>JANAVB010025600.1:175830-400830 GCA_029216955.1 Iris pallida
AGAGTGCGTAGTGTGCTTAGGGTGCGTAAAAGGGGCTAAGGGGCTATGTGCGTATGGCTGGCTGCATATTAGAGAGCGGGAACGGTTGCAGCAGTTGCTGAACGTTCAGGAGTGGTTCTGCACTACCTGAAGTTCAGGCAACTGCTTGGCAACGCCCCGTGGGCTATATGCAGGTTCTCTTACTCTCTGAGTGTAGGAGTAATTAGAATTCCAGGGAGAAAAACTCTAAGTGTTCTTTAACACAACAGAGTAGTGAGCGTGTTCTTTAACACAAACACTAGTACTTTTTAGTACGCGTGAGTTCGGTTACTTCAAACAGAGAGAGAAGAGTAGAGCCATTGCCAGAGGAGTTCGCCGTCTTCCGAGGAGTCAGAAGAGCAGGAGTGTTCCAAGGTTTTCCGTCAACCTTGCTGGTTCCTGGAAGCTGTTCGCAGAGGACGAATAAAGCTTTGAGCAACGGTGATAATTCACCCCAGCATTTCTATCTCTCGCCTGTCATCCTTCTGTTGCCTTTAGCAGTTCTGTCAGTATCTTCTTTTTAGAAGGCATTACTGCCAGTTTGCTACGATCACGAAAATTCCTTTAGATTATTCGTGTATTACGATATCTTTTTAGATCTCGTAATTTGCAGAATCCTTCTGGATCTCTGTTGCAAAACCTTCTTTAAGGAATTGCATTTGAAACGTTGTCTTTACAGCTGTTTCATATTCTCAGTTTTCCATCAAAAAATTGTGCCCCAGCAATAACAATCTCAAAGCTTTATTGCTACGATGGAAAACATTAATGCTTCACTCCTAAACACTGACTTCTGTAAGTTAGAGAAGTTTGATGGAGAGCATTATCAAGTCTGGAAGAGGAAGGTTTATCTCACTCTTCAACTCAGAGACGTGGATCACGGGCTTCTTGAAGAGGAACCTACCGTTCCAGATACTGGGTCTGCTGCCGCAATCTCTGCGGCTACTAAACTTCAGGCCAAGTGGAGAAGGGAGAATAGCATTTGCAGGTTGCTTATCCTGAATGCTATGGAGGATTCCCTAGCAGAATCCTATTCTAAGAAGAATATCGCTAGAGACGTATGGGAGTCTCTAGAAAAACTCTACGAAGAAGACAAGAACCGCAGTAAAATATTGTGGTTGAAAAATATCACAAGTGGTTCTTTGAGGACGAAAAGTCTATGCTGCCGCAGGTAAAGGAGTTCCTGAAACTGCGACAGAAGCTGGAAGACGAGGCGATGCCCCTCCCCGACAAGTTTGTTGTTGGAGGGATTGTCTCAAAGCTCCCCGCTGGGTGGAGGAAGTTCTATGCAAACATGCATAGGAAGAAGTTGGAGATCACCCTTGAAGATCTCCTACAAGAAATCTATGTTGAGGACCAGATACGGGCTCAACTGAAGGTAGACACACTGTCCAAGCAATTGGCTAACGCCAATCTGGTTCAGACCAAGGAACCAAAGGGAAAGCAGGCAGCTTTCCACAACAAGAAGAAGAACCCTGACAATCTAAAAGTCAAGGGAACTTCTATCAAGAAAAAGAAGCCAAAGTCAGAAATGCCTTGCTTTAAGTGTGGTAAGAAGGGCCACTTTAAGAATGAGTGCAAAGCAAAAACCAAGCAATCAGAGCAAGGAGAGCCTAGTAAGGTATCTTTGATCACTGACATTGTTGCTATGATTGCACAGGTTGATGCGGTAAGGACTGA
This sequence comes from Iris pallida, assembly GCA_029216955.1. Taxonomy (NCBI): domain Eukaryota; kingdom Viridiplantae; phylum Streptophyta; class Magnoliopsida; order Asparagales; family Iridaceae; genus Iris; species Iris pallida. The sequence continues at coordinate 177,526 of JANAVB010025600.1, forward strand.
TTCTGACTGGTGGGTAGACACTGGAGCCTCCTGCCATGTCTGCTCCAGTAAGGAGTGGTTCACCACCTACACCCCTACTTTTGAAGTGGTTATGATGGCGAACCAAGCACAAGCTGAAGTGCTCGGGATCGGGATGGTGGTGTTGAAGCTGACTTCGGGGAAGTCTCTGACGCTTCAAGGCGTAAAGCACGTACCTGCTATCGCCAAGAACATGGTCTCGGGAGGCCTACTCTGCAATACAGGCCTCAGGATGGACATCAATGCTGGCCAGATGGTGATGTCTATCAAGGGAACATATTTCGGGAAAGCTTTTTATACCGAAGGAATGTTCAAGATTCAGCTTGTAAATCAGTCCAATGTAATTAATGTAATTAATGAAGTCACTTATTCTGCTTATACTCTTGAGTTGTGGCATAATAGGCTAGGACATGTTCATTGTAAACGAATAAACAGAATGTCTAGTCTAGGACTTATCTCCAAATGTGGGGGTAAGGTAGAGAAATGTGAAGTTTGTGCTCAAACGAAGATTACAAGGAAACCCTTTCCTCGGGTTAATCGAAGTACAGATCTTCTGGAGTTGGTTCACTCCGATATCTGTGACTTCAAACAGTTCTCTACAAAGGTCGGGATGAAGTATTTCTTAACCTTCATCGATGACTTCTCAAAGTATGCGTTCGTCTACTTGCTGAAGGCTAAAGACGAAGCATTCGAGAAGTTCAAGGAGTTCAGAGCCGAAGCTGAGCGGCAGACTGGACAACAACTCAAAAGGATAAGAAGTGATCGAGGTGGGGAGTACAGGTCTCATGAATTCGCATCGTTCTGTAAGGAACATGGAATTGTCAATGAGACTACGGCTCCGTACTCTCCTCAATCAAACGGAGTAGCTGAGAGGAAGAACAGGACGTTGACAGAAATGATAAATTCAATATTGTTGACTGCTGGTCTTCCTAAGTGCTACTGGGGAGAAGCTGCATTGACAGCCACTTTTATTCTAAATAGGGTGCCTCATGCAACTTCTGACATTACTTCTCATGAACTCTGGTTCAAGGTCAGACCAAACTTGAATGTCATTCGAGTGTGGGGGTGTCTGGCATATATCAAGCTTCCAGATCTAAAGATTCAGAAGCATGGGACAAGGACTACAAAGACGATCTTCTTGGGGTATGCCGAGAAGAGTGATGCTCGGAGATTTTTTGATATTGAGTCAAATCATATCATTGAATCTCGCGACGCAGAATATTTTGAAGACAAATTTGCAAGGCACAAGAATATTGTTCTTGCGGATGTTCCAGAGAACAATGAAGGTGCGCAAGAAACTGAAGTCTTCAATGAAGATGTGGTCCAAGAAGATGTTGTTGAAACAACGGTTGAACCAGAACAAGCTGAACCGTCAGCTAAGCGTGTGAGGAGGCCGAAGGACTTCGGAAGTGACTTTGTCACCTATCATGTGGAAGCAGATCCGCTTACCTATGATGAGGCGATGAAGACCAGAGATGCAGTTTTCTGGAAGGAGGCGATTGACAATGAGATTGATTCCATCACCTCAAATAACACTTGGGTGTTGGTTGATCTTCCTGAAGGAGCAAAATCCATCGGATACAAATGGATCTTCAAAAAGAAGATGAAAGCAGACGGAACTATTGACAAGTTCAAGGCTAGGTTGGTAGCCAAAGGGTTTTCTCAGAAGCAGGGAATTGACTATTTTGACACGTATGCTCCAGTAGCCCGGATGACCACCATCAGAATGTTGATTGCTCTCGCAGCAATACATAAGATGGTGATACATCAGATGGATGTGAATACGGCTTTCCTAAATGGCGAGCTGACCGAAGAGATTTACATGCAACAGCCAGAGGGATTTGTCATCAGGGGTCTTGAAGACAAAGTCTGCAAGTTGGTGAAATCCTTGTACGGTCTTAAACAGGCTCCCAAGATGTGGCATGAGAAATTTGACAAAGTTATAAGGTCAAATGGCTACATGGTCAGCGATACGGACAAGTGTGTTTATACGAAGTTTGCTGATGGAAGAGGTATGATCGTTTGTCTGTACGTGGACGACATGCTTATCCTAGGTACGGATATTAGCTGTGTCACTGAGACAAAGAAGTTCATCTCTAGCAAGTTTAGTATGAAGGACTTGGGGGAAGCTGATGTGATCTTAGGGATCAAGATCATCCGGACAGACACTGGACTAGCGCTGTCACAGTCTCATTATATTGAGAAAATGATCACTCGTTATGGGTATCGGGATCTTCCAGGGATCGATACACCATACAGGTGTGATCTGAAGCTGAAGCCTAATTCAGGGAAAAGCGTCAGACAGCTGGAGTATGCAAGCGTAATGGGAAGTTTGATGTATGCTACTACTGCCACAAGGCCTGACATAGCTTTCGTCGTGGGAATGCTGAGTCGTTTCACGAGCAACCCAGGTGCTGAACACTGGAAAGCTGTGAAACGGGTTATGAGATATCTCAAGAAGACTCAGACATATGTACTGTACTACAGCGGAGATCCGCAGGTAGTGGAAGGCTTCAGTGATGCCAGTTGGTGCTCAGAGGTGGAGAGCGAGAGGTCCACAGGTGGATACATTTTCACAATGGGTGGAGCTGCTATATCATGGAAGTCGAAGAAGCAGACTATGCTCTCGTGGTCATCCATGAAATCTGAGTTCTTTGTACTAGATACTGCAGCCAAGGAAGCAGAATGGCTTCGGGAGCTCATGTATGATCTTCCATTGGTTGGAGCGCAAATACCGGCGATACCGATATACTGCGACAACCAGGCGACTGCGGCGGTGGCATCAAATGACCTCTTCAACGAGAAGAAGAGGACTGTGCGGTTGAAGCACAGGGCAGTACACGATCTTATCAAGAGAGGTGTTATTGCAGTGATTGATGTTCGGAGTCAGGAGAACCTGGCGGATCCGTTCACCAAGGGCCTCAAGCACCAGCTGCTCAATGACACAGCTTGTAAAATGGGCTTGAAGGCATTCTGATATTGGATTTTTGTATTCCTACCATAAAGTTTTATGCTAATAGTTCAAAGATTTATCTACTAGGCATCTAGCTTTTGGTTCAAGGGAGGACCACTAATCGGAAGAATATCAGGAACGGTGGGTACATGTTCTATTGGGCATGGAGAGGTTACAGACCTATAACCACTGTTGTCTACTATTGTTTTCTGCGGAAAACGGTTCCTGTGGGAAGGTTGGCTTAATTGCCTTAATGAGTTCTCAGGCAGAGTGAATGCCTGGAGTGCTTTACAGGAAGCACGGTAGAGCAACACTACAAGGAGTGAAACTCCATGCTACAGTGGGGTGACTCCACAATGAGGTTCCTATATGTGGGGTGCTGCCCAGGAATAGGATAAAGCCTCAGCTTTGCAGGCCAAGTCACAGCGACGTAGCACCGCAAATAGGCAGTTAGCCTAATGATGTATATTAAATATAAAGAGGGGTGTAGTCAGCACTACAAAGAGGAGGAGTTCCTCATGTTACAGTGGCACGACACCACCATGAGGTACCCGGTTAGGGATAAAGCCTCGGACTTGCAAGCCATGTCGTTGCGGCGTAACACCGCAAGGAAGCCTAAGGCTTCATGCTGGGTAGTTTGGCACTACAAAGAGGCGGTTGCCTCATGCTACTGTAGTATGACACTACGATGAGGTTCCCGGTACGGGGTAAGGCCTCGGCTTTAAGCCATGTCATAGCGGCATAGCACCGCAAGGGAAGCGCAAAGCGCTTCATGCCATGTCTCTTTATAATGAACTCACCTATAGTGTATGACAGAGATATCAGGCCGTCTCTTGAGGGTAAACTTGTAGACATCCAAAATTATACACTGAAACCAGGCTGGCACAGGGCCTTTAATGTGTAGCCAGAAGCACATGTAACTACATTATGTGAGTGGAAAGAATTTTAGCTATGATGCAGAATTCAAGGCTTAGTCCATTCTTGTATTATAGTTTGATTTTTGACTCACGTGGGAAGATTCAAGTCTTAAGTAGTATCTATCCGAAAAGCATAATGGACAGTTACTGTAGGGAACACTCGTACTCATATATATAGAGATATGTGGGGGATTGTTGGGTTTGTAGCTTTTTGTTTTAGTTTTTAGTCCCACAACGACTAGAAAGGAATGTGTATCTCTACATATATGAGTCTTTTCTCTTTATGGAGATGCACATGTAGTGCACATGGGTGTGTGCCATGTGGGATTAATTATTAATGGTATAAAGACTTAATCAACAATTAAGAAGCTGTAAGCTTTTTGCTCTTGGAAAATTTATTTCCATAGGAGCTAAGCCCCGTTGGGGCTTAGCGACTCGGACTCGGACTCGGACTCGGACTCGGACTCGGGCTCGGGCTCGGACTCGGGCTCAAGGGCTCATGAGGCGTAATGTGGCGTTTTGTTGGCGCACTTTGCACTTAGCACGTCAGCATCGTCGCTAGGCACATAGTGCGCTTAAGTTGCGCTCGTTGCGCGACCACGTTGTGCGGTCCGTTACGCGAGCCCAGTTACGCTGGCCCAGTTACGCAGCCAAGTACACAGCCCAGTACGCCCAGTACGCGCAGTGTGCGCAGCGTACGCAGCGTGCGTAGAGTGCGCAGTGTGCGCAGCGTACGCAGTGTGCGCAGCGTACGCAGTGTGCGCAGCGTATGCAGTGTGCGTAGAGTGCGTAGTGTGCTTAGGGTGCGTAAAAGGGGCTGTGTGCGTATGGCTGGCTGCATATTAGAGCGGGAACAGTTGCAGCAGTTGCTGAACGTTCAGGAGTGGTTCTGCCACTACCCTGAAGTACAGGCAACTGCTTGGCAACCGCCCCGTGGGCTATATATGCAGGTTCTCTTCTCTCTCTGAGTGTAGGAGTAATTAGAATTCCAGGAAGAAAAACTCTAAGTGTTCTTTAACACAACAGAGTAGTGAGCGTGTTCTTTAACACAAATACTAGTACTTTTAGTACGCATGAGTTCTGTTACTTCAAACAGAGAGAGAAGAGTAGAGCCATTGCCAGAGGAGTTCGCCGTCTTCCGAGGAGTCAGAAGAGCAGGAGTGTTCCAAGGTTTTTCGTCAACCTTGCTGGTTCCTAGAAGCTGTTCGCAGAGGACGAATAAAGCTTTGAGCAACGTGATAATTCACCCCAGCATTTCCATCTCTCGCCTGTCATCCTTCTGTTGCCTTTAGCAGTTCTGTCAGTATCTTCTTTTTAGAAGGCACTACTGCCAGTTTGCTACGATCACGAAAATCTCTTTAGATTATTCGTGTATTACGATATCTTTTTAGATCTCGTAATTTGCAGAATCCTTCTGGATCTCTGTTGCAAAACCTTCTTTAAGGAATTGCATTTGGAACGTTGTCTTTACAACTGTTTCATATTCTCAGTTTTCCATCGAAAAATTGTGCCCCGACAATAACAATACTTCTCCCTTAATAAGCTTGCTACACAACTTGCATATGATCCAATCTCTTTTTTCTTTACAAGCTTTAACTCCATATTCCCAAGCAATATCGGTAGACTTTGGTCTCAATTCAATTTCCGATTCTTGCTCTTTATCCGACATTAGCCTTCAAAAAATATAATACATATTATTAGTATAAATATTGTATTACTAACACAGCCATTTTCGATTACAAAGCCATATAAAGACAAATGGAGAGCTCATTTTCCAATCCCATTTTCAATCTACAATTCTATTCTCCCAATCCCATGTGCGGTCAAAATTTTAATAGTGTTCAAACAAAAAAGAAAAATGGAGACAGAGAGAATAAAGAGGAACTGAGGAAGAAAAAAAAAAGCATTCAGTTGCCAACGAGAGAGAGAGAGAGACTCAGAGAGAGAGAGAGAGAGGGAGAGTAGCATATAGAGAGAGACTCAGAGAGAGAGAGAGAGGGGAAGACTTAGAGCCTCAGCAAAAAAAAATACAGGGAGGGAGACAGAGAGTCGGGTGTACCTGTCGCCGCCGCCGCTGCCGTAGGAGTTGTCGTCGTCCGCCGGAGAACGCCGCCGGCCCGCCACTCCCTTGGTCCAGAGACTGTAGCCTTGCTGCCTTTGCTTCTTCACTCTTCAGGTGTGTGTGTAAGCTTTTCCCTTTCCAAATTTTTTTTTTTCAGAGATTTTTGGGAAGATGGAGAGCTCACTTGATGGGATGGACATGCTGTTGCTTGTTGGACGGATGGATGGGATGGGCCGTTTGTTTTTTTTTTCTTTTCAAATTGTACTGCTGCCTCGACTTTTGAGCGCGTCGACTTTTTGCCGCCTCGTGACCGCCTATGAGCGCCTCGACGTCGCATCGACGCCGCCCCACCACCGCCTCGACGCCGCCTCACCGCCCCCTCACAGCCTCGTGCGCCGGCAGACGCCTAAGCCACCGCCAACCCTAAAATCGGGGCGGTGAGCTGCCGCCTGCCGCCTCCCGACCGCCTAGGCGGCCGCCTACAGCGCCATTTAGAACACTGTATGAAGCACAAGCACTGTTTGTTGCAGGCGGATCCAGACACTGTAGCTGGGGTGGGCTACCATGGATTAGGGTAGGTTAGAGGTGGGCTAACCCATATTAAAAAAATCAAAATATATATATATATGGAAAAAGAGTAAAAATTTTGTTGGGGCATCCGCCCCTGGCTTGTTGCCATGTATTCACATGACACATTTACTCCAGAAACACAATAGGACGCCGAAATTGGTGCTATTTTCATGGTTAAATAGGAATTCCTGATGAACCCATGCTCTCACTTCTTTGGTTTGTTTGTATGTATGAGCTGATTCATATATTCTCCTTCAATTGGTCGTTGAATATATGGGTTGATCTATGATTCATTTGTTCTCCTACGTTTGCCTCCTTAGTTTGTCCTATTTCAATGTAGTTTGCTCATAGTTAATTGCTTATGAAATTAAATCATCTTATACAACAACAAGATGTTGCTCACAGCAAGAAGTTTGGAGGTGAACAGATGGAAAACAGTTGTAGGTTCCTAGTTTTATTGGTGTCTGTTGAATTGGGGAATTGTGTTGATAGCTGCAGTTTCCTTAAATTTGGTTTGATCATTTGGTGCTATGGTTATTTGGTGGCATTCTTCACTATGAGGCAATCAAATGATATATTGATCATCTTGGTTATGGACACATTTTTTTTTCTTCTATTTCTTTTTGGGAGAGCAAAATTACATTTAACTTAAAATTTAAGGATAAAAAAGAAATAATTATAAACCAACCATCATGTGACTAGTGAGTGATAAACTCAAGACCACCTGCTTATAACCTCACTAGTCATTATTTACCAACTGTGTTACAGTTTGATTACGGAGTTTATAATAAAAGGAAGTAAATAATAGGAGAAACAAAGACTATATAGAAGGAAACCGGAAACTCATGGGGAAGTAGCCACACACCCATGATCTATGGTGAGTCTGCCCATTGTATAGGTCCCATTAAATGTGTTTTTAAGATTTCTTTGAAAGACTTCCAGTTGTTTAGAAAGAAATCTGTAGTTGCTTGCTTAGTTAATAGTGATTTTAGTGGAACAATGTTTCAATATGAGAAGGATAAATCTTCAAATCAAGGTTCAAAGTATCGGTATCGGACATTTGGTATGAGTATCGGTATCGGTGGTATCGGCAGTATCGGATCGGAGTATCAAATTTTTTGGTATCGGTAGTATCGGCAATATATATATATATATATATATATATATATATATATATATATATATATATATAGGCAGTTGGCTACAAAATTTTGGTACGAGCAAAATCTTTGCAGTTCTTTGCAGTTACAATTGGAGATTATATATATATATATATATATAAGGGCCCGATTCAGCTATTGTGTTGTTCAAAATAGACAAACACTAGAGAAGTAACTTACAGTTACTAGCAAAAGCTAAAAAAAATAGTTTTGCTGCAGTGGAGCTTCTTTTTGTTTTTTGGGCAGAGTAAAAAGGGGCTTTTTAAAGTGTGATGTGACTGATGCCCCCGACTCTAGCAGTAGCAGAGAGAGATAGGTAATGGAGTAGGCTAGCCTATGCTAGGCTTAAGTAGCTATTATTTTGAGTTCCTGTAGTCGAACTGTTTACAAAAGGAAAATATTTGGTCACAAACACATAAACACTCCACTCTACCTATGGATGTGATGGGTCATTGAATGTGTAGCAAGCAAGAAAGAAAACAACTAAAAAAACACACTCCATCTCATTTTCAATGTCATTCTATTTCTCTCTCCTCTTCATCTCTTCTCTCCATAGCTCACAAAAAACTCCCCCCTCCCCTTCGTTCCACACATCCGCACACCAATGTGCTCTCCGACTCAACAGAGGTAATTTTTATCTAACTTATACAGAGGTAATTTTTATCTAACTTATAAAGATTTTATTTAACGTTTGATTTTTTTTATCTGGATTTTGATAACTGAATTTCTATAATTCAAATCTATTGCTTTATTGGTTAGGTTCTATTTTTCTTCGAAATTATTCTTCTTCTTTTTAACAAAATTATTCGTGTCGGTTCATATCAGTTCGTATCAGATCGTATCGGTCTGTAGCAGTCCGTATCGGATACGTATCGGTCGATACAGACCGATATAATGTTTTTTTTCCCATGGATCGGCTGATACCGATATTTTTTGTCAGTATCTGATCGGACTTGGTCAAAACCGATCCGATACGGTCGATACGTATCGTATGGGTCGATACTTTGAACCTTGCTTCAAATACTAAGGTCATGGAGATTTTAATGCTTTTGATAGAGGCCATAGATCTTGTTAAAGACCCTTCAACTTCACCAACATCCCAGAGTTGTAGCGATGGTTGAGAGTTATGTATTTATGTTATTATAGTATGCCACCGCAAGTTGAAGGCTCGTTTGGTACGCTGGATTAATGTAGCGGTATAGTTCTCTCTTTTTTCTAAATATAAAATATACTTAAAATGCACTCCAAAGGAGATTCGAAATTGGGTTGCTTTGAGACCATTTTGAAGTTATTGCCAACTGGACCAAAACTCTAGAGTTGTAGTGTGGGTTGAGGGTTATATATATTATTATTTTTTTTCTAACAAGCCAAATATGGTTCAAATATATAGATGATCCAATACTTGTTAAGTTTGATAGGTTCCTCATGTTATTTGAAGAGTAAGATTTTCCACCTTCATGTTTAGAACTAGCCAATGTGATATTCATTGTTGCTGATTTGTATAGAATACAGGGTAATGTAGGAAAAAACAATTAGATTTGAGAAATGTGAATTGTTTTACCGAGCTTGTTAGCATATGATTGCTGGAATGCTCTAAAGAGAGGATACTGCCCAAGTTTTTCGTCAATAGACCAAGACCTTTCTGGGAAAGTTGCAAGGCATGGAGGAAAAGTTACTTTACAAATATTAGGAAACAAAAACTGCATATTGAAGAAGCAGTCAAGGAACAGGATGCCCTGCAAGAGTGAAGTTTCTTTTATTTGAGAGAAAAAGATTAGATAGGAATGTTCTCTCTCTCAAAAAAAAAGAAAAAGAAAAAGAGAGGATTAGTGAGGAATGAAGTTCGAAACAGTCATTTCTGTTACTCAGAATTAAAGAACCAAGTTTATGGAGACAGAGGGCAAGATTTCAACAGATTCCAACGACTATAGGATGGGTTCTTGATATATATATATATATATATATATATATATATATATATATATATATATATATATATATATATATATATATATCTATATATATATATATATATATATATATTGGCATTCAGTGGCCAATAAAAGAAGACTTAATAAGATCAGTCAAGTTGGATCAGGAATTTTCTTAGAAACAGAGTAATATACGAAAGAAATTAGATTTGAAAGTCTCGATGCGAATTGTTTGCTGAGCTTGTAAGCAAATGATTGCTAGAGTACTCTGAAGAAAGAATACTAATCAAGTTCTCATCAATAAACCAGGAGATCTCTTGGAAACTTGCAAGACATTGAGGAAAAGTTGCTTCAAAAGTATTCATCGTCATTAGCCCAGCCTTCACTAGAACGTGGTCGGCTATGGAGCATTAAAAAAATTTTCATACAATATTTCATAAAGTTTTATGATTGACTGTCGACCTGATGTCAACCCTTTGCGTTGGTGTCAAATTCCTAGCCATTGGCTAGTTGGCAGGTAAGAGCGAAGCGAAGGAATGACAACCCCAGATTCCTTCAAAAGTATTAGGATACATAAAGTGCATACTAGGGAAGCAGTTTAGGAACAAAATACAAGATGCCCTCAAGAGTGAAAATGTTTATCTGACGAACAAAGATTAGAGAGGAAGAAGTTGGATAAAACATTATGCTATTCAGAAATAAAGAACAAAGTTTCTAGAGCCCAAGATTTCAACTACTATAAGAGAGGTTCTCAATACTGTTTTTTTGCATTTAATTTAGTAGCCAATAGAAGAATACTTAATAAGATTAGATTATTCAATGTGTATCAGGATTTTTCTTGGTAGGGCAATTTCACAAGATTATTTGATGATCAACTTACATTTTCGGTGAAAACTATTCTTAATCTCAAATGGACTACTTAGGTTGTAGTTGCTTTAGAAGATGCATGCTTCTCGCTATTCTTAATCTAGGAAGCATGAACATTGTCCACTACGAAAATTGTTGTTTGTTTTGCGTCGTGTCGTACATGTATTGGAGATTTTTAAGTATTAGTTATATTAGTCATTTGGCTTTAGTCCCACATCGGATAGAGACAATAATGAGAGGCTAGCCCTCTCCTATATACAAGTACTTCCTCATGAATGAAATTGATCCAATTATTCCATCTAATATGGTATCAGAGCCAAGGTTGTAAAAATCGCTAGGTGCTAGTCGGACGGGCACCTGCCACTTAGCGCCTAGCTTGCCTAGGGGATTCAAAAATAAATTAAAAAATCCAAAAAATTACTGAAAATTGCAAAAAAAAAGACCATAAAATCCTAAAACATTCATAGTCAGACGTCGGGGGGTCTAGGCGGATATCGGATGGGCACCAGGGGCCTAGCGCCTAGGCGGCCGCCTAAACCACCTTTAAGAATAGTGATCAGAGCCGTTGACGTTGAGTCATCGCCTCACTAAAATCCGTTATCAATGGTAAGACACGATCAACTTCATCAAGGCCTTAAAGGCTTGGAAGTATTCATGGTGTGACTTGTTTCCTTGATTAGCTCGGTAGATGCCAACAATCGAGTCACAGATGCAAGACAAATTGTGTTTGCTATCAAACGTAGCTGCTAGGACCTCCTATAACTCCTTCACCGTATTCGTGTTCTGAACCATATCCTCGACGGATGGTTCCATCTAATTCATTAACTGTGTAAAGTGTAAACAGTCTGCTATCATCAGTCTCCCACTGCTCATCTGTGGGATCATTCTCCTTTGGAGGGTTGTTAGTTAGATGCTTGGACAACCGCATCCCTCTGTCACGACCCGCACCCAATATTTGGGCGTGAGCCGTGGGTACGTCCGGTCTACGCCGCAAAGTCGGCGGTAGTACGCTATCTAGTCATCTCCACATTTATAAATACAACCACACAGTTTATAATCATTTGCACAATGTCAACCAAATCAGCATATAGGACCAAATAAGATAAATTCTATAAAATAGTTTGGAGAGATAGAATATGAATAATCTGACAAAACGCCAATATCGATCAAAATGTACTAAATGATATAATCTCCAAAGAAAAGCAATGTACTAGAGAACATCCACCAATCAACTCATGTGTCTCAAAATAGGAATAACATCTAAAAGTCTCAGCTGAAATAATATGTGTTTTCACTAAGCAAATCTACTAAAAGCCATCTGTAGCAGGCAACTCCGCATAAGTAGCCTCCAGCTCGTCCTGTGCGCCAAAATCTGGAACTGCAGTGTGCTCATAATATGTGGTACAAAAATTCTCTAACTCATCACCTAAAATATTGGTTTTCCAGTCAGGAATGGAACAAACACACAAATTGAAAAACTATCCGCAACATAACAGAGTCGACAGTACATGTATATAACATATGTAGAAGAAAACAGAAAGGTTAGCTGATGACATGGTATATCTAGAATAAAGTATGAATCGCAGAATATGGTATGTCAACTATAAAGAATATAAAAGCTAGCATATTGACATGGTAAGTGGTGAAATGTAAGGAAATAATAAAAAGACAACTATCTATGTGTGTTGAAATATTTGTTTCGACATGTGAACGGCTAGGGGATAAATTCGGCACCCTGCATGTGTCGTGTGCAGCTGCTATTCTCCACGAAAGACACGGGGGATAGAATGGAAAGTTCACACGTCTACTAAGATATTTCCCCCTCTCGACCCGTACTTGTCATGCCCCGCTCCCGTAGGAGCGATCGTCCTCGCTAAGGCATGATGTCGCACGAGACTAAGTTGCTCTCGTGCAAGGCCAAGTCCAGAAACGGTCGATTTGAGCTAGGCCACAGAGTCGCACAGAACACAAGTTGGAGTGTCCCCATTTGCAGCGGAAAGTAAAAGAACACAAGTTGGAACAAATTCAATCTCTTAATTGATATTCAAGAAGTTTACAAGCGACGCTAGGCCGAGATTACAAGTCACTCAAGCTCTCTCTATCTCTCTCTCTCTCTCTCTCTCTCTCTCTCTCTCTCTCTCTCTTTCTATGAAACATAAAAGGCGTGCCAAGTGGCTTACAAGATGGAATGATTCATGGCGATGTTCCGATACATTATGTCCTATATATGGTGCTTTAGTTCCTTTGTAACGCTCCAAGGCTCCAGAGTTAGCTCCGCGCCTTAGCACGTTCGAAGAAGTCTTCGCACCCGACGATGTCTCCTGCACCCTGTAAGCAAATCTGTGGGGTTATCAGTACATTGTTATGCACTGGAGGGGAGGCTAGCTTGCCCACTCGCTATCATTACCAAACACGTTCATTTTACTTTTGTGTATCATCTATCATTCATTGTCTTTCTAATCTTTTCTTAGGATCGGTTTTATGACATATTTCATAACCTATATCGTGTTACCGATTTCAAGTGTTTGCATGGAAATACATGAACGACTTAACCATACTTACCGTCCGGTCTTCCCTGTCCAAAGTAAACCACGTTAGTCAACAATTCATATATAACAACTTAATGTAGTTTACGTAAACATTCAATGTCAAGGGCGTGTCCCTGCCTCAGATTCTACGACGTGTTCCCGCTTGTGAAGATATGTTATGGTCACGCCTTATTCCGATGATCATTCTCACTCGGATATCCCATCTACTCAACCAACCAGTTGTGTTATGCTCAAAGAGTTTTGTTCCAACGTCCATGTTCACTCAACTATTCAATTGTTCAGTTAACTTAGACTGCTTGTTTCAATGCAAGGACTTGCACGTAGATTGCCACCAGCAAGTCCACTTAATCTATATGCACCGGTCGCTAGCATCACAAACCATTTTGGACACTTCCTCTTGGTACCATGAGTCCCTATCGGCCAACTGGCTGGTGCGCCTCCGATAGGCCATGGATACCCGGCTCACGCCCCTTGAATGACCAGGCCGCATTCAAATGTTACGCAGCCCCTTTCGATCATTTCCTTGATCGTTGCCTTGGCATCCTCTTTTGTTCCTCCTCCATATACGTTGGGTTGTCCGCGACCATTTCGTATTGTCTTGTCATTTTTAACTTAACGGTTGTCTCTAAGTCATGGGTTGTCTTTGAGCCATAGTCGATTATCGATTAGGTTGGCGGCGGCATCCGTGCAGCGCAGGTAGCGAGCCCCGTTGTACGTCCCCGTCATACCTATCGCTAATCTTTTCTTTGTTTCCTTTCTTTCATTCGTTCATTTACGCATTCATCAATCTCTTATTCGTTCATTTATTCATTACGCAGGTCCCTGTACGGAAACCGCCTTAGCGACCCATCGGTCCCGAAGCCTTTCAATCTTGCTATACTCTACTCGGAATGACTATGTCGATAGTCTTCCCATTTCATTATTGTAAACCATTCATTGCTTCATTGTTGAACGCATAAGGAACCTGAAATGTAAGCTTGTGTCTTGGCACGAGCGTGGAGTGCGATGCAAGAGTTCTTATATTTTTCGAGTTCTTTTCCATGTTCTAAACAAGCATACAAGATGGGATTATTTCCATATCTAGGTGCATTGATTCGTTTATTAGCACGCACGGTGTTATCGCCTAGTGATTCTGGCAATAGTGTCCGTATTATTAAGTGTCTAGGCTAAGCAAAGACAGGTTCATCGGAGCCACCCACCTTAGCGATGTTCGCATCGGCCGAGCGATACTCCGAGCACGCCTTAAAAGTCTAAGTCTGGATTCCTCTTTGACGGGCCAATGTAAGTCTTGCATCGATTCTTCATCGGGTCGACGCAACTCTTCAAGTCGACGGCTCATTTGAGTCGTCGCACTTGCCATTTTGAATCGACGTTCCGCTAGGGCGGAGCGGGTCGTTACAGTACTCATGAACCCAAACAAGTCACGAAAGAAGCTAAAATAAGAGTATAATAAATGGAGGTTTATGATACTAACTCGTGTATCCATCGTATCATCAAGCAAAGGAACATATGTATGATATATACTGAGCAAAACCATCAGAATTGGAAGCAGATCAGAAAGTGTACTTGCATGTGGTCCTGAGCTGCGGACACGGGTCAAGAGCTGAGTTACAGTCCAAGTAACCTGTATTTATGAATCTCTAATTAACACATGAAATTAAACTATCATAAATCTTGCTTAAGTTTAAGTCCTTAAAGTCTGGACGAATTCCCTTACAAGCTTATGCATATATTCTAGGTATCTGCATTAGTTGACTCCCCCCTTCCAATGTCAATTTAGACTAACCCTTAACTCTACCATTGTTGTCCTCTAACCCTTCCTTCTATCCATGTACTCCCTATAGTTGTTGTTTTAAGGCAATAGGTATTGGGCTTCATTTAGTGGTTGTCTTATGATATGTGACTAGTCTATTAAGGCAATAACTGGTACCTCCTAGGCAATGGATGTTTAAGTGAAACTTGATATAGTGTTTGCAATCTGGTGTACCTACCATATATGCTAACAGATGGAAATGCAGCCTGGTAATCCCCTCTTCCCTGCTGCCACCAGGAGCCCAAGTGCGACTGGAGGGGTGCATATGAGTTTGTACTTTATAGTACAAACGTGTGTCACAGAGACTGCTCTTGGAGTCTACAACCCATATTTTCCTGTAGTTGCCCTGCTGTTCTAGACCTCTTTAACTGGTTTGTAGGATACCTTACAGCCTCACCAATGATCTCCATCTAGGTTGTTCTCTGTTGTACACATATCTTCCCTTACTTACTCCATGGTACTACTCTCAGTTTGGTGTTAATTGACACCAAACTGCAACCTGACACATGATGTGCAGTTATCAAATCAGAATGTTGGTAACACTAGGGCAAACCTCACTGATACCAGGGATTAACACCAATGATACTAGGGGCTAACATCAATGTTGGTAACTATTTGGTGTTCAGGTGCTCACATGAGCCCTTTGATAGCAGGTAATTGTCTTTAACTACCTGTTGCACATCCTCATAATCAGGTTTCATGTCCTAAGCTCTGAACCATGACTAGCTATATCCTATTGGTACTCTACCACATACCCGTTCCTGCTAATGTAAGTTACACTGATGTTTGATAGGTAGTCTTTGTTATCTTATGCCTAGGTTTGGCTAGTAAAGACTCTCCTTGTTACTTCTTCCTCTAATGCTCACATGGTACCCTAAGGGGACAATGACCCTTGTTCTGATCCCTCAATCCCTAGATTGGCCTATGGCTACTTAAGTTCAGCCCAAAAGCATCGTGTACTGATATTGAGTAAGAGGGACTAGTACATCACATCTGAATGTATAACAATAGGACTGATAATCAAGATCGAGCATAGCATAAGGAAGACTGAAACACTAAAATTGGGGCTGAACAGTGAGTATGGACAGGGTATCATCGAGTGTGTGTAAATGCACCTTCAAGGATGCAGGACACAAGGTGTCACTGTGCAGTGAACAATTGGGATGGGGTTCGACTGAATGGCCTAAGGCATGTTCCTTCTGTAATCTAGAGTTTCCTGGATATCCTAATACCCTTCACATTCTTGTATCCTTCTTGATACTCCAATGAAACTTGTGCCCATCCCATCTCTGTTCAGTCATCAATTGACAACTGAATTAAGTGGGGTCCCGAGTTCACCCCAGGATACGATAGTTACCTGTTACAAGTTATGTAACTAATGTGTCCAAGAGTAAACTAATACCTCCTCTCACTAACTGAGCCATTTCATTAAGACTCATGTGTCCAGTTGCTTTCCTTTTGCAGTCTATCTAATTCTCTGATACTCAAATGTTGTTGGTCAAAATATGCATCCATCCCATGCTATTACTGACCACATGTTGATGCCAAATTGCAGGATACTAACTCAACCCTGTACAGTCTCTGACCCTGGTTATACTTCAACCTATTTGAATATCTACTCCATATGCAAGTACTCAAATGCCCACATAACTATCTTCTAGTCCCTGGACTTATCTCAGTAGCCGATACTAGGATGAGTTCATTGTTCAGGTAATCAGTACTTAAGACCCTGGGTATACCAGGATGAACTTCATCTATGGGGTTGGGTTACACTAAGTATCTGCCAAAGCAAATATGGATACTGATGTTTCTCCTTGGTTTTGTCCCAACAGCCCTATTTTTCCTTATTGTATCTAACAGCAGTGGCTAATCCCATTGTTGCCACACGAGTCAGGTGTGGCCTCATGGGTACGCACTGAAACTCTAGTACTACAGCCTTGGGGTTGGGTGGCTTATCAAGTCTGCATCAATCTTGCAAACAGATGCTTGGGTCTTCCCAATATCTGGTATTGCCTCATATCCCCTGTTTGTCTTTGCTAAGATCAGGATGCCCCCCCCAATGGTTAACTGATACACTAAACCCCATAGTTGACGCCTTAGGCCGAGGGCTGATATCACCAGGTATCTGACATATACGTGGTTTTCCTCTACTGTTCTGTACCAGCCATTGCACCATGAGTCTAGTGCTTCCTAACATCTGCTGGTACTGGCCTATTCCTCTTGTGACTTGGTCGTATCTTAACTGATACTAACAACCATTATGTTGAAATTGTCAAAACCCACATGTATGCCTACTACGTTCCCTACCTTTACAGACTCCTGAGTTCTTAATTTATCATATAAGGCTTAGTCCCCATGGTATACAGGGCTTGCACTCCCCCCTCCTATTGTTAAATCTTGTCTATGTTGGTTCTCTAACCCGACACACCCCCGATGACATAACTACCACTATTACTCATGCGAATCCCATTATTTCATTCCTCATCTAGACATTTGATCGAACATCTAGTAATGTGAAAACTGAGATCGAAAGGAGCAGATTACTAACCTGTTAGATTGGTTTGCTGCTCTCGATCGAACATGTGGCTCCTCCTTGCTTCTTCCTCGCGAACAGGATTTCTAGGGTTTGTAGATGGGTGGGTCCACAACTGCTATCCATATATATATATATATTTGGTCGATTGAGGAGGAATGTGATGAGAATAATCTGTTTAAAATTTGAATTTGGCTTTATCTAGAGATTCTTGTGTCTTATCGTGAACTTTAGAGTCCTTCTCTAATTTGAATCCTGATATTGGTTTTATCATAGGGTCGATTAATAGCAGTTGGCCGTTTAGATGTTTAGTATTTAAGCATGGGATTTTGCAATCCAGCCCCTTAAAAATCGGGTGTTTGCAAAAACCCCCTTCCATTCCCTTCTTTATTTACCAAGACTTATATATATATATATATATATATATATATATATATATATATATATATATATATATATATATATATATATATTGGTCATTCAATTATACCTAGACATTAATTAATTGCAAGATAAAAATAACATAAAATGGGAAATTTTGGGTCAAGGGCTCACAAATCTACCCTCCTTAAAATAATTTTGTCCTCGAAATTTAAAGATGGACACAAGGGTAGGAATTTATACCTCATGCCTCAAAAAGGTAAGGATAGCGCTCTCGCATCTCGTCTTCCCTCTCCCAAGTGGATTCGCCCGGAGAATGGTGCCTCCATGCGACGCGCACCAATGGAATAGTCTGGTTGTGCAGCACTTTCTTCCTGTGATCCAAGATCTCTACGGGCTGCTCTTGGTAGAAAAGGCTCGGTCCTACCTCAATTTCTGCGTGGTCTAGCACGTGACTGGGGTCTGCCACGTACCGTCTCAACTGGGACACGTGGAATACGTTGTGCACTCCCTCCAATGCGGGTGGTAATGCCAAGCGGTATGCCACTTCCCCGATCTTCTTGAGGATGTCGAACGGCTCGATATACCTAGAACTGAGCTTCCCACATCCTCCGAAACGTATCGTACCACGTGTCGGTGATATCTTCAAGAACACTATATCGCCAACCTAGATTTAAGCAAAAGGTCACGACCTGTCCCTATCATGATTAACAATTACAACTAAGGAGAATTATACCTCAAACTCTAATGGTCTACGGTGACTGTCGGCCCAGTGTTTCTGCCTATCCTGAGCCACACAAAGTTGCTCCCTAATCAACTTCACCTTCTCTGCAGCATCCACGATCATCTCGGGCCCTAATAATGCTCTCTCACCCACGTCGTCCCAAGATAGTGGGGTACGACAACTCCATCCATATAGGGCCTCGAAAGGGGACATTCCGATATTAGCTTGGTAGCTGTTGTTGTAGGAGAACTCCACAAGGTGAATGTGATCCTCCCACGAGCCACCAAAATCTAGTACACACGTTCGCAGCATATCCTCGAGCGTCTGAATGGTCCGCTCCGACTGTCCATCTGTCTGTGGGTGATAGACTGTGCTGAACTTGAGCAATGTGCCTAAGCTGGCCAGCAGACTCCTCCAAAAGTGGTACGTGAATCTGCTATCGTGGTCAGAGACGATACTCACTGGAACGCCATACAACCTGACAATCTGCTTCACATACAACTCTGCCAATCTCCCCGTGGATAGTCCCACTTTGATTGGTATAAAGTGGGTCGATTTGGTCAACCTGTCAACGATGACCCAAATCGCGTCCTTCCCGCCTGGCGAACGTGGAAAACCGGAAACAAAATCCATAGTGATATGTTCCCACTTCCACTCGGAAATCGTCAACGGCTGAAGTAAACCTCCGGGTCTCTGCCTCTCAGCTTTGACCTGCTGACACACAAGGCATCTAGAAACGAAGCTTGCCACCTCACGCTTCATGTCTACCACCATACGTGGGCTCTCATATCATTGTACATATTGTTGGCTCCAGGATGCAAGGAATATTGAGAACGATGTGCCTTCTGCATGACCTCATCTCACAGGTCTCCACTGGGTACACATAATCTCGTCCCGTGCCTCAACGAGCCATCCTCTGTAATGGTGAAGTCCTCTAGTAGATCGGCATGTGCCTGCGCGATGATACTCCTCAGCTGCTCGTCCTGGTGTTGTGTCTCTCGTATCCTGTCCATCAGTCCAGACTGAATCTGCATGCCCATCATCTACATCTCGACTCCGGGAATAATGACCTCAATGCCTAAGCTCTCCAAGTCTGCTAACAAGTGTCGGTCTCTCGTCAAGAACATAGCCACTGGATACCGACTCAAGGCGTCCGCAACTACGTTTGCCTTCCCTGGATGGTACTGTAACGAGATGTCGAAATCCTTCATCAATTCCAGCCATCTGTGTTGCCTCATATTCAGCTCCTTCTGCGTAAACATGTACTTCAAGCTTTTGTGGTCAGTGAATATTTCCACACGCTCTCCATACAAGTAGTGTTTCTACATCTTCAGGGCGAATATAACTGCTGCCAGCTCTAGATCGTGGGTGGGATAATTCCTCTCATGTGGTCGCAGCTGTCTGGATGCGTATGTTATCACCTTCTTGTTCTGCTCTAAAATATACCCCAAGCCCTTACCTGAAGCATCGCTATAGATAGAAAAACTGCCGAAACCGGATGGCAACGTCAATATGGGAGTTGTCGTCAGCCTCTTCTTCAGCTCGTCGAACGCAGCCTGGCAGTCCTCTGTCCATACGAACTCTATGTCCTTCCGAGTGAGCCTAGTCATTGATTTTGCAATCCGAGCAAAGTTCTGTACGAACTTTCTCTAGTACCCCGCCAGCCCCAAGAAGCTCCGAATCTCTGCCACAGAAGTCAAAGTAGTCCATGACTCAACAGCAGCAATCTTCTTCGGGTCAATAGATATACCGTCTCCGGTCACCAAATGTCCAAGGAATTCCACCTTGTATAGGAAAAACTTGCACTTCGAAAGCTTCCCGTAGAGTTTCTCCTTCCTGAGGGTCTCCAGCACGATCCTCAAATGCTCCTCGTGCTCATCCGACGACTTTGAATAAATAAGGATGTCGTCGATGAAGACTACTACGAATTTATCAAGGTATAGATGGAATACCTTGTTCATCAAATTCATGAAGACAGTCGCGGCATTGGTCAACCCAAACGTCATCGCCATAAATTTTTACTGGCCGTAATTGGTCTGGAAAGCTGTCTTCGGTATATCCTCTTCCGTTTGCGCTTTATCTCCTTTTCCACTGCTTGCGCAACCTTCAGGATTCCTTCATAGGTAGTAGCCTGGCTGGTGGTGATGGCAATGCGAATGTCGTGCGATAGCCCTTTTCTGAATTTCTTCGCTTTGGCTTCCGGAGTCAAGGCATCTGCGAAGCGGCTGAGGCGGGAGAACTCGGTGGTGTACTCGTCGATGGAGAGATTGCCCTGCTCCAAGATCTCGAACTCATTCTCTAGCTCTTCTCTGGCCGCGTCGGGGTAGAACTTTGTCTTGAACAGCTCCTTGAATTCTTCCCAAGTCACATCTGGCGCGATGAAACGAGGTTCGTCTCTATACTACGTGCAGGCGATGTCATAGAGCTGCATGCTAGTCGTCT
This sequence comes from Iris pallida, assembly GCA_029216955.1. Classification (NCBI taxonomy): domain Eukaryota; kingdom Viridiplantae; phylum Streptophyta; class Magnoliopsida; order Asparagales; family Iridaceae; genus Iris; species Iris pallida. Next base: position 198,446 of record JANAVB010025600.1, read on the forward strand.
CAACCTTCTTATCTTCGGGGATTCGAGCCATCCGGAGGTTGCGGTCCACGTTCTCTAACCAGTCGTCTGCGTAGAGGATCCCTTCCGTTCCCTTAAATTCCCTGGGCCTAAGGTCCATGAAATTCTTGGAAGTCCCGGGGCGCAGTGGGGGAGCATCTCTAGTCTGAAGGGCCTCCCTCAGGGTATCACGGAAGGCGTCGGCCTGCCGCATCTGGGAAGTGATGAGCTGTTGGAAGATCCCAAGGAGCGTAGCATTGTCCAGCGCAGGTGCTGGAGGCAAAACTGGGGCTGGATGCTGGAAGTGTGCTGGTGGAGGAAACTGTGCTGGTGGTGGAGTCGGCGGAGGGAACTGGGAAGGTAGTGGAATGTCGCCTCGGCGGAATCTCGAAGTCTGCGGCTGGCGCATCTCGCCTAGATAGGTGAAATCGCCTTCATGGGTCGGTGGGGTTCCGTTCGTGGAAGTCCTGCCGACTGTTGCTGGGGTGTTCGGGGGAGCGGTGTTCCTGCCTTGAGAATCCATCTATCTGTCACAAAAAAGAAAAATTCGTTAGTCGTATGGAGATTCAAACAGGATGCAGATCAAGGAGTAATTGAAATCAAATAGGGAAGTCAATAACGGTTTAGAACATGTGGAGATGGTCCTTAATACTAATCTTATTCGCAGGCCCGCAGTAGTGCATCTAAGTTAAGTACTACCACGAGTTTTGCTGTTTTTGCAAAATCGAACCTGCATGGGCCACCATAAAAACGTGTCATGACCCGCACCCAATATTTGGCCGTGAGCCATGGGTACGTCCAGCCTACGCCGCAGAGCCTGCGGTAGTACGCTGTCTAGTCATCTCCACATTTATAAATACAACCATGCAGTTTATAATCATTTGCACAATGTCAACCAAATCAGCAGATAGGACCAAACAAGATGAATTCTATAAAATAGTTTGGAGAGATAGAATATGAATAATCTGACAAAACTCCAATATCGATCAAAATGTACTAAGTAATATAATCTCCAAAGAGAAGTAATGTACTAGAGAACATCCACCAATCAACTCATGTGTCTCAAAATAGGAATAAGATCTAAAAGTCTCAGCTGAAACAATATGTGAAAATACTAAGCAAATCTACTAAAAGCCATCTGTAGCAGGTAACTCCGCGTAAGCCGCCTCCAGTTCGTCATGTGCGCCAAAATCTGGATCTGCAGTGTGCTCATAATATGTGGTACAAAAATCCTCTAACTCATCACCTAAAATATTGGTTTTCCAGTCAGGAATAGAACAAGCACACAAACTAAAAAACTATCCGCAATATAATAGAGTCGACAGTACAGGTATATAACATATGTAGAAGAAAACATAAAGGTGAGCTGATGACATGGTATATCTAGAATAAAGTATAAATCGCAGAACATGGTATGTCAACTAGAAAGAATGTAAAAGCATAATGACATGGTAAGTGGTGAAATGTAAGGAAATAATAAAAAGATAACTACCTAAGAGTGTTGAAATATCTGTTTCGACATGTGAACGGCTAGAAGGTAAATCCGGCACCATGCACGTGTCGTGTGCAGCTGCTATGCTCCACGAAAGACACGGGAGATAGAATGGAAAGTTCACACGTCTACTAAGATATTTCCCCCTTCCGACCCGTACTCATGAACCCAAACAAGTCCCGAAAGAAGCTAAAATAAGAGTATAATAAATGGAGATTCATGATACTAACTCGTGTGTACATCATGTCATCAAGCAAAGGAACATATGTATGATATATACTGAGCAAAACCATCAGAATTAGAAGTAGATCAGAAAGTGTACTTGCCTGTGGTCCTGAGCTGCGAACACGGGTCAAAAGCTGAGTTACAGTCCAAGTAACCTGTATTTATGAATTTCTAATTAACACATGAAATTAAACTATCATAAATCTTGCTTGAGTTTAAGTCTTTAAAGTCTGGATGAATTCCCTTACAAGCTTATGCATATATTCTAGGTATATGCATTAGTTGACCCCCCTTCCAATGTCAATTTAGACTAACCCTTAACTCTACCACTGTTGTCCTCTAACCCTTCCTCCTATCTATGTACTCCCTATAGTTGTTGTTTTAAGGCAATAGGTATTGGGCTTCATTTAGTGGTTGGCTTATGATATGTGACTAGTCTATTAAGGCAATAACTGGTACCTCCTAGGCAATGGATGTTTAAGTGAAACTTGATATAGTGTTTGCAATCTGGTGTACCTACCATATATGCTAACAGATGGAAATGCAGCCTGGTAATCCCCTCTTCCCTGCTGCCACCAGGAGCCTAAGTGCTACTGGAGGGGTGTATATGAGTTTGTACTTTACAGTACAAACGTGTGTTACAGAGACTGCTCTTGGAGTCTACAACCCATATTTTCCTGCAGTTGCCCTGCTGTTCTAGACCTCTTTAACTGGTTTGTAGGATACCTTACAGCCTCACCAATGATCTCCATCTAGGTTGTTCTCTGTTGTATACATATCTCCCCTTACTTACTCCCTGGTACTACTCTCAGTTTGGTGTTAATTGACACCAAACTGCAACCTGACACATGATGTGCAATTATCAGATCAGAATGTTGGTAACACTAGGGCTAACCTCATTGATACTAGGGATTAACACCAATGATATTAGGGGCTAACATCAATGTTGGTAACTATTTGGTGTTTAGGTGCTCACATGCGCCCTTTGATAGCAGGTAATTGTCTTTAATTAACTACCTGCTGCACATCCTCATAATCAGGTTTCATGTCCTAAGCTCTGAACCATGACTAGTTACATCCTATTGGTACTCTACCACATACTCGTTCCTGCTAATGTAAGGTACACTGATGTTTGATAGGTAGTCTTTGTTATCCTATGCCTGGGTTTGGCTAGTAAAGACTCTCCCTGTTACTTCTTCCTCTAATGCTCACATGGTACCCTAAGGGGACAATGACCCTTGTTCTGATCCCTCAATCCCTGGCTTGGCCTATGGCTACTCAAGTTCAGCCCAAAAGCATCGTATGCTGATATTGAGTAAGAGGACTAGTACATCACATATGAATGTATAACAATAGGGCTAATAATCAAGATCGAGCATAGCATAAGGAAGACTGAAACACTAAAATTGGGGCTGAACAGTGAGTATGGACATGGTATCATCGAGTGTGTGTAAATGCACCTTCAAGGATGCAGGACAAGGTGTCACTGTGCAGTGAACAATTGTGATGGGGCTCGACTGAATGGCCTAAGGCCCGTTCCTTCTGTAATCTAGAGTTTCCTGGATATCCTAATACCCTTCACATTCTTGTATCCTCCTTGATACTCCAATGAAACCTGTGCCCATCCCATCTCTGTTCAGTCATCAGTTGACAACTGAATTAAGTGGGGTCCCGAGTTCACCCTAGGATACGATAGTTACCGGTTACAAGATATGTAACTAATGTGTCCAAGAGTAAATTGATACCTCCTCTCACTAACTGAGCTATTTCATTAAGACTCGTGTGTCCAGTTGCTTTCTTTTGCAGTCTATCTTGTTCTCTGATACTTAAATATTGTTGGTCAAAATATGCATCCATCCCATGATATTACTGACCACATGTTGATGCCTAACTGCTGGATACTAACTCAACCCTGTACAGTCTCTAACCCTGGTTATACTTCAACCTATTTAAATATCTACTCCACATGCAAGTACTCAAATGCCCACATAACTATCTTCCAGTCCCTGGACTTATCCCAGTAGTCGATACTAGGATGAGTTCATTATTCAGGTAATCAATACTTAAGACCCTGGGTATACCATGATGCACTTCATCTATGGGATTGGGTTACACTAAGTATCTGCCAAAGCAAATACGGATACTGATGTTTCTCCTTGGTTTTGTCCCAATGGCCCTATTTTTTCCTTATTGTATCTAACAGTAGTAGCTAATCCCATTGTTGCCACACGAGTCAGGTGTGGCCTCATGGGTATGCACTGAAACTCTAGTACTACAACCTTGGGGTTGGATGGCCTATCATGTCTGCATCAATCTTGCAAACATATGCTTGGGTCTTCCCAATATCTGGTATTGCCTCATATCCCCTGTTTGTCTTTGCTAAGATCAGGATCCCCTCCGTGGTTAACTGATACACTAAACCCCATAGTTGACGCCTTAGGCCGAAGACTGATATCTCCAGGTATCTGACATATACGTGGTTTTCCTCTACTGTTCTGTACCAGCCATTGCATCATGAGTCTAGTGCTTCCTAACATCTGCTGGTACTGGCCTATTCCTCTTATGACTTTGTCGTATCTTAACTGATACTAACAACCATCATGTTGAAATTGTCAAAACCCACACGTATGCCTGCTACTACCTGTTCCCTACCCTTACAGACTCCTGAGTTCTTAATTTATCATATAAGGCTTATTCCCAATGGTATACAGGGCTTGCACTCCCCCCTCCTATTGCTAAATCTTGTCTACGTTGGTTCTCTAACCCGGCACACACCCGATGACATAACTACCACTATTACTCATGCGAATCCCATTATTTCATTCCCCATCTAGACATTTGATCGGACATCTAGTAATGTGAAAACTGAGATCGAAAAGTGCAGATTACTAACCTGTTAGATTGGTTTGCTGCTCTCGATCGAACCTGTGGCTCCTCCTTGTTTCTTCCTCGCGAGCAGGATTTTTAGGGTTTCTAGATGGGTTGGTCCATAACTGTTATCCATATATATATATATATATATATATATATATATATATATATATATATATATATAAGTGATCGCTTGAGGAGGAAGGTGATGAGAATAATCTGTTTAAAATTCAAATTTGGCTTTATCTAGAGATTCCTGTGTCTTATCGTGAACATAAGAGTCCTTCTCTAATTTGAATCCTGATATTGGTTTTATCATAGGGTCGGTTAATAGCAGTTGGCCGTTTAGATGTTTAGTATTTAAGCATGGGATTTTGCAATCCAGCCCCTTAAAAATCGGGTGTTTGTAAAAAAACTCGTCCATTCCCTTCTTTATTTACCAAGACTTTATATATATATATATATATATATATATATATATATATTTTTATATATATATATATATATATATATATATATATGTATGTGTATTACATATATACATTGGTCATTCAATTATACTTAGACATTAATTAATAATTAAGCAAGATAATAATAACATAAAAGGGGAAATTTTGGGTCAAGGGCTCACACCCTCGAAGCGTCTTCTCGACCTTCTTACGCCTTGAGTAGCTGTCCGTATCATCCAGCCTCCGATTGATAAGTCGAATCGAAGAAATTATTCTAGCAATGATTGGTGTCCTCGCCTCTGCGTTCCCGACAATGGTGCTACCTATTGTTATTCACCGCAGTGCTTGACATTCTTCAAGTTCTCGATTCGACTATCGCTTATTGTCTCGACCCGGTATTCACATCAACTTTGCCAATGTACGATCAACGTTGCCAAAACTGGCTCGCTCAATGTTGACAGATATCGAATGTAGATCACACAAGCTAGGACAAATTCGCACAAACCTAGGTTGTCCTCTATTAGATCCTGATGTGGATACTGGAGCAGGAACAGAGATTCAAGCAAACAATCAAGTTTGCTCTCTGTTAACTCATGATATCGTTGTCGAGGTTCAAAGGTTCAAGCAAACTATTATATTTGACCCTATGAGGATCTCAACTCCGACATTTTTTTAGATACACTAGGGTTAGGATTTGTGTGGGAGGCGGAGGCCATTAGGGTATAAAGGAAGCATGTGGCATCTAGGATTAGGGTTAACGGATGGGCTGCTGGTCGGGAGGGTGGTTGCTAACAGTACCTGGCAGGGGGTTGCTGGTTGTTGAAGGAGTAGGCTGGGGGGGTTTGCTGGCGGGGGGTGGGCTGAAAGCGACAGTATAGGGTGGTCAAGCAGCAGGGCAACGACTTCGAGTTAGGGTTTTGAGTGGAAAGAGAGAGATGGGGAGAGAGAGAGGGGTGGATGGCAGTTTGGATTTGGGCTCCGATACCATGTTAGATGGAATAATTGGATCAATTTCATTCATGCGGAAGTACATACAAGGATCATTCAATGAAAGAATGATCATTTAGTATTTTACCCATATTGTTGCGCAGTTTGGAATAGATCAATCAAAGAAGGATCATTCAGTATTTTATCGACAAATATCAGTCGGACGAATACTACTTGGTGTCTATGTTGATGACATCGTATTTATGGGAGAAAACAGTCAAGGTATTGCAGAACTGAAAAAGTTTTTGGATGAGCAGTTTCAGACTAAAGATATGGGAGCATTAAAATACTTCTTGGGTGTCGAAGTCAAGTGAGGTGAGCAAGATATTATTATGTCTCAGAGAAAATAAGTTCTTGACATATAAATTGAAGCATGAATGATGTAAACTAAGTAAAAAATCTGACACATGGATTCAGGAGTAAAGTTACTCCCCGATGACGGGATATTGATGACCAATCCTGATAACTATTGTCGGCTAGTTGGAAAATTCAATTACTTGGTGGTTATGACTTGTCCAGATATTTTCTTTGTTGTAAGTGTAGTTAGTATATTTATGACTTCTCTACGAGTTTCGTATTGACAGACAGTTCTAAGGATCTTGCATTATCTAGCTCAGAATTCTGAAAAAAGAATTCAGATGGAGAATCATGTGCATACTCGTTTTTAGTATTTTATAGATGTTACTGGAGTGCGAGTCTTACAGACCAACATTGTACATACAGGTATTCAGTATTTGTTGGCGGAAACTTAGTGTTAAGGAAGAGCAAGAAACAGATTGTGGTCTCACGATCAAGTTCAAAAGCGAAATACCGAACCATTGCTCACAACAGAGGTATTATATTTACGTCGTCTCCTAAGGTGTTGGGAGAAGTAGCAGAAACAGAAGCAACTGATATGTGGTGTGATAATCAGTCATCGATCCACATTGAAACTAATCTCGTATTTTATGAAAAGAAGAAACATATTGAGATTGACATCCACTTTGTCCGTGATGAATACCAAATAGGTATATATAAAATTTATCATGTGAGAACTGAAGATCAGATAACTGATATATTTATAAAGTCTTTTTTACGTCCTTGCATGAATTTTCTGTGTAACAAGCTGGACATAATTGACATCTATGCTCCAGCATAAGGGAGGCTTGGGCACTTCCAAAGTATACTATGACCTCCAAAAATCAATAATGTCCTTGTCATATTCATGTCTGTATTGCATCATGTCATATTCATGTCTATGTAACATAGTTCTTAATGGAGTTAGGGAAACTGTTTGCCTTGTAAAAAGGGCCACTTGCAAGGAGATCATTTTCTTGTCCTTTACGTGTTTTATCTAGGGCCCTAGCTAACGCAAAGGTTGAAGGTCTAACGAACAATTTAAGAGGGAACTCTAGGAATATTAGCCATCTACATTGGCTGATTATATTCTTTATTTCTCGTCTTTTGACAACTCTATGTACGCCAATTGGTAGTTCTAAAATTATTTCTTTATGTTTGCTTGGATAAAGATTTAATCATAGTACAACTTACTTTTTATATGGTAAACAAGAGAGTACATTGGAGCTGAATGAGATATTTTGGAGTGCCGAGTACATATACATAGAGAGGAGCATTCCTTATAAGAATCTATCTAATGTTAAACAAGACAGAGAAGTTATAACCATACACTAACAGATCCATTATACTAACACTCTCCTTAAGCTAGAGCATGTGAAACATGTACAGCTTGTTACTTAAATTAAAATAAAAGGCTTAATTGCAACTTGATACCCTCAACTATTCACTTTTAGAACTTGATACCCTAAACTTTGATATGCATCAACTTAATACCTAAAAAATAAAGACAAAATTACCCTTGCCTCTTCCAACCCCTTCCCTCCGGAGCTGCCCTCCACCCACGGCTGCCGCCCTCCGCCTCCGGCGGACCCCCTCCCTCCTCCCCCTGCGGCTTCATCCTGCAGCTGCCCCAGATCGCCCGTCCCCGGCTGCTTTTCCACCGCTCCCCCGGATGCACCCCGTCCCCCTCTCTTCGCGCATGCTAGCGCTGTTGCTGTCGTCGCTGTCGTCGTTGCCGTCATTACGCGGGAGAGAAAGGTGGGTTGCTGCAGTCGGTGGCAGGCGGGGTGGGGGCAACCGCAGGGGGAGGTGGGAGCCGGAAGGGTGGCAACAGCCTGAGGTGGAGGGGGTGGGCGCCGGGGGTTGGCATTGGGTGGAGAAGGAGGACAATTTTGTCCTTTTTATTTTTGGGTATCAAGTTGAAAATATTCAAATAGTTAATGGTACTAAGTTGATACATATCAAAGTTTAGGATATCAAGTTCAAAAAATGGAATAGTTGAGGGTATCAAATTACAATTAAGCCTAAAATAAAAGAAAAAGATAACTAGCAGAGCTAAACACAATAGAAGCAACACTCTAGTCCAACAAAAAGGTTGACACATGACCAAAAGAGAGCGATACACATCAGCACATGAGGTTGCTTGAATGAGATAGTTCTTGTTGTACGAGATTGCTCGACTGAGAGACTTGTTGGCACACGAGGGTGTTGATTGAGTGAGTTCCGACACATGAGGATGCTCTATTAAGACACTTGTCAGTGCTTGAGTTTCAACACAAAATGTACCAATACTATGGGCACCCTTTTGATGTTAGGACTACATTGGGATCAAGAAAACAAGAAAGGATGACGACGATGAGAATTAGAAGAAGTAAGAAGAATCATTTAGGACTAATGACCAATATTTTTATTAATATGTGCTACTGTCAAGTGTCAACTACAATACTATAGCCTTTTATAGGTTACAAAACTGAGAAAAAAGCTAAAATTTAAAGGAAACACGTCGGTAAATATGCAATTAATACAAATTTAATTAATCATATTGAATCCTATCAAATCAGTAAATATGTAATTATTACACATGACCTTATTAATTGTATCCTTATATATTCATCAAATCTTAGAAAAAAAAACTCAAATATGGATCACACGATTCATTTCATTAGGGGAGAGCAAACGATCGGTTCGGTCCAAACCGAAATGTGATTCCTAAAACCGAACATGAACCGAACCGAGATATTTGAAAATCGATCGGAACCGTTTTAGTCCAAAACTGAACTGAACCATACCGTTCAAATTCAAAAAAGGTTCGGTTTGTTCAGTTAATTCGGTTCATAGAATAATTCGAAACCGAGACATTTTTTTGCAAACAATAATAAAACACAGATTGGTTTTCAAATGGAAAAACCACAAACAAACAAGCATAAAATAATAATACACAGATCGGTTTGCAAAAAATGGCCCAAAAAACTACAAACAACAAGCATTTTTTGCAAAAAATATAATAGCAAGCATAATAAAAAAAATTCACAAAAATAATACTAGGCATAATAAAAATTAATAATACACAGATCTGGTCCTCCAGAGTCTAGACCAAAATTAGAAGCAAAAAAATTAACAAATAATTACAAAAAATATAAAACTTACTCGATTTTATCCCTTCCGGCGCCTGCAACAGTCAGTCGATCTGATCCTCGTCGTATCTGTGTTTTCTCCTCGATATGCGTCGACCACCGACGCATAACACCTCTCCGGTGCCTGCAACAGTCAGTCACAGTCGCGCCGAGAGACGAGATTTGGATGAGAGGAAGAGAGGAGAGAGGAGAGAGGAGAGTGAGGACGGGAGAGGCGGCAGAGAGATTGGGAAATCGGTGGAGATAGGGAGAGGCGGCAGTGAGAAAATGAGAGAGAGTTTAGGTTAGGCTGTGATGTTATGTATATATAGTGAAGGGTACATTAGTAAATGTCTAATTCGGTTTTCGGTTCGGGTCGGTTCCAGAAATTTGAAACCGAGACCCGAACCGATAAACCATTTAACTATTAAATGTGAATCGAAATCCGATCCAATTTTCTAGAAATCGACCCGAATTACAATTTGGTTCGGGTCGGATCGTTTATCGGTTTAAACCGTTAATTGCTCACCCCTACATGTCATACTTGCCCTCAAGTTTACTTTGTCTTTTGGTTACTCAGATTGTCGGTGCATAATTATTTGGTGGAAGGCCTGGTGGCAGATCAACATGGTGCATATCTTTGAACTTCTGCAGTAAAGGTCGAATGGCTTCTCGAAAGTGGTTCTTCGATTCTTCTCTCATTACTAATGAGAATGTAGTAAAGGTCGGATGGGTTCTCAAAAGTGGTTCTTCGATTCTTCTCTCATTATTGACGAGAGTGTGTACCATTCCTATTTATTTGGCTTTCTCATCAAATGGTTGAGCTTAATAGACTAGAGAAACCAAAAGTAGTAGACTCGTACCCTTCTTAGTGGTGGATTTAGGCTTGTGCTCGCCTCCTCTTTCATTGTAACTAGGATAAATTTGTAACCATTCTTCTAGAAAATGTAGGAAGTTGGCTATTGTGCACCACTTTTTGGTTGCCATGGTAGCCCCAATAAGAGATGGTAAGCCTTAATAAGGGCCACATGGAACCATGTTTTGTTATTGCACCTCTTTTCAAACGAGAAAACTAAACACCATTAGTCTACAATTATCTTACTATCCTTTTTCAACCATATCAACTTGTACCTTTGGAGATGCTTCTCGTGTCCAAATTTAGTTGCTTGATCACCTCCATTGAAAGGTTGTTGAGTGAATCCTTCGTTCTTGAACCTTGGGTAGTGGCTATGAAAAAAACTCGTTGCACCACAAACATCATGCGGCTTCTCAATATGGTTTCCTCTTCCTTTTAGGTAGTCATTATAGATAGACTCAACGTAGCCATCATAATTAGGTCGTCGTAGATAGATTCACCCAATCTTTATACTTAAACTTGCACTGTGTAGTACTAGCAATTACAAGCACTTGAAGAAGTCTTTCATTTAGCTGTTTCCTTGGTACTCGGGTAGGTCAACCTCTGTCGTCGCTTGCAAAAAGGTCCATCTTCGATTTATTGCTCGATAGTTTGAATTGTGGTTCTCAATCACGACCGCGTGCGAGTTCCTTAGCTCTTTATTCTTTATGCCATGAAGATCTTTGTATTCTGAATGATGAACCTTTGTATCGTCGGCTACTCGTCTACGATCTCCATGTCCTCCTTGATGTGATAGCAATTGGATCTTCTAAGTTTATCACATAACGTATCGTGCTTTAATATCAATTGATGCAGTCTAAGTTGAAGAAAAGAAGAGGAAGACAACAATGAGAATTAGAAGAAGGAAAGGCAAAAACAATATTTTCCTTCAAATTATTCGCTCCAATTCAATTAAAATAATCTAGTCTTTAAATGCTTACAAAACCTGAGAAGGAGGCCTAAAATTTAAAGAAATAAATCGGTAAAGTTGTAATTAATACAATTTTTTATTTAGCCTTATAATTAATCCTATCAAATCTTTATTATACTGGTAGTATGCAATTAATGCAAATTTTTATTATTAATTATGTCCTTAAATAATGTAGAGTTAGAATAATAGGATAGTATTATTGATAATGAGAGAGACATATATATAGGAGAGGCTAGCCCTTCTCCTATTTTTTAAGCAATGTGGGACTAAAGCTCACCTAACTAATAGTTATAATATAACACTTAACGCCCTCCCTCAAGTTGGAGCATAGATATCAATCATGTCCAGCTTGTTACATAGATATTGAACTCGAGGACCCAAAAGAGGCTTTGTGAAGATATCAGCTATCTGGTCGTCGGTCCTCACATGTTAAAATTTTATCACTCCCTTTGTATACTCATCACGAACAAAGTGAATATCAATTTCAATATTCTACGTCCTTTCATGAAATACAGGATTGGTGGCAATATGGATAACAGATTGGTTATCACACCATAGACCTGCCGTTTGAGATCCTGCGTCTTGTCTCAGTTATTGTAAAAGATGCTTCATATATAATACCTCTGATGTGCCATGAGCAATGGCTCGATATTCTGCTTCTAAGCTTGAGCGTGCTATCACACTTTGTTTCTTGCTCTTCCATGACACTAGATTTCCGTCAATAAATACTGAGTAGTCATATGCAGATCGTCTATCTGTCAGGCTTGCTTTCCAGTCAGCATCAGTAAAACACTCAATACGAGTGTATCCATAATTTTTCATCTGAATTCCTTTTTCTCGATTCTTGACTAGATAACACAAGATTCTGAGAACTGTCTGACAGTGTGGAACTCTTGGAGAAGCCATAAATCTACTTGCAACACTCACTGTGAAAGAAATGTTCGGACGAGTCATGATCGCCAAGTAGTTGAGTTTTCCAACTACTCGATGATACTGATCTGGATTGGTCGTCAGGACCCCGTCGTCTGGAAGTAACTTTGCCCCTGGATCCATAGGTAAGGTTGCTCCCTTGGCTTGCATCATGCCTGCATCATTTAGTATGTTCAACACATACTTTCTCTGGGAGATTACAATGTCCCGCTTACTTCGTGTGACCTCAATGTCCAAGAAATAGTTCAAGGATCGCATATCTTTGGTTTAAAATTATTCTTTCAGAAACTTTCTTAGGCCTACAATACCCTGGCTGTCGTCTCCTGTGATTACAATATCATCAACATAAACACTAAGTAGTATCCTTCCAGCTGATGTCTGTCAGTAGAATACCGAATTATCTTTCTTTGATTGACACAGACCAAACTGAGTAACCACATATGTAAATTGACCAAATCATGCACGAGGTGATTGTTTTAGACCATAGAGGGCATTTCGCAAGTGGACATACTTTACCCTCCCTTGCAACGAATCTGGGAGGTTGCATCACATATACTTCTTCATCAAGATCCCCGTGGAGGAATGCATTTTTGATATCCAGCTGAAGCAATGGCCAGTCATAGCGTAACCGCCAAGCCCAACAGTACACGAACAGATATCATTTTGGCAACTGGAGAGAATGTCTCAAAATAATCCTCACCATAGCTCTGAGAATATCCTTTGGCCACCAGACTGATCCTTTAGGCGATCAAGAGAGCCATCATGTTTTACCATAATAGTGAAAATCCATTTGCGACCTACTGCCTGTTTACCGGAAGGTAAATCAACTAAGTCCCAAGTATGATTCTCTCGGAGAGCTTTCATCTTCTCGTTCATAGCAGCACGCCAACTGGGATATTTGACACCCTCTTCGGCATTTTTGGAAATCTGAATCCCATCAATAGTAGCCACCAGAGACTGAGTGTGACTTGTAAGTCCTTTGTAGCTGTCAACATACAAGGAATAATCACGACATGCTTGACGAGGACGAACTGATGGTAGAGAAGGAGGGTCTGCTGGTAGAATAGGCGAAGCTGCTGGTGGAATAGGTGGTGGCGAATCAGTAGAGCCAGAGAAGGATGACTCTGTAAGCATCAGTGGCGATGTTTGTGTTGGTGACGTCGGCATTGACTGAATCAGTGTATGTGGACCATCAGACTGGGTGACTTGCTCGGTAAGGGAGGGCACCCATATGGGGGACTGTTGTGTTTGATCAAAAAATAGCAAGAAATCCGCTTCTGAATAAACTTGGGAAACCAAATCTGTTATTTGTGGAAGTGGAGGAAATTTGGTTGCAACAAAGGTAACATCTCGAGTAAAAAACATCTCTTCAAGACAGGAGAAAAAATATCGATACCCTTTCTGATCTTTAGGATACCCAAGGAAAATAAATTGTATTGCCTTAGGATCTAATTTAGAAAGAGTCGGTCTGGTATCCCATACATAGCATAAGCAACCAAAAATTCTGAGAGGCAGAGGAAATGGCTCTCGTCCGGGATATAGCCTAGAAAAGGGAGTATTACCATTGAAAACTGATGATAGCATGCGGTTAATAAGGTAACAAGCGGTAATAACCGCATCCGTCCAAAATCTCTTGCGATTACGTGCTTGAAACATAAGAGCACGTGTTGTTTTCAAGAGATGACGATTTTTGCATTCGGCCACATGATTCTGTTGTGGTGTGTACGGACAAAAAGTTTGGTGGATGATGCCATTGCGGGCCAGATGACTATCGAGCTCACGAGATAAATACTCACGACCATTGTCACTCCCAAAAAATTTAATTGAAACACCAAGTTGTGTTTTTATTTCGGCATAAAAATTGCACCAAATGTTAAATAATTCAGAATGATTTTTCATCAGATAAACAAAAGTGACACGTGAGTAATCATCAACAAATGTAACAAAGTACTTAAAATCTATTATTGATTAACCGGACAAGGTCCCCATACATCAGAATGCTACCAACTCGAAAGGAGCGGATGCAATTTTATTATGACTCACCGGATAGAGAACCAGGTGATGCTTAGCCAAACTACACGACTCACAATGAAAGGAAGTAGAAATATCTAAAGAATGGTACATTTTTTGGAGGGCTTGGGCTGATGGATGGCCTAACTGACTAATGTAACTCGAAAGATCGAGTTTCACGCGGCACAGACAACAGAAGAAGGTACGTCAAACAGGTACAAGCCTCCAGCCACATGTCCCTTACCAACAGTCTTGTCAGTTTTCAGGTCCTGAAAAACACAACCATAAGGAAAAAAATGTTACCGAGTAATGCATTTCACGAGTAATTTCACTAATTGAAATTACACTTAATGAGTTCTCATGTGTAAGTAATACTGAATTGAATGACAGTCCGGAAGAAAGACTGTTACTTCCACGTCCTCAGACTGTCAGAAAACCTCCATTGGCTACAGTAATGCCATAAACACGACGGACAAGGATATAATTATATATCATACTTGCGTCACCAGTCATATGAGCATACGCATCATAGTTAATTACCTACTGCTTTAGTTGTACTATGCATGCTGTTGAGTATCCGGCTGTTGATCCGGACGTGGAAGCTTCACCACGGTGTTGAGCCTGAAAACCAAGAACTCTGTATATGAGTCCGAAGTTATCTGAACAGATCGGACACCATCATCAGGGGCATCAGTTATGATATTAGCAGCAGGTGATTTAGTACATTGCCAGTATAAATGGCCAAGCTGACTACAATTAAAGCATGTGTACGATCTTCCTCCATTACGACCGCCATTGCTACATCCTCCATTGCAACCAGCATTTCGGCCACTACGTCGGCCACTACGACCACCATGAAATTTCGTACGAGAAACACCAAGAGCAGATCGATCGATAGGAGTATCACCCGGAGTGGTCTCCATGATTTTTGCTGTCCGAAGGACACGATAGTGTGCTTCCAGCAGAGACGAAACTTTAGATCCAACAATAATCTGAGAGCGAGCAGAGTCCGCATCAGGACGTAGAGAGGTAAGATAAGCCATAACACGAAGCGCTTACGTTGAGCTCTTGCTTCATTAATATTCGCTGTAAGAGGTAATACACGGTCGATCTCATCGGACATAGCCTTAAAGGCCCGTAAACGGTCCTTATGAGTTTTGTTTTCCGGATTTGCTCGGTACATACCAACGACCGAGTCGTAGATACGAGAAAAATCATATTTTCTATCAAACGTCGCTGCCAGGACTTCCTATAGTTCCTTCACGGAGTTCGTATTTTGAACCATATCTTCCACCGATGGTTCCATTAAATTCATCAACTGTGTAAGCAGTCGATTATCATCTATCTTTTATTGCTCAAATATGGGATCATTCCCTGCTGGAGGGTTGTCAGTCAGATGTTTGGACAACTGCATCCCTCTAAGCATCTTCTCGACCTTCTTTTTCTATGTCGCGTAGCCCTCTGGTCCTTCCAACCATCGATCGACAAGTCGAATTGAGTAAATCGTCGTGCTAATGCCTGTTAGTCATGCTATTGCGTTGCCGACACTAGTGTGTCTGTAGCACTGCTATTCGTCATAGTGTCTGTCATCCTTCAGAATTTTCTGATCCGACTGTCAATTTGAACTTTCCAATTAGATAATCACATCAACTCTGCCAATGCGCTAGAAACGTAGCCAGAACTGGTAAGCACATAGGAAGAAGAGAATATGGATCACACAAGCCAGGACAGAGAGATAACCCAAGTTACTCTTTGATAGATTCTAATGTGAAGATCAAGGAAAGAAACAAAGATTTATGCAAAACAACCATATATTTGCTTTTTGTTAAATTCTTGAATTTGACATTGAGAGTCAGAGGTTCCAGCAAACAAACCAAATGTTTACCCTCTGAAAATTCCAAGTCAATTGTTTGAGAGTCCGAGGTTCCAAGCAAACAACAAAATATTTACCCTCGGAGAATCCCAACAATTGTTTGTTTGTTTGTTTAATTTTTTGGAAACTAGGTTAGGGTTTAGAGTGGTTGGGCGGGCGGCAGGTGAAAAGGAGAAAGGGTTAGGATTTTGCACTTGATTCATGAAGAGGGGGGTGTTCGGGGGGGGGGGGGCTGACAGCAGCGGCAACAACAGGGGGGGCGGTCGGCGGGTGGAGGGGTGATCAGCATGGGGGGCGGCAGCTGCAGCA
The DNA here is from genome assembly GCA_029216955.1 of Iris pallida. Lineage (NCBI taxonomy): Eukaryota > Viridiplantae > Streptophyta > Magnoliopsida > Asparagales > Iridaceae > Iris > Iris pallida. The sequence continues at coordinate 214,864 of JANAVB010025600.1, forward strand.
GGGGGATAGGGTTTTATGGATTGAGGGGGGAGGGGGGATAACGGCTAGGGTTTTAGCTCTGATACCATGTAGAGTTGGAATAGTAGGATAGTATTATTGATAATGAGAGACATATATATAGGAGTGGCTAGCCCTTCTTCTATTGTTCTAAGCAATATGGGACTAAAGTCCACTAACTAATAGTTCTAATATAACACTTAACAAATAACAATCATAAAATGTAGAATTTATTCATTAAAGTACTACATTAGAACATCTACAAGGTGATTATTGACACATGAAGCTGTGAGAACATTCTCGCAATAGAGGTGGTTAAGCGACTCAACTCGACACTAAGAAGCATCCACATCTGAGCTAAAGAAGGATGGCGAGATTTGAAAGCAACCCTAGAGGAGGTGAATAGGATTTCAACACTAATTTAAACACAAGTAAATAGATGATGATTTAATAAAAGTACACCGACAAGAACCAAATGCTCAATGTATCTTCTGTGAGGTACTATAGTCCTAAAATTTCCTCCGACTTTAATCTACTATAAAAAGTGATTACAACCGTGAGCTTTGATCCGAAGAACTCGCCAACTTCGAACATACGAGCTTTGATCCAAAGAGCTCCCCGACTTTAACCTCTTATATTAGAGATGTTTGATTTTGTTGCACGTGAGCATCTCAAATTATAGCTTGAAATAACCCTAGTACAAGTACTAATGACAATTGAAAACTCTTGTTTTAGTAGAGAGGTATTGTATTGTTTTAGTAGAGAGCTTTTGTATGGGTAGGTAGAAAATTAAAGCTCAAGAAGTGGAGTAGAAAAAAGCAATTGAATCCTATTTATAACAATTCCACCACCTAAGATTGTGACCAGAACGACATACCGTCGGTACGCTACTATGTATAGTAATGACTATAATTATAGCCTTTGAAGAACATTTACTGAATCTATTCAGACAAAACTGTATACTGGCGGTGCTATCAATATGATGTTAGTACTGACAAAACATAGCAAAACTTGCTGGAAGAAATTAGGAAATACAAGTATATTGGCGTGGCGTTGCCCCATCCCGCTCAGCTCAACCGTTGGAATCGAAATGCCAACGACGTTCAGAATGCCTGGGCCTGCGTCGGTAATGGCCTCGGGAACGGGTACTGCAGCTGTTGTTGCTGCTGGACTGGTTGGTCCTCTAACGTGGGACTAGAGAAGGCTGATGATGAACTCCCCTGTTCGGCAGTTCCCAACCATGTGGTTGGGGCACCACAAACCAAGCACAAACCCTGTGCTGCGACACTCTGATACCACATGCCCCGGCTTCCCGCAGTGTGAACATCCTACTGCGGAAGACTGCTTCTGCTTCTGCTGCTGAGGGTGCGGGGTGGAATGCTGAGCCGACGTCACTGAGGCCGCCCGCCTCGGAGATCCAATGGTCAAAGCCCTGGCTGTCGAGGCCGGTGCTGATGACTGATTCATCTCACCGTGGGATCACTTCCGACCTCCGTCCTATCCACGATCCTCTGGGAGGTATACTCATGCCTCCTAGCTGCTCTCAATACTGCATCAAAAGTCTGATGCTCAAACTGCTCTACTGTCAATAAAATCTCCAGGTGAAGCCCCTGCTGGAACCGCTGGGCCCTATCGAACTCGTCGCTACCAAGGTGGGAGCAAACCGACCGAGTCTCAAAAACTCGGCCGCATATCCGTCGACCGTCTCCTGTCTGATATCTCCACTGGGTACATAAAGACGCTTCCCATATCAAAGTATACCGTCTTCATGGATACATAACTCTGGTCTTCGTCCTACCTCACACTCTGCTCTGAGTCGCTGAAGCTTGGAATTGCTGACTGCGCCATCCGGATCCTCTCGACTATGCTGGACTGAACTTGCATACTGGCCATCAATGCCAAACTGGTAGGAAGGACAACTTCTATATCCATCTTCTGAAGATCTGCTAACAGCTCTGGTTGCGCTGTTAGGAAATAAACTCCGGCTCTCCTGCTCAATGCATCTGCAACAACGTTGGCCTTCCCTGGGTGATACTGCAGGTTGATATCATAATCCACAAGTGTAACACCCAGTTTTCCAGATGAGGGTATTTTTGAAATTTTGCAATTATAATTATTATTTATTGATATTCATTTCATATTATGATTTTTGGTGATTTTTATTAATTTTTAAACTATTTAAAAACTGGTTTAAGCCATGACTTGTGATTTTGACGTGCTGCTAGTGAAACCCTAGAGGCTGCATGACCTAGAGCCTAACCATGTTATTAGGATGATTTAATTATCATTTTTAGCCTAGGGATAATTTGGTCATTTTGACTTATTTGAATTATTTGGTGATTTGTTGAATTGGTGAATTATAGTTGACCTTGACTTGTTGAGACCTATTGGACTAGCCTAGAAGCTAACCATAGCCATGGTGACCCTAGTCTAACTTGAGTTAACCTATTTTAATCATTAGAGCATATTTTAGAATGAGGAGATTTGGTTTAGTGAATTTTAGTCATGGCTTGTGGTTTCATGAAATGACTTGTGGCTTAATTATTTAATTGATCATGACTTAAGCCCATAGGCCATTTAGTGAACCCTAACCCTTATTGAACCTATGAACAGCCACATAGGGATCCCCATCCTATTTAAACAATTGTTCATTAGGGCTTGCCTCTTTTTATCATTCCAATACTTGAGAAAAGAAAGGTAAGTTTCCCTTCCAAAAATTCCATTTTATTCATTTGTTCTCCTTTTTATCCTAGTTTTTTTTGGGTTCTAATTTAAGTTTATGGACTGTTGGTGGAGGCTATTTTAGTTTGGGATCAATTTGGAGCATTTGGTCATCAAGAAGAACACCCCCCATTTGGAGCTTATCTATGCAATTTGCACATATAGGTAAAACCCTTTAAATTGATTTAAATTTTGGTTTTCTTTGGATGTAGGGCTAGATCTAGGAGTCCCCTAGGTGTCCCTGAAATTTGGGTGGATTTCGTGTCTGTTTGGTGTCCGTATCGGACACGTGTCATAGGGTATGTAACGTATTTGATGAAATGCTTGTGAGAATTAAATAGTATTATTTTCAAAAACTAATTACATGATTTTGAAGCCCTTGGCATGCTAATCACGAATCTAACACACTGAGCACATTTTAGAGCCGTGTCCGTGTCCAAAATGGACACGAACATGCTGTACGACATTGTCGTGCAGTGTCCTGCTGCTCGATCACGTTTTCTCCGTGTCTGTGTCACTTGGATACGTGAAAATTAACACACAGCTAGGGGACATGACTGACATGTCATTTCCAAAGTTTCGTGTCAATTGATAACGTGTCGGACACGATATTCAAAGTGCACTATTTTTGTACACAGACACACACGCGCATAAAAGCCCACTGATACGGTTTAAAAACTCGGACACGACACACATTAGACACGATACAGGCACTTGTATCCCTAGCCCTATACCTACCCTAGGGTTGGACACGAGCACGAGGCTCTAGGGTCGACATACGAGCCCCTAGGTTGTTCGATACCTCTGTACGATGAGTGTTGTGCACTTTTTCCTGATATTGATTTTTCTTCTTTTGGACACCTTCGTGTCCTGATTTCTGGACACGAACACGTAGACATTCCTGGTATATTCATAACTCTGTACACTAATATTCCTAATAAATTTGAGTTGTTATTAAGGATTGGTTTTACAAAATGGAGTAAACTATGTATCAGTTCATCCCAGTTATTGAACTATACAGTTGTTGTTAACCTGAGATGGTTCAGGATTCAAAGATGAGTTTAGGTTAGAATTTAGGTTCTTGAATCTAACTGATACATGAGAATGGGTTTGAATTGATTGGGATTTCGAATAAATTTTGGAACTGTCATTGAATTGATTCCTAGGCTATTGCACTGTCAACCAACTGTTAATTCCCTGAGGCTGAGATGGTTTCAGGATTTCAAAAGATGGGATTAACTGGAATCTGAGACTTGATTGAATTCCTAAACTGAATTGGGTTTTCGAAGGGATTACTTGCTAGGACTGTTACACTGAATTTGGTTTTGATTCATATACATATGTTAGTTAATGATATTGAATGATTAATTCTGAATGGTTTAAATCTAGTTTTCGAAATGAGAAGTTAAGTATCAGTCAAGTTTCATTTAACTGTGGGATTGAGTTTTGATTCTTGATTCAATGTTGAACCTATAACCTGAGTTTTCAAAGGGAATGATGGGGTTTGGTTCACTGTAGTGAAACCTGAGATGCACTTGTGTCTCAAAACATTCTCTGTTTAACACCCCTTGATTCAGTCACATGTTGACTGCCCACATGAGATGTCCTACATGTTCCATGATAGATACCCAATTTACATTACTTGAGTTTGAATAAATAGCCAGTAGATTTCACTCTCTATTGGTATAGCTTGAATAAGTCATCCTTATATTGCCTGTTCCTGAGAACAGCCCCTATCACACCACACAAATTTTTCTACACCATTGACACACACACATGTTAGTCAAATGTTTAGATTGTACCTTGAATTCAGGTTTTTCCTACACACAGTTTCAGCACATTTTCCTGTTTAATAAACTGTTTGGTACCTTGAATTCATGTATTGAGCTTAGATATGATGATTTAGGGAGGTAGCAGCAGGCCATGCTGCCCTGCATTTCAGTTGCAGCAGTAGGCCTGTTTTGCCCAGCCTTGGCTTTGTATTTGCAATGGCTTGGCATGGCTAGGTGTGGGCTAGAGGGTTCAGCCCTATATTAGTTATTTCAGTCCTCTCATTGTTAGTCCATTTCTTCTCTTTTCTTGATATCTTAGGTATATTCATAGTATATGTAGGAAATGCCAAGTTAGAGGGTTTGTTATATACTCTGTAGGGTTAATAAGTTAGACGTAGAATTTGGATAGATACATGTATTTATATTCATGTATTTAACTTGTAGACATACAAATAGGATGTATGTGTTTACATTATATGTATATGAGTATTAGTTTAATTCATATGGTGGCTTATAGTTGAGTCTAATTTAGATTGATTTGGGTTGATACCTAGTTGCCCAAACACTATATAGTCCACATCGGCCAAAGTTCTAGAATGTTGACCAATTGACCTAAGAAGTTGACCTAATGTTGACTCAGTTTTAAGTTGACCATAGTTGACCAGAGTTGACCAAGTTTGACTTGGACCTAGTTTGACCTAGACAGTTGACCAGGTTTGACTTAGAGTTGACTTTGACCTAGATTGACCCAGAAATCATGTAGATTGCATCGTAGATTTCATTTACCTTATTTTAAACATGTTATAACCCATACTGCTCTATTTAGGACATTGTGACTCCGGTGCAGACATCTGATATTTTATTACTCTTTTCAGAGTATCAGACGAGTACATTCTCCGATAGTTCTCTCATTTACTTGTCAATTACTATACTTCAGTTCTAGTTAGTTGTATGCGATTCTCTGTTACCACGTGGATATTTCTCGATTCATGTATACGACACACATTTATTTTCTGGCCTCTATTACTGGTATCATTATTTCTGGCTTCTATTACTGGAATCACCTACTGGAATCATTTACTGGTATCATTATATTTTGGCTGGACTCATCTTGAATCATTGTGTCGGATTTCTGGATTCACTTGCTGGAAGGGGAAATACTTGAGTGAGACATGTAGACATACCCCAATCTGGAATCTCCCAACTGGAATCTACTGGAATGATAGCCATCTCACACCTGGCCAGGTGTGTGATATGCCGCATTACCTACAGCCGTTTACATGTCAATCTCGGTATTTTAAATCACACTGTTAGAGTATCGACTGGACTCACCCTGTAATCATTTATCACTATAACTGGAATCGTCCCTTACTGGATTCATCTTGTATTAGATTCATCTTGTACTGGACTTACATTGGAGTTACACTTGTCTATATTGTTGTCTGGACTTTATATCATATTACCCTGGTTCAGCTAGTTTTATTTTACAGTCTTCATTGCTATGATTCTTCTCTTGTTTAGTTATTTTCTTTCCTTGTACTTTATCTGTCTTTCTTACCATCACCTGAACATAAACTGCCATATTCATCAATACAACTGTCTATAACTGCTGTATAGTTCTCTATCATTTACTTGGGTTTTCTAGATGAGATTGTACTCGTTCTGTCCTGACTGGACCTGTTGAAAATTTTACAGATGATTGCCCTGAGGACACATGCCCTACATATTACGGACCAGGGACGGGTTAGCTACCTTTGGCCCCGATACTCAGGAGTGATCGGGATTTAGTTTAGTTGACTGGCATCTGTTTTCATTCAGAGCTTGTTGTATAGAATTGAGACTTGAGATGTATTTGAGATTGTTCGAGATGTTGTTATTATTTCAGTAGTTATTGTTGTCTTCAATTTCTTAGTTATATTTCTGTGTTATCTTATCGTGCTTAGACTGTGATTGAGTTACACCATATCTTATACTTGTCCTCCGTTCGGAGTTGATCATGATGAGTACACTATATACTGCATAAGTTGATGGTTAGTTAGAGACTTAGAACAGTGTTCTACCGCCGACACTGCGGCGTAGGCTGGGTGCTGTTACGTACTTGTACCCTCACAGTGGGTGCGGGTCGTGACACATTTTTATTGGTGGCCCATACAGGTCGAGAGTCGCATTAGTGTGATATCGTGGTAGTACGGCGACTTAGTTGTACTGCCGCGAGCCTGCGATAGGATTGTGAGATAGGCTTTAACGGAGAGGTACTCAATCACAGTTAGGACTACTTGAGAAGATTCCTGGGATGACCCTTGAGAATCTCATTATGAACTTCGATTTGAAAATTATTTTTTCCTTGTTTTGATTCACCCTCACTCCTTGATGTTTAAAGAATCTTAGACTATTAACTTCCTTCATCGTATCCTTACTTACATTTTGTCTATCTTATGTTGCTAATTTAGCACCAGTTTTACAAGCTGATCTTTTCGAGCTTGATCATGACATATTTATTGGGGGCCGGCACCCACTAACATATTGTCTAATCAGAACCGATGCATGATGGTCTGATCAACCTATTGCACTTTGGTTCGCTTCTCATATATTATTCGACATGGAGGGAGACATAGTTAAATTTGCCCTAGAGTCTCATCCACGACAGCTTTGGCAATTCTCTTTTGAATTATTTCCATCGCCTATGAACCACGTATGTACTTAATAACATCACCTTTGAACTCCTTATTGTTTTGCCTTTTACATATTTCAAATAGAAAAGGCACTGTACTTGATAGGTCAACCCAAGGTACCATGTTTAGTTTCCATATCCAAAGGAGAAAATCGACTTATTTCTATATCCTTGCATCATCCCTTAAATTCTAATTCCTTGATCGTGACCAGTCGACCGGGTTATCCTCCTTATCATCCAGTGTTTGGGATCTTATTCAATTGAATTAATTCAATTGTGACATGGATATCAAATCTTGGATACTCGTGCTCAGACTTCAATGGCCTCGTTCTCCAACTTGCCCAAACTTTGATATATCCTGAAATTAATCAACTTAGATCGTGCCAGGACTAAATCCTCTTTTATATACTGTATTATTGGATTTCAATGCTATTGACACTCGTGCCTTAAACTTTCGATTTTGATCATCTTGGAATGGTAACCCTTCATAATTAATTCCTAGTTGTCCTTACCAGTTTCATATAGGATGGTAGAGTGTCCCTTTGTACCTCCTTTTGAGGGAGCTAGGCCACCTGTAGCTCAGCACCAGAGGGGTGGAGCTTTTGCGATGGCAGCCGAGGAGACTGACGCTGCATGTGATGGGTTAGCAGGTTTGTCCTTCTCATTCTTCCTCTCCACTTTCCTGTGTGATTCCATTAGTACCTGCCAGGATATAGTTGTGATTGCTAGATAGTGTAGCTACCCTGTTCGAGACCGTAGAATCACGACCAGTAGGACAGTATTGCATGTTAACTATCGACCTTGATTGTTGGGGGTTTGACCTAGTAAGGGTGCGATCATTTAATTTCGAGGACGAAATTTTTCTAAGGAGGGTAGGATTGTAACACCCAGTTTTCCAGATGAGGGTATTTTTAAAATTTTTGCAATTAATTATTATTTATTGATATTCATTTCATATTATGATTTTTGGTGATTTTTATTAATTTTTAAACTATTTAAAAACTGGTTTAAGTCATGACTTATGATTTTGACGTGCTGCTAGTGAAACCATAGAGACTGCATGACCTAGAGCCTAACCATGTCATTAGGATGATTTAATTATCATTTTTAGCCTAGGGATAATTTGGTCATTTTGACTTATTTGAATTATTTGGTGATTTGTTGAATTGGTGAATTCTAGTTGACCTTGACTTGTTGAGACCTAGTGGACTAGCCTAGAAGCTAACCCTAGCCATGGTGACCCTAGTCTAACTTGAGTTAACCTATTTTAATCATTAGAGCATAGTTTTAGAATGAGGAGATTTGGTTTAGTGAATTTTAGTCATGGCTTGTGGTTTCATGAAATGACTTGTGGCTTAATTATTTAATTGATCATGACTTAAGCCCATGGGCCATTTAGTGAACCCTAACCCTAATTATTGAACCTATGAACATTCACATAGGATCCCCACCCTATTTAAACACTTGTTCATTAGGGCTTGCCTCTTTTTATCATTCCAACACTTGGAGAAAAGAAAGGTAAGTTTCCCCTTTCAAAATTCCTATTTTATTTATTTGATCTCCTTTTTCATCCTAGTCTTTTTCTTTGGGTTCTAATTTAAGTTTATGGACTATTGGTGGAGAGCTAATTCAGTTTGGGATCAATTTGGAGCATTTGGTCATCAAGAAGAACGCCCCCATTTGGAGCTTTTCCATACAATTTGCACCTATAGGTAAAACCCTTTAAATTGATTTAAATTTTGGTTTTCTTTGCATGTAGGGCTAGATCTAGGAGTCCCCTAGGTGTCCCCTAGGTGTCCCTGAAATTTGGGTGGATTTCGTGTCCATTTGGTATCCGTATCGGACACGTATCATAGGATATGTAACGTGTTTGATGAAATGCTTATGAGAATTAAATAGTATTATTTTCAAAAACTAATTACAAGATTTTGAAGCCCTTGGCATGCTGATCACGAATCTAACACTGAGCACGTTTTAGAGCCGTGTCCGTGTCCAAAATGGACACGAACACGCTGCACGACACTGTCGTGCAGTGTCCTGCTGCTCGATCAGGTTTTCTCCGTGTCTGTTACTTAGACACGTGAAAATTGACACACAGCTAGGGGACATGACTGACATATCATTCCCAAAGTTTCGTGTCAATTGATAACGTGTCGGATACGATATTCGAAGTGCAGTGTTTTTGTTCACAGACACACACGCGCGTAAAAGCCCACTGATACGATTTAAAAACTCGGACACGACACACATTACATGATACAGGCACTTGTATCCCTAGCCCTATACCTACCCTAGGATTGGACACGAGCACGAGGCTCTAGGGTCGACACACGAGCCCCTAGGTTGCTCGACACCTCTGCACGAGGAGTGTTGTGCACTATTTTTCCTGATATTGATTATTTCTTCTTTTGGACACCTTCGTGTCCGGATTTCTGGACACGAACGGACACGTAGACATGCCTGGTATGTTCATAAGTCTGTACACTAATATTCCTAATAAATTTCGAGTTGTGGTTAAAGGATTGGTTTTGCGAAATGGAGTAAACTATGTATCAGTTCATCCCAGTTATTGAACTATACAGTTGTTTTAACCTGAGATGGTTCAGGATTCAAACCTGAGTTTAGGTTGGAATTTAGGTTCTTGAATCTAACTGATACATGAGAAGGTAGGGTTTGAATTGATTGGGATTTCGAATAAATTTTGGAACTGTCATTGAATTGATTCCTAGGCTATTGCACTGTCAACCAACTGTTAATTCCCTGAGGCTGAGATGGTTTCAGGATTTCGAAAGATGGGATTAACTGGAATCTGAGACTTGATTGAATTCCTAAACTGAATTGGGTTTTCAAAGGGATTACTTGCTAGGACTGTTACACTGAATTTGGTTTTGATTCATATACATATGTTAGTTCACTGATATTGAATGTTTAATTCTGAATGGTTTAAATCTAGTTTTCGAAATGAGAAGTTAAGTATCAGTCAAGTTTCATTTAACTGTGGGATTGAGTTTTGATTCTTGATTCAATGTTGAACGTATAACCTGAGTTTTCAAAGGGAATGATGGGGTTTGGTTCACTGTAGTGAAACCTGAGATGCACTTGTGTCTCAACACATTCTCTGTTTAACACCCCTTGATTCAGTCACATGTTGACTGCCCACATGAGATGTCCTACATGTTCCATGATAGATACCCAATTTATATTACTTGAGTTTGAATAAATAGCCAGTAGATTTCACTCTCTATTGGTATAGCTTGAATAAGTCATCCTTATATTGCCTGTTCCTGAGAACATCCCCTATCACACACACACAAATTTTTCCTACACCATTGACACATACACATGTTAGTCAAATGTTTAGATTGTACCATAAATTCAGGTTTTTCCTATACACAGTTTCAGCACACTGTTTTCCCAGTTTAATAAACTGTTTGGTACCTTGAATTCATGTATTGAGCTTAGATAGGATGATTTAAGGAGGTAGCAGCAGGCTATGCTGTCCTGTATTTCAGTTGCAGCAGCAGGCCTGTTTTGCCCAGCCTTGGCTTTGCATTTGCAATGGCTTGGCATGGCTAGGTGTGGGCTAGAGGGTTCAGCCCTATATTAGTTATTTCAGTCCCCTCATTGTTAGTCCAGTTTCTTCCCTTTTCTTATATCTTAGGTATATTCATAGTATATAGGAAATGCCAAGTAGTAGAGGGCTTGTTATATACTCTATAGGGTTATGAGTTATAAGTTAGATGTAGAATTTGGATAGATACATGTATTTATATTCATGTATTTAACTTGTAGACATACAAATAGGATGTATGTGTTTACATTATATATAGAGGTAAGTTAGCTTAATTCATATGGTGGCTTATAGTTGAGTCTAATTTAGATTGATTTTGGTTGATACCTAGTTGCCCAAACACTACATAGTCCACATTGGCCAAAGTTCTAGAATGTTGACCAATTGACCTAAGAAGTTGACCTAATGTTGACTCAGTTTTAAGTTGACCATTAAGTTGACCATAGTTGACCAGAGTTGACCAAGTTTGACTTGGACCTAGTTTGACCTAGACAGTTGACCAGGTTTTACTTAGAGTTGACTTTGACCGAGATTGACCCAGAAATCATGTAGATTGCCTCGTAGATTTTATTTACCTTATTTTAAACATGTCATAACCCATTCTGCTCTATTTAGGATATCGTGACTCCGGTGCAGACATCTGATATTTTATTACTCTTTTCAGAGTATCAGGCGAGTACATTATCTGATAGTTCTCTCATTTACTTGTCAATTACTGTACTTCAGTTTTAGTTAGTTGTATACGATTCTCTGTTACAATATGTGTGGATATTTCTGGATTCATGTATACGACACACATTTATTTTCTGGCCTCTATTACTGGTATCATCATTTCTGGCTTCTATTACTGGAATCACCTACTAGAATCATTTACTGGAATCATTTACTGGTATCATTATATTTTGGCTGGACTCATCTTGAATCATTGTGTCGGATTTCTGGATTCACTTGCTGGGAGGAGAAATACTTGAGTGAGACATGTAGGCATACCCCAATCTGGAATCGCCCAACTGGAATCTACTGGAATGATAGCCATCTCACACCCGGCCAGGTGTGTGATGTGCCGTATTACCTACAGCCGTTTATATGTCGATCTCGGTATTTTAAAATACACTGTTAGAGTATATGCTGGACTCACGCTGGAATCATTGATCACTATACTGGAATCGTCCCTTACTGGATTCATTTTGTATTAGATTCATCTTGTACTGGACTTACATTGGAGTTACACTTGTCTACATTGTTGTCTGGACTTTATATCATATTATCCTGGTTCAGCTAGTTTTATTTTACAGTCTTCATTGCTATGATTCTTCCCTTGTTTAGTTATTTTCTTTCCTTGCACTTTATTTGTCTTTCTTACCATCACCTGAACATAAACTTCCATATTCATCAATACAACTGTCTATAACTGCTGTATAGTTCTCTGTCATTTACTTGGTTTTCTAGATAGATTGTACTCGTTCTTGTCCTGACTGGACCTGTTGAAAATTTTACAGATGATTGCCCTGAGGACACATGCCCTACATATTACGGACCAGGAGACGGGTTAGCTATCTTTGGCCCCGACACTCAGGAGTGATCGGGATTTAGTTTAATTGACTGGCATCTGTTTTCATTCAAAGCTTGTTGTATAGAATTAAGACTTGAGATGTATTTGAGATTGTTCGAGATGTTGTTATTATTTCAGTATTTATTGTTGTCTTCAATTTCTTAGTTATATTTCTGTGTTATCTTATCGTGCTTAGACTGTGATTGAGTTACACTATATCTTATACTTGTCCTCCGTTCAGAGTTGATCATGATGAGTAAACTATATACTGCATGAGTTGATGGTTAGTTAGAGACTTAGAACAGCGTTCTACTACCGATACTGTGGCGTAGGCTGGGCGCTGTTACGTACTCGTACCCTCATAGTGGGTGCGGGTCGTGACAACAAGAAGCTCCCCATCTCCTCTGACGCATGTTAAGATCCTTCTGGGTGAAAATACTTCAGTCTCTTGTGGTCGGTGAAAATCTCCACCCTATCTCCATACAAGTAGTGCCTCCATAACTTAAGTACAAACACTACCGCTACTAGCTCCAAACCTTGGGTTGGATAATTCCTCTCATGATCACGAAATTGTCGTAACGCAAAAGCTATTACCTTCCTATGCTGCATCAGAACACATCCTAAACCTCTGCCCGAAGCATCACAATACACTGAGAATCCCCCGGTTCCATCTGGAAGCGTGAGAATAGGAGCCGTCATCAAGCCTCGCTTCAACTTCTCAAAAGAATCCTGACATTCTGTTGTCCAAGCAAACTGCACATCCTTACGGTGAACTAGGTCAATGGCGCTGAAATCCGAGCAAAGTCTGAAACAAATCGCCGATAGTAGCTGGCCAAGCCAAGAAAACTATAAATTTCTGCCACTGTGCTAGGTACCGGCCACGTTTCAATGGCTGCGATCTTATGGGGATCCACTTCTACTCCTCCTCTGGTGATGATATGGCCCAAGTACGAAATGCGATCGAGCCAGAACTTGTATTTACTAAACTTGGCATACAACTGGTTCTCTTTGAGAATCTGGAGGACAACTTGGAGATGCTGCTCATGCTTCGCCCCACTCTTGCTGTAGACCAGGATGTCGTCTAGGAACACAATCACGAACTGATCCAAGTAGGGCATGAAGATACGATTTATGAGGTCCATGAATACAGCTGGCGCATTGGTTGCTCCAAATGTGTCACCCCCAGTTTTTCAAATTAGGGGTATTTTGTCATTTTCAAGTTTATAATATTTTAGGAATTTTATTTGATTTTATATGATTTTTAGGAATTTATTTGAGTCGGTTTGAATTTTATCCAATTCGGACCCAATTTGGAGACCCGGGTAGCCTGGACCCTAGTGGGACCCCCATACTAGCTGGGCTTAGCCCATGTACCATCATAAATAGGCTAGAAATTATTAACACTATTTTCCATGACTTAATTAGTCATTTTAGAGGCTTGATTAGTCGTTTGAAATCAAACCGAACCAACCCGATTTCAATTTGAACCAAACTTAGGTTATTGGGTTGTGGCTATTGGATCCCAACCCAATAGCCCTTGGATGGGGTGGCCGGCCATGGCTTAAGTCCCCCCCCCCCCCTTTTTCTTTCTTCTTCACAAAGTCATCTCGCTCTCTCTTTCTCAAATTCTCTCTCCAAGCTCTCTCTCCAAACTCCAATTAGGTATGCCATTAACACCCCTCATTAATTCTCCTTTCCATTTTTGTCATTTACATTAAGTGTAGAGAATTGAATTCTCCACACTTTGCCCCCACTATTTGTAGGTTTCTCTCTAGTGCTTAGTTAGTGTTAATTTAGGATTTTATATGGTAATGATATATATATTATATAGATTAATATATAGATATATATATATGTTGTATTTGTGTGTGTGTGTGTAGAGAGTGGTGGTGTGGTTGTGAGTGGTGGTGTTTGTGTGTGTGGGTGTGTGTATATATGTATATATGTGTGTGTATAGGTGTAGAGATATATGGATTTATATATATAAATATAGAATATGATAGATAGATAATAGATAGATAGATATATATAGGATTTATATATAAAGAGGAGGGAGTGAAGTAGAAGGAGAGGAAGGAAGGGCAGCAGCAGCTGCAGGGCATTATCAGCAGCAGCAGCTGCGCAGCTTGTGCGGGGCTCTGCCCCAGGCAGCTCCTCCCTCCCCCCTGTGTGACCCCCTGTACACCCTATAACCCCCCCCTAGTACCCTATGTATTAGTATATATGTAGTGTATATATATAGATATATATATGATTATATAGAAGTTTAGATAAGGAATAAGAAAGAGAGTTAGGATTTAGAATTAGAGAAGAAAAATAAGAGAAGTAAGGGAATTGAGGAAGAATAGGAAGGAGGGGTAAGAAGAGGAATTAGAGAAGAAGAAGAAGATTAGAGAAGTAGAGAAGAGGAAGAATTAGAATCGAGAATCAAAGAGAGGAAAATAGAACGAGAGTAAATAGAGAAGGTTTTGTTAGAAATCGAGTTAGAGGGCGAAATTGAGCCCGGAGCGTCGGATCGCGACGAAACTTGACATAGGCCTAGAATACGTGATTTAGATTTTGCGGGTAAGCTCCCGGGTGGAAATCAGGGTCATAGGGCGCCGGTATCGCGCCGTGTCAGTGCGTATCTCAAAATATTCGAGATTTCTGCAACGGGCCGTAAGGTGGACTAGACGTCCACTTTAACTAGGTATTATGGTAGAAAACGAACCTATAGGATAGTACCCTACTACCCTAGGGAGATCGGGTCAAAATAACTAGCGTAGGTAGGCTAACGGGGTTATCGACGAGGGTAGAATTTTACCCTTAAAAAGGGTAAAATAGGGATTTGGCCCACGGCCAAGATTCGAGTTTCCAAGTCCAAGATGGACTTGGATATGGATTGTATAGATTGGTAATAAGCAGATTTAGCCGTCTAAACCTAGTCTTGGACCCGGTTGACCACGGTTGACTTTTTGGACTAAAAGTCAACTATGGGTCAACACTTTACCCAATTTGGTCCCAAATTCCATCTAACTTGGACAGTTGACTAAAAGTCAACTATTAGTCACCAGTGACCTAGGGTTGACCTAGAGTTGACCTAGAGTTGACCAGAGTTGACCCGTTGACCAAAAGTCAACGGTAGGCCAGTTTTCAACCTAGATTGATCCGGTTTAACTTCTAATGTTCTCCCATGACCAAGATTGACCCGACTAGACATATCTTGACCTAGAATGATTAAATAGGGTTTATTTTGATTTAACTTTACTTCCTAAACTTAGTATTGATACGTCTTGTTCTCTATAGGTCCTCGAGACACTGCAGTTGCTCCAGTCGACGTATTTTATCATCTTACAGGCGAGTACATTCTCTGATACTTATTCCCAATTTATGATAACTGTTATGATTCATGTACTTAGTGTTGATATGCTTATTCCCGACACATGGTTCTCACGGATTGGTATTCTTGGATCCCGACGAGAGATGTTTTCTCCTTCTTAGGTTGGGATATATTGTGCAAGCACCCTTGTAGCTCTTGCTCGATATATGGTCACTGATTCTAGAGAAGGCTAGCTACCTTCTCATTAGAATCCCGTGCAGTGACGTGTCCTGTTTGGATCTATTCTACCAGTTGGGGTAGGGGGAGTAGTAGCGTAGGCCTGTGATCATATCCCCTTGTATTCTTGAACAGTGTGAGTCATATACCGTACTTATGACTTGCCAGGCCGATTCTCGACAGGTTCCCAAGCCGATCACAAGCTGAAACTATTACTCACACACATTGGATATATAGCTTACCTTGATTGTGTACATGCCATGATCCCGTTCTATTCTTCTTGTTCTAGCTCTAGCTTTACAGCTTACCATGCCATGATACATACATGTACACTCCATGATTCATTGTATATGCTCTATTTACAGTCTTATAGCTTTTATTCTATCTTGAGATCTGTTATGAGATATATGTACTCGTTCATCCTGACTGGACTGTTGATAAAATATTACAGATTTCGACGAGGGAGATTGCAGTACCTACTACGGTCCGGACGACGTAGTGGGCCTAGACTTGGTCCTGCAGGGCGTAGCTCCGCCTGACGAGACCATACCACTTGTATAGTTTAGAGTAGGTCTTTGTACTGGACTTAGTATCCAGTTACTTTTGGACTGTATTTAGAGACCGGATATTGTATATTATTTGTTTCTGGACTTGACAGGTTATATATTATTGTCTTGTTGTCTTTATCTTTCAGTCTTTACTTTTCGTCTTAGAGTTGTGATTGAGCACTATATATATATTCATTGCTTGTCCTCCGTTCGGAGTTGACTATATTCTCGACAGGTTTTGTTATATATATAAACTGTTGTCAGACTAGAAAATACACAGCATTTCACGCCGTTTTTCGGTGAGGGCTGGGCGTTGTCGCGTCACGTGCCCTTTTAGCGGGTGCGGGTCGTGACACATTTTAGTGGTGGCCCACGCAGGTCCTGAAGTCGCAATTAGTGCGATGTCGTGGCGGCACTCGTCTTAGAGTGTTGACTACGAGCCTGTGTTACCCATAGAAAGTAGTAGGCTAAGGGTGCTCAATCACAGTAGGATCTTTCCTTGCTTATCTTGCTTACCGTCTTTGATATTGATTTACTGCTTTCTAGCTGTCCTCCTTTGATATTGCCTTCATGTGCCATATTGATATCTTCTTCTTAATTTGTCTCCAGGATATTGATGACTCATTCTCCTGGCGAGGGGCTCGGGAAGACGGAGAGGTCTGCCACCTCTGGCGGACAGGCTCCGGTCACTTCCCCGGCTGATGGGACTTCTGTTGGGGCTCTTGGAGGTACTCCTCCAGCTACCTCGATGACCGTCCCTGGGGCCATTACGGGTGCTCTTCCCGTAGTGCCAGGGGCTACAGTGGGAGCTGCCGAGGGTATTCTTCCTCCTCAGCAGGGGACTCCTCCGGTGATGATGGGAGCTATTCCTCCATTGCCTCCTCTGCCCACAGACATGGGGCAGATGCTAGCGTTCTTCCACCAGGTGCTTGAGTCCCAGCGGGCTCAGCACGAGGCTCAGTTGAGACAGACAGAGGTTATACGCCAGGGCATGGAGGATGCACACAGATTGGCTATGGCGGCAGTGGAGCGTCAGGCTCCACAGAGGGAGGTTCAGCAGCAGCAGCAGCCGAAGATCGGGGATATCCAGGCTTTCAAGAAGCTTGGTCCGAGGGATTTCAAGGGGACTGAGGGCATTATCTATGCTGATGACTGGCTCGAGGATATCGAGCGCCAGATGGGGGCCTGCCGCCTGGCAGCCGACCTGAGGGTCGAGGCGGTTGGGTTACAGTTGTTAGATATTGCCCGGACATGGTTCCGGAATGAGCCGGCTCTTGCAGGAGAGGGCCATACTTGGGCAGAGTTCAGGACCTTGTTCAGAGAGAAGTTCTTTTCCCCTACGGACAAGATTGGCCTAGTACGGCAGTTCCAGAACCTGCAGCAGGGCAGCATGACCGTAGAGGAGTACGCGGCGGAGTTCGGCCGGCTGAGCCGATACACCGAGTACAGGGTGAGTGACCCGGTGATCCGAGCTGAGCGTTTCCGGGAGGGATTGGCATGGGATATCAAGATCCTGATCCCTTCCTTCTACGCGACATATGCGGAGGTTTACGCTGAGGCTCGGAAGGTGGAGAGGGAGTTGGGCTTGAAGCCGAAGAGGGATCGAGATGTGTTTTCTGGGGCCAGTAGCAGCGCAGGGCCTGCTAAGCGCCCTCAGCTTCAGCACCAGTCGTTCCAGCATCACCAGCAGCAGGGGCAGGCCAGAGCGTCTGTCCAGAGGAGTCAGCAGCGTCCGGGGTAGGATAATCCACCGTGCCACTTCTGCAAGAAGCCCGGTCATCTCTTCGAGTTCTGTAGGAGGAGACTGGGGCTGTGTCTCTTTTGTGGTGCCGCTGGGCATCAGATGCGGGAGTGTCCCAAGAACTCCCGTGCAGCTGGAGCAGCTCAGAGGGCACCCGTTCAGAGGGCACCAGCTAGTGTGCCGGTAGTTCAGCAGAGAGGTCCGCTTCCGACTCAGCAGCAGCAGTTCGTTCTGCACCGCCAGCAGAGGGGTGGTCAGGGTAGAGCCTTTACTCTTGCAGCCGAGGAGGTGGAGCCTATTGCGGATGTTGTCGCAGGTTCTATTCTGCTCGATTCTTTTCCAGCTTTGGCCTTATTTGATTCTGGTGCTACGCACAGTTTTGTGTCTGTTTCTTTTGCTCTTAGGCACAATATTATTGCTGAATATCTGGGTAGGACTTGCAAGATTATGACTGGGAATGGTATCATCCTAGTTAATAATGTTTGCAAGGGGCGGAGAGTTTCCTTGAGAGGCCGGGAGCTGAGTGCGTGTCTGCTCGTAATGCCATTTCTGAGTTACGATGTGGTACTCGGTATGGATTGGTTGAGCACGTACCACGCTAGCATCGACTGCAGAGGGGGCAGGATTCTATTTAGGCCACCGGGAGAGCCGGAGTATGAGTTCACCAGGGGTGCTGTGGAGCAGGGAGATGGATTCTGCGGAGCATTGTTGGCGGGGCCGGTGTTGCCACATCCACTTATTGCTGAGTACTTGGATGTCTTTCCCAAGGAGCTGCCCGGGATGCCGCCAGATCGTGATGTTGAGTTCTCTATAGATCTAGTGCCGGGCGCTGAGCCTATCTCCCAGATGTCTATAGAATCAACAACAGTGAGTTAGCGGAGCTGAAGAAGCAGGTCGACGAGCTGGAGGACAAGGGCTTTATTCGATCTAGTTCTTCACCTTGGGGCGTGCCAGTTCTTTTCGTCCCCAAGAAGGATGGTACGGTACGTCTGTGAATTGATTACAGGGCGCTCAACAACCTTACCATCAAGAACAAGTATCCTCTACCGAGGATTGATGACTTATTCGACCAGTTGAGCGGCGCGAGGGTGTTCTCGAAGATCGACTTGCGTACCGGGTACCATCAGCTGAAGGTGAAGCGGGATGACATTCCGAAGACTGCCTTTCGGACCCGCTATGGCCAGTATGAGTATACCGTCATGCCGTTTGGGTTGACCAACGCCCCGGCGGTATTCATGAAGTTGATGAACAAGGTATTTCACCAGTACCTTGACAAGTTCGTGGTGGTCTTCATTGATGACATTCTCATCTACTCGAAGACACCAGAGGAGCACGAGGAGCACCTGAGGATTGTGTTGGACACTCTCAGGAGGGAGCAGCTGTACGGGAAGTTGTCCAAGTGCGAGTTCTTTTTGGATCGCGTGGAGTTCCTAGGCCATGTTGTCTCTGGCGAGGGGATTTTAGTGGATCCGAAGAAGATTTCTGCAGTGGAGTCCTGGTCGACGCCGAGCTCAGTAGCGAAGGTTCGGAGTTTTCTGGGTCTGGCAGGTTACTACCAGAGGTTCGTGCAGGACTTTTTCAGGATTGCCCAGCCGATGACCCGCCTTACCAGGAAGGACGAGGAGTTTGTTTGGTCCGATGAGTGCCAGGCCGCCTTCGAGGAGTTGAAGGCGAGGTTGACTACAGCTCCTATCTTGACGCTGCCATCTGGATCTGGTGGTTATACGATCTATAGTGATGCTTCAGGACGGGGTTTGGGTTGTGTGCTTCAGCAGCACGGGAAGGTAATTGCCTATGCATATAGGCAGTTACGTCCTCATGAAAGGAATTACCCTACCCATGATCTGGAGCTGGCAGCGGTCATCTTTGCTTTGAAGCTGTGGAAACACTATCTGTACGGAGAGCGAGTTGAGATCTATACAGATCACAAGAGCTTGAAGTACGTGTTTACCCAGAAGGAGCTGAATATGAGGCAGAGGCGATGGTTAGAGCTGATGAAGGATTTTGATATATCCTTGCAGTACCATCTGGGGAAGGCCAACGTGGTCGCGGATGCTTTGAGCAGGTATCCCGTGGCTATGTGTTTGACGATGGATCGTCACCTTCTGGCAGATCTGGAGAGCTTGGGCATAGATGTGATAGTTCCTGGGTTCGAGGCGCAGATGTGGGGTCTGCAGGTGCAGTCGGAGCTGATGGACAGAGTCAGGGCAGCTCAGTTTGAGGATGAGGCTCTGAAGGTCATCAGGGAGCAGGTCCAGATGGGACTGTTGGAGGAGTTCTCTTTAGCAGGGGATGGGTCGTTGAGGCATGGTACCAGATTGTGCGTGCCGAGCGGAGGACTTCGGGAGGAGGTTCTTCAGGAGGCGCACCATTCTCAGTACTCTATGCATCCCGGAGCCAACAAGATGTATAGAGACCTGAGACAGCATGTTTGTTGGTATGGCATGAAACGTGAGGTGGCTCAGTTCGTGTCGAGATGTTTGGTGTGCCAGCAGGTGAAGGCCGGGAGGCAGAGACCCGGTGGATTGCTCCAGCCACTCCCCATTCCTGAGTGGAAGTGGGAGCATATCACTATGGACTTTGTATCTGGGCTTCCGCGCTCTCCAGGAGGGAAGGATGCGATTTGGGTCATTGTTGATCGATTGACCAAATCGGCCCACTTTTTTGCCTTTCAAAGTGGGTTTATCGACGGAGAGGTTGGCCGAGATGTATGTGCGGCAGATAGTCCGATTACACGGGGTGCCAGTGAGTATAGTCTCGGATCGGGACAGCCGATTCACTTCCTACTTCTGGCGGAGTTTGCAGCTTAGCTTGGGCACATCGCTCAAGTTCAGTACAGCATATCACCCCCAGACAGACGGGCAGTCGGAGAGGACGATTCAGACCCTCGAGGATATGCTGCGTACCTGTGTCTTGGACTTCGGGGGATCTTGGGAGGACCACCTTCACTTGGTAGAGTTTGCTTACAACAACAGCTACCAAGCCAGTATAGAGATGTCACCTTTCGAGGCTCTATACGGACGGAGGTGCCGTACTCCCTTGTCTTGGGATGATGTCGGTGAGAGAGTTTTGCTTGGCCCAGAGATGGTGGTGGATGCTGCAGAGAAGGTCAGGGTTATCAGAGATAGACTTCGGGTGGCGCAGGATAGGCAGCGGCACTGGGCCGATAGCCACCGGAGACCATTGGAGTTCGAGGTATAGTCTAGATTTTTCTAGTATTTGAGTCTGATTGTGATTGTTTTAGATAAAGCTCTAAGTCTTGTTTTGTTCTTAGGTTGATGATCTTGTCTTTCTGCGGATTTCTCCGACGCGTGGCACGATTCGTTTTGGTGGCGGCGGGAAGCTTAGTCCACGATACATCGGACCATTCCGTATCCTGGGCAGGGTCGGTGCAGTGGCTTACCGACTGGAGTTACCGCCTGCACTAGAGGGAGTGCACAGTGTGTTCCACGTGTCGCAGCTGAGACGGTACGTGGTAGATCCCAGTCACGTCTTAGACCACTCAGAGATCGAGGTGGGGCCGACACTCAGCTACCCAGAGAAGCCGGTCGAGATCTTGGACCGAAGAGAGAAGGTGCTCCGGAACCAGGTCATTCCCTTGGTTCGCGTGGCATGGAGGCACCACTCTCCAGGTGAGTCTACCTGGGAGAGGGAGGACGACATGCGGGAGCGATTCCTATATCTCTTCGAGCCTTGAGGTAAAATTCTTTTTTTTTCTTTCCTTGTTCTGTTCATGATTGCAGTGTTAGCCCTCATTCAATTTCGAGGACGAAATTTTTTAAGGTGGATAGATTTGTCATCCCCAGTTTTTCAAATTAGGGGTATTTTTGTCATTTTCAAGTTTAATAATATTTTAGGAATTTTATTTGATTTTATATGATTTTTAGGAATTTATTTGAGTCGGTTTGAATTTTATCCAATTCGGACCCAATTTGGAGACCCGGGTAGCCTGGACCCTAGTGGGACCCCCATACTAGCTGGGCTTAGCCCATGTACCATCATAAATAGGCTAGAAATTATTAACCTATTTTCCATGACTTAATTAGTCATTTTAGAGGCTTGATTAGTCGTTTGAAATCAAACCGAACCAACCCGATTTCAATTTGAACCAAACTTAGGTTATTGGGTTGTGGGCTATTGGATCCCAACCCAATAGCCCTTGGATGGGGTGGCCGGCCATGGCTTAAGTCCCCCCCCCCCTTTTTCTTTCTTCTTCACAAAGTCATCTCTCTCTCTCTTTCTCAAATTCTCTCTCCAAGCTCTCTCTCTCCAAACTCCAATTAGGTATGCCATTAACACCCCTCATTAATTCTCCTTTCCATTTTTGTCATTTACATTAAGTGTAGAGAATTGAATTCTCCACACTTTGCCCCCACTATTTGTAGGTTTCTCTCTAGTGCTTAGTTAGTGTTAATTTAGGATTTTTATATGGTAATGATATATATATATATATGTATATATATGTATATATGTATATATGTGTATGTATAGATATATATATAGGAATATATATATGTATGTGTGTATTTGTGTGTGTGTGTGTAGAGAGTGGTGGTGTGGTTGTGAGTGGTGGTGTGGTTGTGTGTGTGGTGGTATGTGTGGGTGTGTGTATATATGTATATATGTGTGTGTGTATAGGTGTAGAGATATATGGATTTATATATATAAATATAGAATATGATAGATAGATATATAGATAGATAGGTATATATATAGGAATTTATATATATAAAGAGAGGAGGGAGTGAAGTAGAAGGAGAGGAAGGAAGAGGGCAGCAGCAGCTGCAGGGCATTAGCAGCAGCAGCAGCTGCAGGGCATTAGCAGCAGCAGCAGCCTGCAGAGCAGCAGCAGCAGCTTAATGCAGCAGCAGCAGCAGCTTAGTGCAGCAGCAGCAGCAGCAGGAGCTGCCCCAGGCAGCTCCTCCCCTCCCTGTGTGACCCCCTGTACACCCTATAAACCCCCCCTAGTACCCTATGTATTAGTATATATGTAGTGTATATATATAGATATATATATGATTATATAGAGAAGTTTAGATAAGGAAATAAGAAAGAAGAGTTTAGGATTTAGAATTAGAGAAGAGGAAAAATAAGAGAAGTAAGGGAATTGAGGAAGAATAGGAAGGAGGGGTAAGAAGAGGAATTAGAGAAGAAGAAGAAGATTAGAGAAGTAGAGAAGAGGAAGAATTAGAATCGAGAATCAAAGAGAGGAAAATAGAACGAGAGTAAATAGAGAAGGTTTTGTTAGAAATCGAGTTAGAGGGCGAAATTGAGCCCGGAGCGTCGGATCACGACGAAACTTGACATAGGTCTAGAATACGTGATTTAGATTTTGCGGGTAAGCTCCCGGGTGGAAATCAGGGTCATAGGGCGCCGGTATCGCGCCGTGTCAGTGCGTATCTCGAAATATTCGAGATTTCTGCAACGGGCCGTAAGGTGGACTAGACGTCCACTTTAACTAGGTATTATGGTAGATAACGAACCTATAGGATAGTACCCTACTACCCTAGGGAGATCGGGTCAAAATAACTAGCGTAGGTAGGCTAACGGGGTTATCGACGAGGGTAGAATTTTACCCTTAAAAAGGGTAAAATAGGGATTTGGCCCACGGCCAAGATTCGAGTTTCCAAGTCCAAGATGGACTTGGATATGGATTGTATAGATTGGTAATAAGCAGATTTAGCCGTCTAAACCTAGTCTTGGACCCGGTTGACCACGGTTGACTTTTTGGACTAAAAGTCAACTATGGGTCAACACTTTACCCAATTTGGTCCCAAATTCCATCTAACTTGGACAGTTGACTAAAAGTCAACTATTAGTCACCAGTGACCTAGGGTTGACCTAGAGTTGACCTAGAGTTGACCAGAGTTGACCCGTTGACCAAAAGTCAACGGTAGGCCAGTTTTCAACCTAGATTGATCCGGTTTAACTTCTAATGTTCTCCCATGACCAAGATTGACCCGACTAGACATGTCTTGACCTAGAATGATTAAATAGGGTTTATTTTGATTTAACTTTACTTCCTAAACTTAGTATTGATATGTCTTGTTCTCTATAGGTCCTCGAGACACTGCAGTTGCTCCAGTCGACGCATTTTATCATCTTACAGGTTAGTACATTCTCTGATACTTATTCCCAATTTATGATAACTGTTATGATTCATGTACTTAGTGTTGATATGCTTATTCCCGACACATGGTTCTCACGGATTGGTATTCTTGGATCCCGACGAGAGATATTTTCTCCTTCTTAGGTTGGGATATATTGTGCAAGCACCCTTGTAGCTCTTGCTCGATATATGGTCACTGATTCTAGAGAAGGCTAGCTACCTTCTCATTAGAATCCCGTGCAGTGACGTGTCCTGTTTGGATCCATTCTACCAGTTGGGGTAGGGGGAGTAGTAGCGTAGGCCTGTGATCATATCCCCTTGTATTCTTGAACAGTGTGAGTCATATACCGCACTTATGACTTGCCAGGCCGATTCTCGACAGGTTCCCAAGCCGATCACAAGCTGAAACTTTTACTCACACACATTGGATATATAGCTTACCTTGATTGTGTACATGCCATGATCCCGTTCTATTCTTCTTGTTCTAGCTCTAGCTTTACAGCTTACCATGCCATGATACATACATGTACACTCTATGATTCATTGTATATGCTCTATTTACAGTCTTATAGCTTTTATTCTATCTTGAGATCTGTTATGAGATATATGTACTCGTTCCATCCTGACTGGACTGTTGATAAAATATTACAGATTTCGACGAGGGAGATTGCAGTACCTACTACGGTCCGGACGACGTAGTGGGCCTAGACTTGGTCCCGCAGGGCGTAGCTCCGCCTGACGAGACCATACCACTTGTATAGTTTAGAGTAGGTCTTTGTACTGGACTTAGTATCCAGTTACTTTTTGGACTGTATTTAGAGACCGGACATTGTATATTATTTGTTTCTGGACTTGACAGGTTATATATTATTGTCTTGTTGTCTTTATCTTTCAGTCTTTACTTTTCGTCTTAGAGTTGTGATTGAGCACTATATATATATTCATTGCTTGTCCTCCGTTCGGAGTTGACTATATTCTCGACAGGTTTTGTTATATATATAAACTGTTGTCAGACTAGAAAATACACAGCGTTCCACGCCGTTTTTCCGGTGAGGGCTGGGCGTTGTCGCATCACGTGCCCTTTTAGCGGGTGCGGGTCGTGACAAAATGGCATCACAAGGAACTCTCAATGCGCATATCTAGACCTGAAAGTTGTCTTCGGGATGTCCTGCTCTCTGACTCTGATATGATGATATCCTGAGCGCAAGTCGATCTTCGAGAATACTGCTGCCCCCTTGAGTTGATCAAACAAGTCATCTATCCTCGGAAGAGGGTATCTGTTCTTGATTGTTACTGAGTTCAAGGTATAATAATCTACACATAATCTGGATGCACCATCCTTCTTTTTCACAAGAAGCATCGGGGCTCCCCGAGGTGATCCACTAGCACGAATGAATCCCTTGGTTCTGAGTTCTTCAGTCATCTTGTACAATATCTCTAGCTCTGACGGTGCCATCCTGTAGACTCTTTCTGACACTGGGACTGTCCCGGGAATCAAGTCGATGGTGAACTCGATCTCTCGCTCTGGCGACATTCTTGGAAGCTCTTCTGGGAAAACATCTGGAAACTCTTCGACTATCTGGGGTAACTACACTACTGCTACTGCCATCCGCAGTACTGGAGGAAAAGGTTCAACTTCGCCTCGGGAAAAGAAAAACTCCGGCTCGCCTGGAATGCTAAAAACAATCCTGCCAAGATGGCAGTCTATTCTAGCATACTGGTCCCTCAACCAATCCATCCCTAAGACCAAATCATAATCGGCCATCGGGAACTCTATCAATCTAGCGAGGAATTCTCTACCGCTAACTACGATCCGACACGAGAAAAACACTCTATCTACTCCCACAAGTCCATTACCATTAAGTATATTGAGCCTTACTGATAATGACTCGGGCTCCAGTCCTATCCGTGTCGCGAATCATGCAGACATAAATGAATGCGAGGCACCAGAATCAAATAATACTGAAGCTAGAAAGGTGTTGACGAGAATAGTACCTGCCACTACCTCTCCTGGTGCTAATCCTTCCTCTCCCATGGTCAAAGCCAGCACTTGACCATGTCCTCTAGGTGCGGGTCCCCTCTGCTAAAAATTTCTCTGTCTGTTCTGGATCAGGGCTTGGGCTTGGGCATACTGCTGCGGTCTCTGCTGCTGGAATGCCTGGGCCTGCGTCGGCAATGGCCTCAGAAACGGGTACTGCAGCTGCTGCTGCTGGTGGACTGGTGCTGGTCCTCTAACTGAAGGACTAGAGAAGGCTGATGATGAACTCCTCCTGTTCGGGCAGTTCCCAACCATGTGGTCTGGGGCACAACAAACCAAGCACAAACCCTGTGCTCTGCGACACTCTGATACCACATGCCCTGGCTTCCCGCAGTATGAACATCCCACTGCGGAAGACTGCTTCTGCTTCTGCTGTTGAGGGTACGTCGGGGTGGAATGCTGAACCGACGTCACTGAGGCCGCCCTCCTCGGAGCTCCAATGGTCAAAGCCCTGGCTGTCGGGGCTGGTGCTGATGACTGATTTACCTGACCGTGGGATCGCTTCCGACCTCCGGTCCTATCCACGATCCTCTGGGAGGTATACTCAAGCCTCCTAGCTGCTCTCAATACTGCATCAATAGTCTGATGCTCAAACTGCTCTATTGCCAATAAAATCTTCAGGTGAAGCTCCTGCGGGAACCGCTGGGCCCTATCGAACTCGGTCGCTACCAAAGTGGGAGCAAACCGACTGAGTCTCGAAAACTCGGCCGCATATCCGTCGACCGTCCTGCCCATCTGCTTCAGATTGGTGAACCTCGTCTGTAGATCGTATCGAGCTACAGCATCGAAATACTTGGTCTGGAATCTCTCTCTAAATACTGTCCAAGCAATGGGTGCCAATAATCCAACGGCCTGCACCGTCCACCAGCTGCGGGCAAGATCCAACAACTGCAGGCGCACTACGGCCACCTTCTCGGCTTCTGGAGTCCTGGCTGCTTCTAGAATCACCTCTGTGTCCTGAAGCTATGCATCGGCAGCGATAGCATCTTCACTGTCGTCGAAGAATGGAGGGTTCAAGCGCTTGAAGCGGTTGGCCGCGCTGTTACCTTGGTGACCTCCTCTAGTCAAAGCATCTGCCACCGCCTGGTGCAAGGCATCTCCCCGACGATCCTGGGGAGCTAAAAATGACATGAAGAGACCCACCAAAGTGCCATCATCAGGTTCTGCAGGCTGGACGGGCTGAACGGGTGGCTCTCCTCCAGTAGGCATGACTCTGGAGGCTACTCCTGAATGTTGGGCTTAATCTCCGGGTTGCTGCTGGTCCACGGGAGGTACTCCGTCTTGCTGATCGTCAGGTCCAGGAACAATGCCGCTGAAAAAGACGGCATAGGGAACAATAAGGAAGGACTAGGACAGATCAACAATACAAGCATGTGATCAGGTCAAGATTACAGGGATTCAGAAGATACGAGCAGAGATCAAGGGCGAGTACTTATTGAGACATCTATTCGGTAAACCCTCGCATATCTTGATTTATAAGACCTGCATGGGCCACCTGTAGCACTTGTCTCCCAATTTTTTTTTTTATTTTAGAGAGCATTTTTTTTAATTTTATTTATTTATTTTATTATTATCATTTATATGATGGTTTGAATCGTAGGTAAATAGAGAATTGATTTGGGATCACAAGGGTGCGTACCTAGGCCTATAGCTTAAGTATAGTAAAACTAGGACATATGTGGTCCCCAGGGTCCCCAGACAGCCCCTAGTATATTATCTCACCATTTTAGAATTTTTAGGATTTTATGGAGATTTTTAGAAAATTTTCTATATTATTTTATTAATTTTCTAAGCTTCTAGGAATTTCTGTGAGAGCACCCGAGGGTATATTTGAGGTCAAATAATTTATTTGGGCTCTAGAACCCCTAAAATATTTTCTAGATTTTTCTAGGAATTTTTAGGAATTTTTTGGGATTTATTTGGAATTTTTAGGATTTTTCCTGATTTTTATTTAATTTTCTGTAATTTAAAACCTATTTTCCAAAACATTTACCCAGTCAGCCAGGGGGGCCCACCCGTCAGCCACTGAAGCGGAGAGAGCGGGCCCCACGTGGCAGTGAGTGGGGGCGGGAGCGGCTCGGTCTCCGAGCCACAGTTGGAAATTAAGCCGAGCTGGCTTTAGCCAATCCTAAGCCGAGCCAAGCTCGGTTTAGTTAGGACCATTGGATTTTGGGCGGGAGTAATGCGATCGTGCCACGTGTCCCTTAGCCGCAGCCACTGACTCTCTCTCTCTCTATATATATATTAGTTATTAGGTTTTCCGAAAACCCTATTTTATTTTCAGCAGTTTTTGTGGGAGAGTTCAATTGGGATCTTCGACTTCGCAGAGCGATTGCCGTTGATCCAGGCGTCCGTTTTGCGCGCCGTTTTTTTTGTTGGAACCGTATTGAGGTTAGGTTTCTGATTATATAATTTATTTTCTGGTATTTTGTCCTCGAATTTCTGAATAATTATTTGAGTATCGGTTGTCCAAAAATTTACACGTCGCACGGTTTTCGAGATTCCGAGCGATCCCGAACTCCGTTTTGCGATCCGTTTGAAGTTTTGGAAAGCTGACACCGAGCCCTAAAACATATAATCTTTCCAGAAATTCAGAGTTTCATCTAGTATTTTATTTTGTTTATAGAAGTCAAATTTGGTCAACGGTTCATCGATTTGGTCATAGTTAGCCATAATGGCGATAACTTTTGACCAAAGCGTGATTTTGCGGCATGGTCGATTCCAGTGCACTCATGGCGCTGAAATCTATCATGTTGCACACTCAGACTTTGAATTCATAATGTTTGACTATTAAGTCAACAGTATGTCTCGGTTTGCGTGCCACGAGTCCCGAATTTGGAACCGTGAATTTCCTTGGCCAAATTTTTGTGTGTAGATTGTTATTTCAGAATTAAATAGGTTAAAATAGGATTTTAGATGATTTATTCTAGGATTAAAATAGTATTAATTAGTTTAAACCATTAGCCACTTTCTAGGATTTTTAGAGTGGGAATCGTTGATCTAACTTGTGGTTTTTATGTGACGGGGTAGATCGGACTACGACGTCTTGACTTGTGACTTTATCATCTATCAGAGCAGGCAAGTATCACTATGACCTA
Source organism: Iris pallida (assembly GCA_029216955.1). Classification (NCBI taxonomy): domain Eukaryota; kingdom Viridiplantae; phylum Streptophyta; class Magnoliopsida; order Asparagales; family Iridaceae; genus Iris; species Iris pallida. The sequence goes on from JANAVB010025600.1 coordinate 244,217, forward strand.
TATTTCCTTTATTTTATGCTGCATGTATCTTCGTGTCGTCTTTTCACTATTACTTCCTTTTGGTTCATGATTGTCATTGCTCATGATTAATATTGTGCACGAGAGTTAGAATCGTTAGGATACATACATGTTCATGTCTTACTCATTGTTTCCTATTGTTTACAGTTTATCGTATTGCTAATGTTTATCGTAGTGGACATGTATTGTGAGTGAGTCGGGCGGGGGAATACAACCAGTAAGCATGTGGTCAACGAATTGAATACAGACCCCCTATACATTGATTGCATAATATCAGTCATGCACCACACGTATGACTGACGGATATCCCAAGCCGTCTACATGCTGAAAGTTGGTATTCTAAAACACACAGTACACGTGACTTAATTATTGTTGCCATGTCGTCTATTGTTTTTCTTTCGTCAAGTTTACCTTCTTATTGTCATCATGTCTTAGTGGTATGTCAAAGTCTACCTTCATATTGTTATCACGTCTCAAAGGTACTTTCTTATCATACAATGTCTTGCCTATACTTATCTTCAGTTAAATTCCTTTTATCTTTCCTTCATGCTTGTATACTATATTGTGTAATGTAGTGTTATGGTGATCTTGCTCCAATCCTGACTGGATAACTATTTTTCAGCTTTAGACGAAGAGATTTACCCCGAGGTCTACGGTGAGTATGTTGGCGACCCTGACGTCACTGGCGTACCCAGTTCCAGCACTGATGCGAATTAGCATATTTTTTTCCTTGTGGATTCATATTAGTTAGTAGTTAGAGTTATGGAGTTAGTTGTCTATTTTATTTTTCTGCTATCCGGGTTTGTTCCCGAGACTTTCTGAGTTGTAGTGGATTTTTTATATTTATTATTGAGACTATTGGATATTTTAATAATTTTTGCTGGCTTAGTTGTGGATGATATATAAGCGTGTTGTGCTTGTTGTGGACCATTGTTATCATAGACAGCGTACTACCGCCGATGCTGCGGCGTAGGCTGGACTTGGCCACGTACTCGTATCCCAAAATTGGGAGCGGGTCGTGACAAGTTTTTATGGTGGCCCATGCAGGTCCAATTTCGCAAAAGACTGCGAACTCGTGGTAGTGCTTAAGTTAGATGTACTACTACGAGCCTGCGAATAGATTTGGAGTTAGGAGGTTATATCATCCACAAATAGGACTTCTAACCTTATGAGTCTATTTTAGGATCTTATTGTCTCTTAACTTGCATCTTGCTTGATTCGGTCCGTGATTTCTTCGATATGTTTGTATCTACCGTTCTAACCATATCCTTTCTTTCCTTTTAGTTTGCAATGGTTAAGACCAGGCGCAGTGAGATCCGTGAGGGGAAAAGGGTAGCTAACCCATATGCTACTCCCAAACCCGAGGGATCGACAGCAGAGAGTACCAAGTTCGTAAAGCCTTCTTTAGTTTTAGTTGGTATGATGCTTAGTTAGTTGTTAGTCCCCTTATGTTCCTAGCCATTATCTCTCCGTGACTTAGCTTAAGAAATCATTGCTTGTAAGAGTTAGGTATTATACTATACTATTTGTGATGTTTTGATTTTTGAGGACAAAAATCTTTTAAGGGGGGTAGTTTGTAGCACTTGTCTCCCAATTTTTTTTATTTTAGAGAGCATTTTTTTTTAATTTTATTTATTTATTTTATTATTATCATTTGTATGATGGTTTGAATCGTAGGTAAATAGAGAATTGATTTGGGATCACAAGGGTGCGTACCTAGGCCTATAGCTTAAGTATAGTAAAACTAGGACATATGTGGTCCCCAGGGTCCCCAGACAGCCCCTAGTATATTATCTCACCATTTTAGAATTTTCAGGATTTTATGGAGATTTTTAGAAAATTTTCTATATTATTTTATTAATTTTCTAAGCTTCTAGGAATTTCTGTGAGAGCACTCGAGGGTATTTTTGAGGTCAAATAATTTATTTGGGCTCTAGAACCCCTAAAATATTTTCTAGATTTTTCTAGGAATTTTTAGGAATTTTTTGGGATTTATTTGGAATTTTTAGGATTTTTCCTGATTTTTATTTAATTTTCTGTAATTTAAAACCTATTTTCCAAAACATTTACCCATTCAGCCAGGGGGGCCCACCCGTCAGCCACTGAAGCGGAGAGAGCGGGCCCCACGTGGCAGTGAGTGGGGGCGGGAGCGGCTCGGTCTCCGAGCCGCAGTTAGAAATTAAGCCGAGCTGGCTTTAGCCAATCCTAAGCCGAGCCAAGCTCGGTTTAGTTAGGACCATTGGATTTTGGGCGGGAGTAATGCGATCGTGCCACGTGTCCCTTAGTCGTAGCCACCGACTCTCTCTCTCTCTATATATATATTAGTTATTAGGTTTTCCGAAAACCCTATTTTATTTTCAGCAGTTTTTGTGGGAGAGTTCAATTGGGATCTTCGACTTCGCAGAGCGATTGCCGTTGATCCAGGCGTCCGTTTTGTGCGCCGTTTTTTTTGTTGGAAGCGTATTGAGGTTAGGTTTCTGATTATATAATTTATTTTCTGGTATTTTGTCCTCGAATTTCTGAATAATTATTTGAGTATCGGTTGTCCAAAAATTTACACGTCGCACGGTTTCCGAGATTCCGAGCGATCCCGAACTCCGTTTTGCGATCCGTTTGAAGTTTTGGAAAGCTGACACCGAGCCCTAAAACGTATAATTTTTCCAGAAATTTAGAGTTTCATCTAGTATTTTATTTTGTTTATAGAAGTCAAATTTGGTCAACGGTTCATCGATTTGGTCATAGTTAGCCATAATGGCGATAACTTTTGACCAAAGCGTGATTTTGCGGCATGGTCGATTCCAGTGCACTCATGGCGCTGAAATCTATCATGTTGCACACTCAAATTTTGAATTCATAATGTTTGACTATTAAGTCAATAGTATGTCTCGGTTTGCGTGCCACGAGTCCCGAATTTGGAACCGTAAATTTCCTTGGCCAAATTTTTGTGTGTAGATTGTTATTTCAGAATTAAATAGGTTAAAATAGGATTTTAGATGATTTATTCCAGGATTAAAATAGTATTAATTAGTTTAAACCATTAGCCACTTTCTAGGATTTTTAGAGTGGGAATCGTTGATCTAACTTGTGGTTTTTATGTGACGGGGTAGATCGGACTACGACGTCTTGACTTGTGACTTTATCATCTATCGGAGCAGGCAAGTATCACTATGACCTATGTTTCCTTTATTTTATGCTGCATGTATCTTCGTGTCGTCTTTTCACTATTACTTCCTTTTGGTTCATGATTGTCATTGCTCATGATTAATATTGTGCACGAGAGTTAGAATCGTTAGGATACATACATGTTCATGTCTTACTCATTGTTTCCTATTGTTTACAGTTTATCGTATTGCTAATGTTTATCGTAGTGGACATGTATTGTGAGTGAGTCGGGCGGGGGAATACAACCAGTAAGCATGTGGTCAACGAATTGAATACAGACCCCCTATACATTGATTGCATAATATCAGTCATGCACCACACGTATGACTGACGGATATCCCAAGCCGTCTACATGCTGAAAGTTGGTATTCTAAAACACACAGTACACGTGACTTAATTATTGTTGCCATGTCGTCTATTGTTCTTCTTTCGTCAAGTTTACCTTCTTATTGTCATCATGTCTTAGTGGTATGTCAAAGTCTACCTTCATATTGTTATCACGTCTCAAAGGTACTTTCTTATCATACAATGTCTTGCCTATACTTATCTTCAGTTAAATTCCTTTTATCTTTCCTTCATGCTTGTATACTATATTGTGTAATGTAGTGTTATGGTGATCTTGCTCCAATCCTGACTGGATAACTATTTTTCAGCTTTAGACGAAGAGATTTGCCCCGAGGTCTACGGTGAGTATGTTGGCGACCCTGACGTCACTGGCGTACCCAGTTCCAGCACTGATGCGAATTAGCATATTTTCTTCCTTGTGGATTCACATTAGTTAGTAGTTAGAGTTATGGAGTTAGTTGTCTATTTTATTTTTCTGCTATCCGGGTTTGTTCCCGAGACTTTCTGAGTTGTAGTGGATTTTTCATATTTATTATTGAGACTATTGGATATTTTAGTGATTTTTGCTGGCTTAGTTGTGGATGATATATAAGCGTGTTGTGCTTGTTGTGGACCATTGTTATCATAGACAGCGTACTACCGCCGATGCTGCGGCGTAGGCTGGACTTGGCCACGTACTCGTATCCCAAAATTGGGAGCGGGTCGTGACACCACCACTTAAACCATGTAACACCCAGAACCAGATTACTAGAGAGCGGGGGCGTATATAGCCAGCTACGTATATTGAAGTGCAACCCACCTCGATATACGGTCACGGCTGTCTAGATACATGAGGATTTAACTACAAGCCATCAGTCTCCTATGGTCATAAACAAGCCTATTGTCTCAATCTCAAGCAAGTAATAACAATTATAATATGTCAGAGCACCAAATATACAATAGTAAGGCGCCCCATACATTATATATTCGGATGATCATGAAGCTAGTCGTACAAAATGTCAAGACTAGCAAGAGTTCTGGTCATACATGATCAACCCTAGGATTTGTCAATCATGTTACAGCCCGTAGGCAGACAGTAATTAAAGGTGCAACCGAGCTAACACGTGCTCGTCGGCTAAATGCCTCAAAAGAATAATTTTACAAATAAGTGGGAGGATAAAAGAAATCCACTCGTTGCCAGGGTTACGCCTGGTTGTCACCATCTGGCTGGAAGACAGGAGGATCCTCTAGAGCTGCTCCGATATCTGGCCATACAAAACCAGCTGGGTCAGACCCCAGAAAGAGCAAGTGCCACAAAGGAGGCTTCACTTAGGAACTAAAACCAGCATACCACAAATGAATATTAAAGATGATTATAAACTAAACGGATAATAATAAAGATAACAACAGTGAATTGAGTACGGAAAAATCATTCAAGTAGCCAGGTCACAACCTTTAAACCAAACAAGGACCGGGGTTGTAACCCTTCACCTGAATAGAAATCCGTCTCAACTACTTGTTGGTAAGCAAGAACATAGGGTAAAATAAGTCAATAAACGAAGAGAGAACACAGAACTGCTCCGGGGGCCAGGTTACAACCCTTAAACCAAACAAAGACCGGGGTTGTAACCCTTCGCCTGAACAGAACTGGACTCTCGATCGTTATTGTTAAGGCAAGTATAAATAATCATGCTATTGAAGTAAAATAAAACATGACGAGCATGGCATGGGGAGCAATAAGACAATAAACGAAGAGAGGACACAGAACTGCTCCGGGAGCCAGGTTACAACCCTTAAACCAAACAAGGACCGGGGTTGTAACCCTTCGCATGAACAGAACTGATCCCCTGATCATTATTGTTAAGGCAAGCATAAATAATCATGTCTTGTCATAATCTTGCACAGGATCAGGACAAGTCGAAGCTGGGCTAGACTTCATTCAATCAATCACGGCCAAGCAAAGAGTACGGCTTGATACTTTAACTAACTAGGGTTATCACATGCCTAGTTACTAGCAAATGCAATGAGATTATCCCAACAGCCACAAGCCCTGCAGACCATCCAGGTTATCCAGGTCGAATGTCCGTTTATGAAGGGTGCAACACGTGACTGTGTGCTGGAAATGTGTCCTACTCGTCGGTAGGCTACAAGTCCACTTAGTGCGCCCAAATAACGGGATTTCCTGTAGCTGGGAAATCTCTTCATGACTACTGAATTATTCTAGTTTATTAGCCTTAGTCATTTTTTGTAGGTATCCTTGACCGTGGTACTCAGGGAGCCTCATCCTAGACATAATGCAAGACAGTACTGGTTTATTTGTACAAACATAATCGCCCACGGTATCCAGGCCATTCATACTTGTCATGACATGCTAGCCGTCGCAACAGCCTTCGAGATATATATATCATGTCATGTTCACTGTCAGGAGTGCGCCACGACGGGCCACTATCACGTTATGTCATTTGTCAAAAGTGCACCACAACGGGTCACCTGCGTGTCAGAAAATATATTTAAATTAACAAGGCACCAACATACATGTAGCACTAAATAATCAAAAGAAGGTACAGGGACGGCAGGGGGAGTCATACGGCACAGGGGGCAGGGTACATGCGGCTGAGAGCCATGCGGCTGGGAATCAAGAGAAGTTCATGCGGCCACGAAAATTCATGCGGCCACGGAAGTTCATGCGGCCACGAAAATTCATGCGACCACGAAAATTCATGCGGCCACGGAAGTTCATGCGGCTACGGAAGTTCATGCGGCTGCGGAGATTCATGCGGCTACGGAAGTTCATGCGGCCACGGAACTTTATGCGGCCACGGAAGTTCATGCGACGACGAAAGTTCATGCGGCCACGGAAGTTCATGCGGCCACGGAAATTCATGCGGCTATGGAAGTTCATGCGGCTGCGAAAGTTCATGCGGCCACGGAAATTCATGCTGCTACGGAAGTTCTTGCGGCCACGGAAGTTCATGCGGCTACGGAAGTTCATGCGGCTACGAAAGTTCATACGGCCACGGAAGTTCATGCGGCCACGGAACTTTTCTTGTTCTCTATTATTCCGAGAAGAAGAACCATGCAAGCCATGGCTTCCAAGCTTCATAAAACCTTTATCTATAGTCCAAATTCGAACTTTTATAGGTCAAAATAGGGCAGAATAAAATTCTCTACGACATGGAACCATCAGAACTTGATAATAACAAGATTAAATAGATCAAAATCCAAAAAATCCAAAAATGAAATAAACTTAGATCTACAAGAAATCAGCCATGGAAATTAGAAATACTAAGTATTAAAGTATGTTAGAATCTCATGAGGAAGAGAATGGAACAATAAAAATGGAGTTCCTCCATGAAGTAAGCTGTACTTTTCTAAGCTCTCTTCCTGGTAGGTGAAGAAGTAATGGTGGAGAAGAAGAAGAGTAATGAAGAGAGAGAAAGAGTTGGACTAATAAATGGGGATGGTGGTGGTAGGTAAGGGTTCTCCCCTTGGTTCATGATGAACCAATAAACAATCCAAGCTGAACCAAGCGAACCCAAACAAGCCGAACCAAGCCATAAGACATAAAATATGAGTCAAGATACGTATACGTATTCCAAATACGTAATACGAACCACGATCATTACATATTCAGACAAAACTGTATACTGGCGGTGCTATCAGTATGATGTTAGTGCTCACAAAACATAGCAAAACTTGCTAGAAGAAATTGGAAAATACAAGTATACTGGCGTGGCGGTTGCCCCGTCCCGTTCAGCTCAATAAGTGGAATCGATACGCCAACGACGTTAGGACTTAGTCATGTAACGACTGCTCGAAGATCCGCTCGGTCGAGGCGACTCCTCGTTTTGGTGGGTGGCTTCGGTGAACTTGCCTCAGCTTGGCCTTCACAGTAGTAAAATAAAAGTTTTAACTGCACAAGTAGGCTTGATAATAAACGAGATGAATCCACATAGCTAAGGAAATAATCCTAAGTCGGGTCGGATTGAGTTAGAACATGGAAAAGGTTCCACGGTCGACTTAGAATCGTTGTACGACGTGCTTTCAAAATGACAATCGGTCCTTCGACCCGTAGCTTGGGAGAAGAAAAGTTGATCGATGTTGCCACAAAGCTATGAACTTAGCCTACGTTATAGGCATCGCAAGCATAATTACTTAATGAAGCATGCATGGTCCTATCGTCCAAGGCTCGACATAGCCTCTGCTCGTCAAGTTATTGCATGACTAAGTTAGGCAAATTTATACTGGGATATCAAAGTCATAGCAAGCATTATCCCATGTTTTCTGTGGTTGTCAAGTCACATAGTCCCATGATAGCAAGGCTCGTCATATAAAGTATGACTTGGGCGATAGTGTCGCATAGAACACAAGTCAGTCTAAGGCACGAGCTACGGTCGGTTCAAGGATAAGTATGCCATTGCTTATGGGACACTAAGGAACACGTTTGTTCAGGTCTATCTGGAAGGCTATACAATAGTCGTTCCTTGTGTTTCAAATAATGTAAAGTACATGCGACCATTGGTCATGGAGACCGGTCCCGTGGCTTGGGAGTCTCGCATTAAGAATAGAAAGTATGGACTTGGATAAAGTTTAAGAAAGAGAAAGCAAGTTGTATCATCTATAGGCCTTGCATTTACGTCGAGTCTAGAAGTCATCGTAGGTACGTAGTCATGGACAACTTATCGATAAGGTGTAGTCTTCTTCGACATGATCGTCGGGGCCACGGGATCATGTCGTTCCCGGAGGAAGCGAGTTGGCTAAAGTATGATGCTGGATGAACCGCATAGGAGATTCAGGGCTTCCATGGGCTAGCTACCCATTAGGTGATCGTCGTCTATCCTCAGTCAAGTCCAAGATAGCTTGACATTGCTAGTTACCTTTCATATAGATAAGTTGGTGTACTAAGCGGCAATCTGCATGCAAGGTGTCGATCGAATAAAAGAAAGTGCAAGCACGGCACGAATGGGATAAAGATGGTATGCATGGTTGCATTACAAGTCTTAAGAAGCCTAATATTTGGCTATAGCTAGGACGCGTGCTTCGACACGAAATGTGGCGTCGAGTATTAAGTCGTTGGCATAGAGTTGCATAAGTCAGACTTGAGTCATTTCGAGTTAAGTCAAGAAGGGTCGTAAGGCAAGTTTGGTTAAGTCGGCTAAGTTGTGAGGCACGGTCTTACTTGCCTATAAAATAATATTCGCAACCCATTGTCAAAATAAACCTACATGTCTCTCCAAACTTCTTCTACCAAGCCTAATACCATTACTCAAGCTCTCAAAAGCCTAGTATGGTGTGCCGCCATACAAACTGAATATGATGCCTTGCTTAAAAATAAAACATGGGATCTTGTTCCTCCTCACCATCACAAAATCTTATTGGTTATAAATGGGTCTTTGGATAAAATATAACTTGGATGGCTCCATAGACTGTCACAAGGCTCGTCTAGTAGCTAAAGGGTTCCACCAACATCCCGGCCTAGACTATACTGAAACTTTCAGTCCCGTAGTTACTCACTACTATCTGCACGGTTCTTTCTTTTTCCATAGTCTATGGGTGGCCTCTTCGTCAAATTGATATTAATAATATCTTTCTCCAAGGTTCTCTCTAGGAGGACGTGTTTATGATCTAACCCCCTGGTTTTGTTAGTCAATCTCATCCTACTCATGTTTGCAAACTTTGTCAAGCTCTCTATGGACTTAAACAACCTCCTCAATATTGGTATAATGAACTCAAGTCCTATCTTCTTACTTTAGGGTTCAAAAATTCTGTCTCTAACATATCTTTATTTATTCTATGTCAACATCATGAAATAATCTACCTACTTGTCTATGTTGACGATATTATTATCATTGGCTCTAATTCATCTCTTCTAAACACATTCATCTCTCAATTCTCCTCTCGTTTCTCTTTCAAAGATCTTGGTAACCTATCATATTTTCTTGGAGTTGAGGTGTTACCTCATCCTCATGGCATCTTTCTTAGGCAACATAAATATATTCAAGATATTTTAACCCGTGTCCATATGTCCACTGCCAAACCCGTACACTCCTATGGCCACGTATCCTCCTTTAACCACACAAACTGGCACTCATCTAGCCAACCCAATTGAATATTGCACACTTATGGGAAGCCTCCAATATCTCTCTTTAACTGGACTTGACATCTCTTTTGCTGTAAAAAGGTTATCTCAATACATGCACAAACCGACTGAAAATCATTAGGCGGCTCTCAAATGCCTATTACGCTATCTTGTAGGAACTACTACACACGGTCTACTCCTTCGTCGATACTTGCTAACTACTCTTTATGCTTTTACAGACGCTGACTGAATAAGTGATAAAGATGACTATATTTCTACAACTGGTTACATTGTCTATGTCATGCCTCGCTTCCGCAGGAGCAATCGTCCTCGCTAAGGCATGATGTCGCACGGGCCTAGGTTGCGCCCGTGCAAGGCCAAGTCCAGAAACGACCGATTTGAGCTAGGCCACAGAGTCGCACAGAGTGTCCCCATTTGCAGCAGAAAGTAAATGAACACAATTAGAAGCGAATTCAAACTCTTTATTGATATTCAAGAAGTTTACAAGCGGCGCTAGGCCAATTTTACAAGTCGCTCATGCTCTCTCTCTTTGAAACATAAAAGGCGTGCCAAGTGGCTTACAAGATGGAATGATTCATGGCGATGTTCCGATATATTATGTCATGTATAGGGTGCTTCAGCTTCTTGCAACGTTCTAAGGCCCCAGAGTTGGCTCCGCGCCTTAACACGTTCGATGGAAGCTCCGCATCCGCCGGCGTCTCCTGCATCCTGCAAGCAGACTGTGGGGTTATCAGTACATTGTTATGCACTGGTGGGGAGGCTAGCTCGCCCACAATGCTATTATTACCAAACACGTTCTATTTACTCTTGTGTACCGTCTATCATTCATAGTCTTTCTAATCTTGCCTTAGGATCATTTACATGGCATATTTCATAGCCTATCTCGTGTTGCCGAATACAAGTGTCACATAGAATTTCATGCACGACTTACCCATACTTACCGTCCGGCCTTCCCTGTCTAAAGTAAACCAAGTTAGTCAACAATTCATATGTAATAACTTATCGTAATTTACGTAAGCATTCAATGTCAAGGGCGTGTCCCTGCCTCAGGCCTAGCACTTCGTAGGCGTGTTTTCTAACTCAATTTCACGAAGTACTCTTTATTCTTTGGTGTGTTATATTTCAAGCCTGTTCAGAAGGCACTTCATTTAGTTAACTTAGACCACTTTGTTCAATGCAAGGACTTGCACGTGGATCGCTACCAGCAAAGCCCACTTAACTCTATATGCACCGGTCGCTGGCATCACAAGCCATTTTGGACCCTTTTTCCCTTGGTATTTCACAACTATTCAGAGCGTGCGGCTGGTACACGTTGATAGTGTCTTAAAAATATCCTGCACTTACGTCCCCCGGGTAGCCAAGCCCCCCCCAGGCAACCCGTAAGCCCCCTTTGATTTCCGCCTAGGCCGGCCACGATTCTCCCTTTGATCTTGCCGCAGAAATCCCTTATATCTTCCACCCCCCGTATACGAGGGGATTGTCCACGACCATTTCGTATTATTTGTCATTTTAACTTAACGGCTGTCTCCGAGCCGTAGGCTAACCCTTAGCCATAATGCGTTATCGACTAGGTTGGCGTCCGTGCAGCGCGGATAGCGAGCCCCGTTGCACGTGCCCGTCATACCTGTCGCTAACCATTCCTTTCCTTCTTATCTTTTATTCATTCTTTCTTTCTTTCAGTTGTTTGTTCGTTCATTGATTCATTCACGTATTCAATCTTTCATTCGTTGTCTCATTCATTCACTTATCCATTCATTCTTTCATTCACATATTATGCAACTCCCCGTGCGGGAGCCGCCTTGGCGATCCATTGGTCCCATAATCTTTCAATGTTGCTATACTCTACTTGGAACGACTATGTTGACAGTCTTCCCATTTCATTGTTGTAATCCATTTATTGTTTCATTGTTGAACGCGTAAGGGACTTGAACGTAAACTTGTGCCATAGTACGAGCGTGGAGCGTGGTGCTAGAGTTCTCATATTTTCCATGTTCTTTTCCATATTCTATACAAGCATGCAAGGTGGGATTAATCCCTTAGTTAGGTGCGTTGAGTCATTTATTAACATGCACGGTATTATCGCCTAGCGATTCTCGTGATAGTGTCCGCATTGTTAAGTGTCTAGGCTAAGCAAAGACGGGTTCATCGGAGCCACCCACCTTAGCGATGTTCGCATTGGCCGAGCGATACTCCGAGCGCGCCTTTGAAAGTTTAAGTCTGGATTCCTCTAGACGGGCCAATATAAGCCTTGCATCGATTCTTTATCAGGTCGATGCCAACTCTTCGGGTCGATGACTCGTTCGAGTCGTTGCACTTGCCGTTTGAATCGGCGTTCCGCTAGGGCGGAGCAGGTCATTACATAATACACCACTCAAAACAAGTCTCGTCCTTGAGACTTCCTGAGTGCAGGTCATCCTACCATTCCTTTAACTCGTGTCGTCATGTTTCTTAGACAATTCTATCGAACGACTCCATCATTTGATGGCATGGAATTTTGCTCGGTTATCCTTCCAAGTTTTATGTTTCATGCGTTCGGTGAATTTTACGGAATGATTGTCCATTCATTTTAGACTTGATGGCACTTATTCAATTATCGTTATGCGCATCTCAATACCCACTTGCAGCTGCATTCGAGTTCATCATATCGCTGCGTAGGGACTGTGCACATATTCAAGGCGTCCCCCGAATACGTACATTTCAACCAGGCTAAGCGATTAACGAAGTCGGACAAGCTACTCGTGATAGTTTTGATTTGCCGATCGTTTTACTAACTTTGGTTTAAAACCGAACTTGCGCACATCTTACTATCGTTTATCTTGATCCTCGAGATGATCTGATTCGTTTCTCAAGCGTTCTTGTCTACGAAATCACTACGATTTCTTCTTAGTGGAGTCGAACAAGTCTTAAGTACCTTCTGTCCGATTCAAGACTAAGTATTGCACTATCATCGAGTACGTCTTCCTATCAATGATTCAATTCGTTATCCCAACTTACTTGTACATCATCCATTCCTATCATTCATTTTGTTTGGGGCCAATCTCGTCGTCGTTCACGCACATTCCCTGTTCTCCGTCCTACTCTAAGTCTTGCTGCCCAAGTCTATCGTCCGTCCAGACGATACTGTAAGGTCAATCGCACAAGTTCAATCACTCGGCATAGGGTCGTCTGTCTATCCGCTAGGTCATCTCACCGGGTCATAGTTACAAATCAAGTTTGTGGCTTATCGTGCAAAGCCGCTGCACGAAGCTCGCCCCAAATCTTATGGTCAAACCATTTGTTCATTTGTACGGGAGTTTCTACCCAAGTTCGTTTTGCTCAAACTTCTAAACATCAAGCAGCGTTCACCCTATTCGCATCAACATATTCTTCGTTCCGAGTTCGAGCTCGTTAGGAAAGTCATCCTACGATGGGTTGTCCTCAATCAAATCGTGCGTCTGTAATAATAATTATCGTAGTCTATCTCTTCAAGTATGTTTGATACAATCCACCTATCCAATTCACGTAGTCGATCACAAGGTCGTCTAGCCTTGCAATATGTCGCGCCCCGATCTCACGCAAGTCTGATTATCCACGACGGACATGAATCACCATGTCAATATTCCCGCAGAATAATCGTCCTCATCGGGACGTAACTCTTGCGTTGCGTCTAGACTTGCTCATTTTTGATATACGGATTGGGTCTACTCAATCCTCAAGTTTTCTCATTCTTCAATCGCAAGTCCTAACAATCCTCGAATCTACCTTCGCTTCAAACCACAAGTCGAAGCAATCAAAATTGCCATGCCATGATATTTTGAGTTCGACCATTCCCGCTGGACATGAATCACCATGCCAACGCTCACGCGGAATGATCGTCCCAAATCTGACGTGATGCATGTGCGAGGCTGGAGTTACGCTCGCGCAAGACAAGATCGTTGTCGTTGTGGTTATCATCGAACAATCAAGTCACTTTCCTCTCCATCCAACATTCATTTCTATCCAATCCCCAACATAGCATCCTTCGAAACAATAACTTCTAACACGGTCATCATTCATCGAATTAGAGTACCCCCGAGTTATCGTACATCGATCTTTGATACGCCTCAATACCATCGATGATGCACATAACCTGACGATCTTTCTTTTGCAATGAATTTCGAGTCGTGCAACTTAATTCCTCAATTCACGTTGTCTCGTGCTAACTCTTCATTGAGCAACATCTATTCCAAATCCTTAGTCATCCTCGTATCTTCAAACCAACGTTTCCCATGCACGCTATCTTCTGATCGTGCTATCTTCGATCTCGTCCATGGGTATTTCACCTCAACTCAAGTTTCAATCCCTTCGACTAAATTCAAAATTGCATGCACGATCTCCTATGTTTCCTCGACCAAGACCTCCATTCGTTTCATGATTCGCTCTACGCATTCTTAATTCGTCCGAACGATATCTCGTTTGAGACTCTCGAAGTCGAAACCAACTAAGCGTTACTCATTCCAAGGCTTGCGCGATATCATCGCTTGCCGATATACTCGTTCTATTCGTAAATCCTTTAGTCTCGCTCGAACAATTTTTATAACGTCCATACACCACTCAGGGTTCGAGCCATTCGACTAGTCATCGACACTCGCTCTTTTCCTTCTTCGAAGCTATCACATACACCACTCGGAGTCAAGTCATTCTACAAATCCTCAAAAGGTTATTCGACTCCCGATCGACATGTCCAATTGCGCGTTCGCTCATTCTTCAAAATCTAAGAACCATTTTCCCGTGTTCGCTTTAGCGCCGATCAAGTAGCGTCTCTATCAACATACGTTCTAAGTCTCCCTTATTCTCGTCCAAGCGATAGTCAATCTCGCTCGCAACTCGTTTGCACCCTAAAGTCTAGGTGCGCGATACTCGACACAACTTAGCCAAAAGGCTGCGTGCATAATCATCCCGTTCGAACTACACTTCGGTCTCGTGTACTCGTTCGCTATTGTCAGCGTAAGGTTATTCAAGCACGTCTTGCATTTTGCTAACTCTTAGCATCGGTTCCTTCCAACTCAAGTACGTCGTGGTTCGCCACAAAGGCCTTCGCCTAGTGACCCCGTTCGACCGAGTACTTGTACGAGCTTTTGAAAATATTAGACTTATTATATGGAACGTCCCAAGGCACAACGAGAGAGAGTGTATCCTTCTTTTGTTTCAACGAGCTTTCAAAACTGAAAAAATCGAAATGAAGTCCAAGGACGTAAAGCCGTGCTCTGATACCAATCTGTCACGCCCCGCTCCCGCAGGAGCGATCGTCCTCACTAAGGCGTGATGCCGTACGGGCCTAGTTGCGCCCGTGCAAGACCAAGTCCAGAAACGGCCGATTTGAGCTAGGCCACAGGTTGCACAGAGTGTCCCCATTTGCAGCGAAAAGTAAATGAACACAATTAGAAGCGAATTCAAACTCTTTATTGATATTCAAGAAGTTTACAAGCGGCACTAGGCCGATTTTACAAGTCGCTCAAGCTCTCTCTCTCTCTAAAACATAAAAGGCGTACCAAGTGGCTTACAAGATGGAATGATTCATGACGATGTTCCAATACATTATGTCATGTATAGGGTGCTTCAGCTTCTTGCAACGTTCCAAGGCCCCAGAGTTGGCTCCGTGCCTTAATACGTTCGATGGAAGCTCCGCACCCGTCGATGTCTCCTGCATCCTACAAGCAGACTGTGGGGTTATCAGTACATTGTTATGTACTGGTGGGGAGGCTAGCTCGCCCACAATGCTATCATTACCAAACACGTTCTATTTACTCTTGTGCACCATCTATCATTCATTGTCTTTCTAATCTTGCCTTAGGATCATTTATATGGCATATTTTATAGCTTATCTCGTGTTGCCGAATACAAGTGTCGTATGGAATTTCATGTACGACTTACCCATACTTACCGTCCGGCCTTCCCTGTCCAAAGTAAATCAAGTTAGTCAACAATTCATATGTAATAACTTATCGTGGTTTACGTAAGCATTCAATGTCAAGGGCGTGTCCCTGCCTCAGGCCTAGCGCTTCGTAGGCGTTTTTCCTAACTCAATTTTACCAAGTACTCTTTATCCTTTGGTGTGTTATATTTCAAGCTTGTTCAGAAGGCAATTCATTTAGTTAACTTAGACCACTTTGTTCAATGCAAGGACTTGCACGTGGATCGCCACCAGCAAAGCCCACTTAACTCTATATGCACTGGTCGCTGGCATCACAAGCCATTTTGGACCCTTTTTCCCTTGGTATTTCGCAACTATTCAGAGCGTGCGGCTGGTACACGTTGATAGTGTCTTGAAAATACCCTGCACTTACGTCCCCCGGGTAGCCAAGCCCCCCAGGCAGCCCGTAAGCCCCCTTTGATTTCCGCCTAGCCGGCCACGATCCTCTCTTTGATCATGCCGCAGAAATCCCTTATATCTCCCACCTTTCGTATACGAGGGGATTGTCCACGACCATTTCGTATTATTTGTCATTTTAACTTAACGGCTGTCTCCGAGCCGTAGGCTAACCCTTAGCCATAATGCATTATCGACTAGGTTGGCGTCCGTGAGCGCGGGTAGCAAGCCCCGTTGCACGTGTCCGTCATACCTGTCGCTAACTATTTCTTTTCTTCTTATCTTTTATTTATTCTTTCTTTCTTTCACTTGTTTGTTCGTTCATTGATTCATTCACGTATTCAATCTTTCATTCGTTGGCTCATTCATTCACTTATCCATTTATTCTTTCATTCACATATTATGCAACTTCCCGTACGAGAGTCGCCTTGGCGACCCATCGGTCCCATAATCTTTTAATGTTGCTATACTCTATTTGGAACGACTATGTTGATAGCCTTCCCGTTTCATTGTTGTAATCCATTCATTGTTTCATTGTTGAACGCGTAAGGGACTTGAACGTAAACTTGTGCCGTAGCACGAGCATGGAGCGCGGTGCTAGAGTTCTCATATTTTCCATGTTCCTTTCCATATTCTATACAAGCATGCAAGGTAGGATTAATCCCTTAGCTAGGTGCATTGAGTCATTTATTAACATGCATGGTGTTATCGCCTAGCGATTCTTGTGATAGTGTCCGCATTATTAAGTGTCTAGGCTAAGCAAAGACGGGTTCATCGGAGCCACCTACATTAGCGATGTTCGCATTGGCCGAGCGATACTCCGAGCGCGCCTTTGAAAGTCTAAGTCTGGATTCCTCTAGATGGGCCAATGTAAGCCTTGTATCGATTCTTCATCTGGTCGTTGCCAACTCTTCGGGTCGACGACTCGTTCGAGTCATTGCACTTGCCGTTTGAATCGGCGTTCCGCTAGGGCGGAGCGGGTTATTACAGTCTATTTGGGTCAAAACCCTATATCTTGTAGTTCTCGCAAACAAACAAACTCTTGCTCGCTCCTCAACAGAAGCCAAGTACCGTGTTATTGCTGCAACTACTGCTGAAGTCCTATGGCTTACTTCGTGATCTAGGATATCTACCCAATAATACAGCGGTCATCTACTGTGATAATATGGGAGCTACATATTTGTTGCAAATCTAAAGTTCCACTAAAAAATGAAACACTTAGGACTTGACTACCACTTTGTACGTGAAAATGTACAACGTCAAAACCTACAAGTCTCATACATTTCCGGTAACGATTCGTCGATGCTCTCACCAAGCCATTTGCTCGCACCCGATTTCATGAGCTCATGTCCAAGATTGGTCTCACTAACCGATCGTCCATCTTGCGGGGGCATGATAAAGATAAATCAAAATCAAGCTCTTGATTAATGGCATGATAGAGATAATATTAGTTATAAATGCTCCTTAATGTACTACTTCTTTCTCTCAATGATTTATTCTCTTTTTCAAATTGTTACCTTTTGTATTCCAGACATAACTACGATGCACTTGTGAAGAATGCCAAACTAGAGGATTATGTGGGTTCGATGCACTTGGAGGAACTGAAGACTTTAGTACGAAGGATCTGGAGAAGAGGCTCACGATGTCTCAAGTTATAACTTTGGACGGTGAATGTTCCTCGAGTCAGGTAAAGTCTGGCATGACAAGCAAAAGAAGCGTCCGACAATCGGAGAGTTCCAATCAATCCAATGATTCTGACTAGTCTATCATTAATTAACATTGTGTGTTTATTTTGAGACTTAAATTTAAATTCGTTTTTTTGCTTGGTATTGTTGCTGCGAAATTGAGCAACACTATTTATGTCATAGCTACTTTACTATTTTTTTTGGCTAATTTGCAATTAAATATCTTAACGATTTACGGGTGATATATATATATATATATATATATATATATATATATATATATATATATATATATATATATATATATTGAAGAAAAGAACTTTTATGGATGTATCAGGCGTAAAATGCCGAAGCCTATACAAGTAAGCACGTCAAGCACGGAGAAACAACAAAACGGAACTATACTATCTGTCCCAAGAGGGAGCGCCAAAGCGAGGCTAGCTCCAGGCCTGCCAAAATTGCTCCGAGGAGTGGGAGCATCGGTTCCTGATTTTAAGAATTTGACGATGGGCTTCGCGGGTGAGTTGATCAGGATTGAATTGACGTCCTTCGTACCAGAATTTGTTCTGGTTCTTCCAGAGAACCCATATACCTGCGGCTGCAGCAATCTGATGGCTGTGGAAGTCTCCCCAGTTAGCTAGAAGATCGTTGAAGCCTACGGGCCGATGCCTCTTCCTACAGCGACGAGAGAGGTCATGCCAGATCAGATTAGCAAAATCTCCGGAGAGTAGGATGTGTTCGGCAGTTTCAGGACTGTGGGAGGTGCAGCAGTGGCAGCTGGAAGCAAGGCTGTAACCGATGGAGGTAAGGGAATCGTCGGTCGGAAGCTTTCTCCGCTGAGCTCTCCAGATCAGAAAAGACCACTTATTAGGAATGCACGATTGCCAAAAAGGCGCGATCAGTGGGACAGGCATGCCGCCACCCCCTACCTTCCGCCTGGCGGAGGCCATCGAGAAATCTCCTCCGATGTTGGAGGTCCAAATCCATTTGTTTGGGAGATCGTTGATCCTGATATCAGCGGAGGCTAGCTCTGACGTCGCCTCCTGCCCGATCCAATCTCTGATCTGCTTCCATTTCCAACCCACCACAGGGTCCCAGAGATCTCTGATCGTGTATTAAGGGGGGCGGTCGGGGACAACTGATAGATTCTATTGCTAATCCATCGTTCGAGGCTGGACGATGAATCTCCGGTACCGAGACGCAAGCGGATGAGAGGTTCGGCTAGCTGAAGGCCGTTGAGAATACGGCGCCAGAAAGCGGAGGATCGACTGTTGGCTTCGACCGTTGCTGGATAGGAGTGTTGGAAGTATCTGGCTCGCATGAACCGCATCCAGATAGAGATATGTGATCTGAGCTTCCACCACAATTTCATTGAGCTGGCGTCGACGATGTGAGATAATTTAATGAACCCGAGGCCGCCTTCGTCTGTGGGTTTGGCCATCGTGTCCCAGCTGGCCTAGTGATGCTTATCCTTGTCGCCTTGATGACCCCAGAAGAATTTGGCAAAAAGGGCCTCCAGGGAGGAGAGAACCTTCAACGGCGGGGAGCAGACTGCCATGTTGTATATGGGGATGGATGAAAGCACGTGCTTGATGAGGATTATCTTGCCGCCTAGAGAAAGGGTTGCGTTGTGCCATCCTTCGATCTTTTTTCTAACCTTGTTAACAAGCCCGTCGAAGATGCCCGCATTCGATCTGCCGTAAACCAGATGGCAGCCCAGTTAGGTGAACGGAGGATATACGGTGGAATAAGGTGAGATTGGTGAGAGTGACGGAGTGGCTCCTGTCGGCTTTGTGGTGGGTATAGATGACACTTTTGTCGCAGTTGATCCGTTGCCCGGAGCATCTGGTGTATTTCTCCAGAGTGTTCTTAACCACCTCAATGGAACCGGTGTCCCCCGAGGAGAAGATAAGGACGTCGTTGGCGTAAGCCAGATGATTGATTATAGGGCAGCCAGCGGTGGTGTGAAAGTGGTGGAATCTTGGGATGTCGACCATACTGTTTAGGTTTCTGCTGAGGGCCTCTGCGGCAATGATGAAGACGGTGGAGGATAGAGGATCTCCTTGTCGGACACCTCGGCTAGATTTAAAGAATCCGTCTGCTTTCCCGTTGATGACAGTGGAGAACCATGAGTTGCTAATGGATCTGAAAATGATGTCTATCCAGGTTTTAGAGAATCCAAAGCATCTGAGAACCCAGATCATGAATTGTCAGTCCAGGCGATCGTAAGCCTTCTCCATATCAAGCTTGATGGCAATGCTGCCCCCCTCGATGGAAACTTCATGTATGTTATCATCTCCTGGGCAAGAAGGATGTTGTCAGTGATATTCCGCCCTTGGACGAAGCCACTTTGTTCCTCGGAGATAATCTTGGGTAGGAGGTGGGCCATACGGGTGGCGATAATCTTGGAGATAATTTTGTTAGCGAAGGTGCACAGGCTGATCGGGTGAAAGTCTTTGAAGGTCTCCGGATTGTCTTTTTTTGGGATGATGATAAGATTAGCGCGAGAAAGGGATTTAGGATAGCTCGGGCCTTGAAAGAAAGTAGTCGCGGCTTCGATCACGTCAGTCTGAATGATGTTCCAACAGGACCGGAAGAAAACCTTAGAGAATCCGTCCGGACCGGGAGCACTGTGTTCGTCTAGGGCCCAGACCGTGGACTTAACTTCATTAGCGGATGGAGGGATAAATAGCTGATCATTGTCCTGCTCTTCGATGATAAGAGGCACCTTGGCCAGGAAGATCTCATTCTTGACCACGGTGTCTTTGGTGAATAGGTTGGAGTAAAAGTTGGCGGCAGCCGTCTGAATGCTCCGTTGATCTTTGAGGAGCGTGCCGTTTTCGTCAGAGATTTGATGAAGGGTGAGCTGATGTCTGCGTCCCCTGACGCAGGCGTGGAAGAAGGTCGAGTTGTTGTCGCCTTCGGTATCCATGCCAACCTGGCTTTCTGCTTCCAGAATTTCGTCTCCACTTTATATACATATATATATATATATATATATATATATATATATATATATATATCTTTTGAATATATAAAAATATTTATTTAAACATATTAATGAAATATGTTACAACTTAACTTGTTTCCATATATGTGACATGGATATGGCTATGCCATTCAGTCCACGCTTAATACACTAATCATGGAACATGACTATACTAGTCATGCCATGCTTCCTAATCAATATGCATACTCAATCTTAACCATGACTAAGGCATATCATATATATTCAAATATATATGATCTAAAAAATTCATAAAATATTAATTAGAAATTTTTGGGGATTTACATTATACCCACCTTTAAAGAATTTCATCCTCAAAAATTTAAGAAAATAATAAATAATGGAAGCTGGCGCTCCAAGCTAACTAGTAAGTCTAGCAATCAACATGACTCCTTTAATATACTACTCTATTATATGACTGCAACCAATCAGTTAGTAAACTAATATTATGCTGCCAACCCATATTGATACCACTATCCATAAATAATTACCTGCTTCTTTCTTGTATGGTGACACCTGTTGTAAGCCCCCAGATTTTTTTTATTTATTTGGCCTAGATATTGATTTTTGTACTTTTTATATATTTTAAAACAATATTTATTATTTATATATGTAGCCTTAGTCATGATTGAGTTTTGAGATGTATGCTTACTTTGAATTATGGCATGGCTGGTGAAATCGTGTGTCATAACTAGCATATTAGCCATGTTAGGGATGACATAGCCATATTTATGTCATTTTTTTGAAAATAAGTCAAGTTGTGGCCTAAACCATATATTTGGCTTAATTAAATATTTTTAGAGACTTTTTGACTTTTTAAGAGACCCGGTTGCACCAAACTAGTCCAAAGTTAACCCGAACCAAACCTAAAACCATGTAGGACTCACAACGTGCACACGGATTATCACAAACACACCGACTTATCTATATGAAATGTTATTAGCAATTCAAGCCACCTTGGACATAGCTAGGATAAACGACGATCGTTGTAGTGCAGGTAGCTAGCCCCACTCAAGGATCCTGAATCTCCAGCGGTACAATCCAGCAAAGCTATATCGTGTTTCCTCCTAGGGTGGATCGGTCCTGTGGCCCCAGGTTGTCATCCGAAGAAACATCGTCCTTGTGCACAAGTTGTCCATGACCATGCACCTACGAGAACATCTAGACTCAACATAAATACGTGGTCTAACTGGTGGTACGACTCTAAGCCTTTGTAAACCATTCTTCTTAACCATACTTTCCATACTTCGTTGCAGACTCCAAAACGAAGGATAGTCTCGGTGACAAATGGTCGCATGAACTTTCTATATTACCTTTTGAAACCCAGGAAATGGCTACTACATAGCTTTCCTGCCTAACTTGAATAAACGTGTTCCATAAGTGCTACAATTGTGTCATACTCTATATGACATTTGTGATAACATGGGTACGTGTTACAATATCAGGCCATAAAATCGTGGAAACGTAACCACTATGACATCAAGTCGATGGCCCGTGGCATAACTTTGCTTAACTCAATAAGTGAGGTCAAAAGACCGAGTACCAACTTTGAAACTATCGTGGAGTGATATCTAGGCAACAAGTTAACAATCCTATATTCTATACACATTTGACAAAATAGGATTATTTTTTTAGCTATGTGGATTTATCTTTTTTATTACCAAGCCTACTCAGTGCATATAAAAACTTCCATTTATTAGTGTGAAGGCCAAGCTGAGACAAGTTCATCGAAGCCACCCACCTGAACAAAGAGTTGCCTCAACCGAGTGGGACTTCGAGCAAGCCGTTGTATAGCCAAGTACGAACGTCGTTGTGTTCATTTGATCCATCCCGTTGAACTGTTGAACTGAGCGGGACGGGGCACTACACCCCTCGTAAGGGTGCCCTCCCTTATCGAGCTAATCTTATAGTTCAACAGTTCACGAACACGTTCTCAGTCAGAACCGATGTCACCGGTTTCATCGTCCAAAGGTCTGCGAGTGCCAGCTTCCACAAAACAAGTATCACCAATGGTGCTCACAGGCGTAGATCCGGCATCGTCATTAGCGTCCTCCTCCAACTCCACCGATACATCACCGCCTGATATATCGGCTCGTCCCGTCGTGTCTGCCGCGACCATCCTTTATATATTGATAAATACAAAGGGCTCGTGAATCACACTTAGTCTTTGGTGGCTACTTTTGATGAGATTCAGATCCCCAATTATGCAGAGGAATGACTTAAAAATCCTGGTTGGCGCACTACCATAGAAGAGGAAATGCGAGCACTTATGTAGAACAAAACATGGGACTTGGTGGATCTGCCTTTTGGTAAGAAGGCAATATCCGGCACATAAAACCAACTCAATTAATACTTCATCGAATCAATCTAATACTTCTTCGAATTGAACTTATACTTCTTCGAATCAATTAACTTATCATAATGCACTGTACCGATGCATGGCATTTGTATGATGGTCCATTGGTGAATCCCCATAATTAAATATTGGAAGGTACATTTCCAATTTAACACTCCCCTCATAGGGGCGTACAAGTCTTATAGTGTTATATCTCTCCTAGGTCGACATGATTTTGGTACCCCAAAGATCATTCGAGAGATTAAACCTTGTGCACAAGTTGTCTATGACCAATACAAGATATACAACTTATATATTATCAAATAAAATAATACAATATATATATATATATATATATATATATATATATATATATATATATATGACGAGTAAATCATTTCTTTCTTTATTTCCTTTGTTCCCCTTCGTTTATTTTGATAGTCATGCCGTGTTCTTCCTTTATTCTTTTTTGATAATACGTTCTTTGTAGCCAAAATATTCTTTTATATAAATAATGTAATAGCTCAGTATAAAGTTTTACTTTAAGCATGCATTATAGAGTTTATGAATTCCATTATTTCCATAACAACAAGTGAAACACGAGCTATTCAATTGTATCAACAATCTATAATTCAAACATTTCTAATTAGCAAAGATAGTAGCAAACAATTACTCACTTTTATCTTGTTCTTCTTATTAAGGCACTATTGGTCAAAAGGACATAGCAAATGAATGAAAATGAGGTCTTTTGTCAAGGAGTGAGATGAAGGAAAGAAGGGTCAAAGCCACCCACTGATTTTTTAAAAAATCAAAAGAAAGAGGATTCCTACTCAATGATCAAGCCTCGTTTATGCTTCCTCCTATAATTTCACAGATACAGGTTCAACAGACTTCTTTTTATCTTCTTTTCTCTTTCTCTTAGAATTCAATTTGAATGCATCAATCAATGAAAAAAAATCAATAGATAGCTTCCAATGGAAGCCAATAACGAAAAGTATCCAACGCAAAAGCAAACAATAAAAAGGATGGAGAAGGGACTCTAAGTTCATTCTCCAAGGCACGATTCGTTGTATTTTTTTTATCTCCTTTCCAACAGCCAATGCATAGATAAAAGAGGGTCTAAATTCATTTTTCCTGATCAATCAATACCGAAAGGATTTTTGCACATGAATCCAATTTCGACTAAGCTATTCAAGTCAGAAACCAACTCAATACCACCTATAAGAGAGGGGCACTATAATACTAACATATCTTTAAGGTAATTTTTGGTCACAAGATATGTTTGGGGATTCTCTGTAAGATATGGTGGAATTGAAGTATGAGGAGGATATTGTTCCTTGCCCAGACAGAAAAATAATAATTTAAGATTAGGATAAATTGTACAACTTGAAATAATCAGACTAATATATTATAAATCAAACAAGAAGTTAGTGAGTATACGAATTTGTATAAGGAATACATGTCCGGGTAGTACTTTTCGTAATCTGATAGACTTTTGATGAAGTTTGGAGGCATTAGTTGTATAAATGTTTTAGAACTATCATATGACATACTTTTGGTACGGAGGTCGGCGAAAGGTAGCGTAGCGATAATGGCTATAAAGTTCATGGTAATCATCTCTAAAAAGAAAGTTCATAAATTTATTTTTAATGGTATTTAAATACAAATTAGCCAAAATTAGTATATATTTAATTAATATACAGTATCTAATAATGCCAACTAATATTCACGAATAGTTATTAAAAGTTTAATCAATAACTATTTGTTAAATTTTTGGCAGTCATGACGACATAGAAGTCTGCTTTCAAGACTGCCAAAATTTTGGCTTGGCAATCCTCAATCGTCCCAAACGAGATTGTGTTGATTTTGAAGCTTCAAAAACTTCATCAATAGTCTATTTCAAGACTGCCACAATTCCTGACAGTCCTCATTACTTCTAGGACTGCCAGCAATTGTGACAGTCCTGTTGTACATCGAGTCTATTTCAAGACTGCCACAATTTCTGGCAGGCCTCAGTACTTCTAGGACTGTCAGAAATTGTGGCAGTCCTGATATGAACCCAATTTCTTCTGCAACTAGGGTTTCATCCATAATGCCCAAACAAGAAGAAGAAAAATAAAGTAGGGTCTGGAGAAAGAGATCTGAGAAATTAGAAGAGATCTGAGAAATTAGAAGAGAGCAAAAAATTAAAATAAACTAGGTTTGGAAAAATTGATGTTCTTGTTCTTGTTTTTTTCTTCTTGTTCTTCTTCTTCTTGTGAGGAATACTACCAGTATAATAAAGAATTGCAAAAACTTTTGATTGTCCCGAATATGTATGACTTTAAAAAATATTTTATTTTCTAGTATTTCTTGTAATGTCCCTAACATTTGTAATGCCTTAACAAAATTAAATAATGGCTAAATTACAATTTGATACCCTCAACTATCCAAGTTTTTCAATTTGATACCATTAACTTTGATATGTATCAACTAGATACGCTAAAAAACAAAAATGTGAAACTACCCACGCCCCTCTCTCTCACCCTTCCCCACCCGGCAGCACCACCCCTCCCCATCCGGTTGCACTACCCCGCGTCGTCCCTCCCCCACACCGCACCCCCAACCCCCGCCTCCTGTCTCTCCGCGACGGCGACAACATCAACAATACCGTGCAACAGAGAGAAGGAGGGGGGGTTGTTGGTTGGAAAGGAAAGCAGTTTCATCATTTTTATTTTTTATGATATCAAGTTGATACCTATCAAAGTTGTGGATATCAATTTGAAAAACTTAAATAGTTGAGAGTATTATATTGTAATGTAGCCTTAAATAATTTATATCATCGTTACTAAGCTAAGGAGACTTTATTGTTGTCTCAAATTGTCATTCACAAACTAGTCCATTTTTGTTCACCTACTAACACTATGGTGTTTGTTCATCCTCTAATAAAAATTGACATGTGTTAAATTCTTCCACATAAAATCACTTTGGAAATGGTTTGTTTATCCATCAAAGTGACTTTTATCTTTAATTTGACATACGTTAATTTTTAAGGAAAAGGTGAACAAATATTTTAGTTTTGGTTGGTGAAAAAAAAAAAACTCTTGACAAACACCCGGAAAAAATCAAGAATACCCCTTTTCCTCTCTCATCCGATGATCCCCATTAGCTCAAAGCCGCAACTTCTCTATTTAAAAAAACCCCAATTTCCCAATGCCCCGAAAGAAGAATCAGCATCCATCCCCACCACCCCATTACCATCATCCCCACTACAACCTCAGTGACCATCATGCCGCCTCCTCTTCCGGAAGAAGGAGAAGTAGCTGGACAACAACAACAACAACTTGAACCCATCAAAGAAGAACCACAACAAGAAGAAGAAGAATTAGAAGACCTAACAACAGTACCCCAGATAAAAAAGGGGAACAAGAAGAAACCCTGGACCGAGAAACAACGCTCCCACGCGCAACACAACCTCTCCCTCCTTCTCCAACAAAACTTCCATCCAGTCCCCTTCTCCTCCTCCTCCAAAAGGAAACATCTGGACCACGAGCCCCTCCTCCGCGCCCTCGGCCTATGGGACTTCGCCACCATCGACTTCCCTTCCGCTGATGCCGAACTCCGCACCGACCTCCTTGCCCACCTCGTCTCCTCTTACGACCCCTCCCTCCGCCGCAGCTTCGTCCGCGACGCCCCCCTCTCCTTCTCCCGCTATGCCCTCGCCAAGTCCCTCAACCTCCCCCTCGAGATGCACACTTCCGCTGATTCCGAAACCAAGCTCTTCTCGGACGAGAAGTCGATTACGGCGATCGAGGAGTTCATGGCAACTTACATTCTTCTTGAGGATGATATATCTATCTTGCCAGAGGAGGCGAAGGTTGTAATAGGGATGGTGAAGGAGGGACGGGCTGGGGAGGTTGACTGGGCAGATCTTATGTGGGTTCTGGTCGAGAAGGAGGTTCTCGATGCACTGAGGACAGGCAGATGTCGCTATGGGCCGCATCTTCAGCGGCTCATACAATGCCAGAGGCCCGAATTGTTGCTCGGGGAGGGGGAGTCAGTGATTGTGCCGGAGGCGGAGTCAGATTGGTCGATGAAGATATCGGATTCTGTTGTTGAAGAGGAGGACAAAGTGGAGGAGGGGGAGGAGGAGGAGGAGGAGGAGAAGGGTATTGAGGAATGTGGGACTGGATTGAGCTTGGGGTTGGGCGAGAAGTACGATGCCGCACCTCCACCACCAGAGGAGGAGAAAGGGTTTGAGCAGCATTGCTTACGGCGGTGCGAGTCAATCGGTAATGAGAGGGGAATGGAGTTTGAGAATCTGTCCCAAGGGGATGAGAAAAGGAGGGAGGAGGAGTTTGAGAATTTGGAGAGGCTGACCTCGGCGGACCTTCTCCACGGGATGGAGACTGTTCGCGTATCTTACGATCATCAAATCAATCGTCTCGAGCCAGGGAATAGAGAGTTTCTGGCAACAGGTGTCAATGCGGGTAAGGATATTGCTACAGATACTAGCCCTGGCGGTTCCCTCTTCTTTGGGAATAATGGCAAGAGGCATGCTAGCGATGATGCCGATAGTGATGAAAATGACCAGCTTAAAAGAATGCGGACTGGTGGGCTTTGGGGGGAACAAACACCACCGTCGAACTTTGATTCATTCATGGAACAGATCCAGTGTACTGTGGGAAGGGCGAAGTTGATATATGACGAGAAAGATCAAGCTTGCATGAATGCTAATATGGAGATCCAGTACTTGGCCGAAATGCTGGAAGAGAAGGATCAAATCATCCAGACATTGGAGAAGACGAGGGTCGACGAGCAACAAAAGTGGCAGCAAACAGTTTGTTCGTACGAGAGTGAGCTCAATCTTGTGGCCGATCTAATGCTTGGTTATAAGAAGGCTTTGAAACAAATTGAGAGAAACTTTACCAAGTATAGAAAGAAGTTTCCACAGGGAGATGAACCTGTCTATAGGGATGTTCCTGGAGAAGGTGGTTTAGTCCTTAGTGCCAGAGAGCTGGAAAAGAGACGCTTGGAGAAAGAGTTTGAGATGCGTCGGATAGCAGAGGAGATGGCCAATGATTTTCATGCTTCTTGGTTTGCAAAGTTTGAAGCTTGTACCGACGGCGTCCTTGTTCTGCAAGAGAGGCTGGTGGGGCTCGATGCAGAGATTGATCTTCTTAAGAAGAGGTTTGTGGAAACTAAAAATAATCAGATACTTGGTTGATTTAACCTTTATGCTTATCAAATTGAATCTTCTTATTGGTCATTGGGTTTCTGATCTAGATCAAATCATTTTTACTGATACTAATATGTGTGGTTTATGATCTTACATGATTTACATTGGAGCATTTCTTTTCATAGATTTTGAAGTGATGCGAATACTACTAGTTTACTCTGTTCAATTTATAGTCTAGTGATACTACCCATCTCAAATGCTACTTCTCTACTCTTGGCCTTAAGACCTTATTATGGTACACTTGTTACTATGGTATGAAGCACAAGCACTGTTTGTTGCAGGCAGATCCAGACACTGTAGCTGGGGTGGGCTACCATGGATTAGGGTGGGCTAGAGGTGGGCTAACCCGTATTAAAAAAAAAATCAAAAAATATATATATATGGAAAAAGAGTAAAAATTTTGTTGGGGCATCCGCCCCTGGCTTGTTGCCATGTATTCACATGACACATTTACTCCAGAAACACAATAAGACACCGAAATTGGTGCTATTTTCATGGTTAAATAGGAATTCCTGATGAACCCATGCTCTCACTTCTTTGGCTTGTTTGTATGTATGAGCTGATTCATATATTCTCCTTCAATTGGTCGTTGAATATATGGGTTGATCCATGATTCATTTGTTCTCCTACGTTTGCCTCCTTAGTTTGTCCTATTTCAATGTAGTTTGCTCATAGTTAATTGCTTATGAAATTAAATCATCTTATACAACAACAAGATGTTGCTCACAGCAAGAAGTTTGGAGGTGAACAGATGAAAACAGTCGTAGGTTCCTAGTTTTATTGGTGTCTGTTGAATTGGGGAATTGTGTTGATAGCTGCAGTATCCTTAAATTTGGTTTGATCATTTGGTTCTGTGGTTATTTGGTGGCATTCTTCACTATGAGGCAATCAAATGATATATTGATTATCTTGGTTATGGACACATTTTTTTTTCTTCTATTTCTTTTTGGGAGAGCAAAATTACATTTAACTTAAAATTTAAGGAGGGCATTATTTATAATTTATAAAAAAGAAATAATTATAAACCAACCATCATGTGACTAGTGAGTGATAAACTCAAGACCACCTGCTTATAACCTCACTAGTCATTATTTACCAACTGGGTCACAATTTGATTACGGAGTTTATAATAAAAGGAAGTAAATAATAGGAGAAACAAAGACTATATAGAAGGAAACCGGAAACTCATGGGGAAGCAGCCACACACCCATGATCTATGGTGAGTCTGCCCATTGTATAGGTCCCATTAAATGTGTTTTTAAGATTTCTTTGAAAGACTTCCAGTTGTTTAGAAAGAAATATGTGGTTGCTTGCTTAGTTAATAGTGATTTTAGTGGAACAATGTTTCAATATGAGAAGGATAAATCTTCAAATCAAGGTTCAAAGTATCGGTATCGGACATTTGGTATGAGTATCGGTATCGGTGGTATCGGCAGTATCGGATCGGAGTATCAGATTTTTTTGGTATCGGTAGTATCGGCAATATATATTGCAGTTAGGCAGCTATTGTGTTGTTCAAAATAGACAAACACTAGAGAAGTAACTTACAGTTACTAGCAAAAGCTAAAAAAATAGTTTTGCTGTAGTGGAGCTTCTTTTTGTTTTTTGGGTAGAGTAAAAAGGGGCATTTTAAAGTGTGATGTGACTGACAAGATTCTAAATGGCGGTAGGCGGGTGCGCGACGGAGAGAGTCCTCCTACCGCCTAGGCGGCCTAGGCATCGCCTAGGCGCTGCCTAGGCGGTCGATACATTTTGAACATATTTTACTATTTTACCACTATTTTTTGCATAATATGCATATTTTAAGGGTGTTCCATTCATAACTAAGTTGTAGAACGAAGATTTATAAAATTTTAGTTTTGTAAAAGTGAACCATAGGCTCAATGCTTACAAAATCTTTTTGGCCAAAATATTTTGTTAGTATTGCTTCGCCTAGGCGTCCGCCTACGCCGCCTCACCTCCACCTATGCTGCCAACCTCCGTTGGCCGCCTACTCCACCGCCTACCGAAAAGCGGTGCGGAGAGAGACCGCCTACCGCCTAGGCGCCACCTAGGCGGGCTAGGCGGCCGCCATTTAGAACACTGGTGACTGATGCCCTGACTCTAGCAGTAGCATAGAGAGATAGGTAATGGAGTAGGCTAGCCTATGCTAGGCTTAAGTAGTTGTTATTTTGAGTTCCTGTAGTCGAACTGTTTACAAAAGGAAAATTTTTGGTCACAAACACATAAACACTCCACTCCACCTATGGATGTGATGGGTCATTGAATGTGTAGCAAGCAAGAAAGAAAACAACTAAAAAAACACACTCCATCACATTTTCAATGTCATTCTATTTCTCTCTCCTCTCCATCTCTTCTCTCCATAGCTCACAAAAAACTCCCCCTCCCCTTCGTTCCACACATCCGCACACCAATGTGCTCTCCGACTCAACAGAGGTAATTTTTATCTAACTTATAAAGATTTTAATTTAATGTTTGATTTTTTTAATCTGGATTTTGATAACTGAATTTCTATAATTCGAATCTATTGCTTTATTGGTTAGATTCTATTTTTCTTCGAAATTCTTCTTCTTTTTAACAAAATTATTCGTATCGGTTCGTATCAGTTCGTATTAGATCGTATCGGTCTGTAGCAGTCCGTATCGGATACGTATCGGCCGATACAGACCGATATAATGTTTTTTTTTCCACTGGATCGGCTGATACCGATATTTTTTGTCAGTATCTGATCGGACTTGGTCAAAACCGATCCGATACGGCCGATACGTATCGTATGGGCCGATACTTTGAACCTTGCTTCAAATACTAAGGTCATGGAGATTTTAATGCTTTTGATAGAGGCCATAGATCATGTTAAAGACCCTTCAACTTCACCAACACCCCAGAGTTGTAGCGATGGTTGAGAGTTATGTATTTATGTTATTATAGTATGCCACCGCAAGTTGAAGGCTCGTTTGGTAAGCTGCATTAATGTAGCGGTATAGTTCTCTCTTTTTTAAATATAAAATATACTTAAAATGCACTCCAAAGGAGATTCAAAATTGGGTTGCTTTGAGACCATTTTGAAGTTATTGCCAACTGGACCAAAACTCTAGAGTTGTAGTGTGGGTTGAGGGTTATATATATTATAATTTTTTTCTAACAAGCCAAATATGGTTCAAATATATAGATGATCCAATACTTGTTAAGTTTGATAGGTTCCTCATGTCATTTGAAGAGTAAGATTTTCCACCTTCATGTTTAGAACTAGCCAATGTGATATTCATTGTTGCTGACTTGTATAGAATACATGGTAATGTATGAAAAAACAATTAGATTTGAGAAATGTGAATTGTTTTACCGAGCTTGTTAGCATATGAATGCTGGAATGCTCTAAAGAGAGGATACTGCCCAAGTTTTTCGTCAATAGACCAAGACCTTTCTGGGAAAGTTGCAAGGCATGGAGGAAAAGTTACTTTGGAAATATTAGGAAACAAAAACTGCATATTGAAGAAGCAGTCAAGGAACAGGATGCCCTGCAAGAGTGAAGTTTCTTTTATTTGAGAGAAAAAGATTAGATAGGAATGTTCTCTCTCTCAAAAAAAGAAAAAGAAAAAGAAAAAGAAAAAGAGAGGATTAGAGAGGAATGAAGTTCGAAACAGTCATTTCTGTTACTCAGAAATAAGAACCAAGTTTATGGAGACAGAGGGCAAGATTTCAACAGATTCCAACGACTATAGGATGGGTTCTTGATACTTTTTTTTTTGGCATTCAGTGGCCAATAAAAGAAGACTTAATAAGATCAGTCAAGTTGGATCAGGAATTTTCTTAGAAACAGAGTAATATACGAAAGAAATTAGATTTGAAAGTCTGGATGTGAATTGTTTGACTGAGCTTGTAAGCAAATGATTGCTAGAGTACTCTGAAGAAAGAATACTACTCAAGTTCTCATCAATAAACCAAGAGATCTCTTGGAAACTTGCAAGACATTGAGGAAAAGTTGCTTCAAAAGTATTCATCATCATTATCCCAGACTTCACTAGAACGTGGTCGGCTATGGAGCATTAAAAAAATTCCATACAATATTTCACTAAGTTTTATGATTGGCTGTCGACCTGATGTCAACCCTTTGCGTTGGTGTCAAATTCCTAGCCATGGGCTAGTTGGCAGGTAAGAGCGAAGCGAAGGAATGACAACCCCAGATTCCTTCAAAAGTATTAGGATACATAAAGTGCATACTAGGGAAGCAGTTTAGGAACAAGATACAAGATGCCCTCAAGAGTGAAAATGTTTATATGACGAACAAAGATTAGAGAGGAAGAAGTTGGATAAAACATTATGCTATTCAGAAATAAAGAACGAAGTTTCTGGAGCCCAAGATTTCAACTACTATAAGAGAGGTTCTCAGTACTGTTTTTTTGCATTTAATTTAGTAGCCAATAGAAGAATACTTAATAAGATTAGATTATTCAATGTGTATCAGGAGTTTTCTTGGCAGGGCAATTTCACAAGATTATTTGATGATCAACTTACATTTTCGGTGAAAGCTATTCTTAATCTCAAATGGACTACTTAGGTTGTAGTTGCTTTAGAAGATGCATGCTTCTCGCTATTCTTAATCTAGGAAGCATGAACATTGACCACTACGAAAATTGTTGTTTGTTTTGCGTCGTGTCGTACATGTATTGGAGATTTTTAAGTATTAGTTATATTAGTCATTTGGCTTTAGTCCAACATCGGATAGAGACAATAATGAGAGGCTAGCCCTCTCCTATATACAAGTACTTCCTCATGAATGAAATTGATCCAATTATTCCATCTAATATGGTATCAGAGCCAAGGTTGTAAAAATCGCTAGGTGTTAGTCGGGCGGGCACCTGCCACCTAGCGCCTAGCTTGTCTAGGGGGTTCAAAAATAAATTAAAAAAATCCAAAAAATTACTGAAAATTGCAGAAAAAGACCATAAAATCCTAAAACATGCATAGTCAGACGTCGGGAGGGTCTATGCGGACTCCTAGGCGGACATCGGGTGGGCACCAGGGGCCTAGCGCCTAGGCGGCCACCTAGACCGCCTTTTAGAATAGTAATCAGAGCCGTTGACGTTGACTCATCACCTCACTAAAATCCGTTATCAATGGTAAGACACGATCAACTTCATCAAGACCTTAAAGGCTTGGAAGTATTCATGGTGTGACTTGTTTCCTTGATCAGCTCGGTAGATACCAACAATCGAGTCACAGATGCAAGACAAATTGGGTTTGCTATCAAACGCAGCTGCTAGGACCTCCTTTAACTCCTTCACCGTATTCGTGTTCTGAACCATATCCTCGACGGATGGTTCCATCTAATTCATTAACTGTGTAAAGTGTAAACAGTCTGCTATCATCAGTCTCCCACTGCTCATCTGTGGGATCATTCTCCTTTGGAGGGTTGTCAGTGAGATGCTTGGACAACCGCATCCCTCGAAGCGTCTTCTCGACCTTCTTACGCCATGAGTAGCTGTCCGTATCATCCAGCCTCCGATCGATAAGTCGAATCGAAGAAATTGTTCTAGCAGTGATTGGTGTCCTCGCCTCTGCGTTCCCGACAATAGTGCTACCTATTGCTATTCACCGTAGTGCTTGACATTCTTCAAGTTCTCGATTCGACTATCGCTTATTGTCTCGACCCGGTATTCACATCAACTTTGTCAATGTACGATCAACGTTGCCAAAACTGGCTCGCACAATGTTGACAGAGATCGAATGTAGATCACACAAGCTAGGACAGATTCACACAAACCTAGGTTGTCCTCTGTTAGATCCTGATATGGATACTGGACCAGGAATAGAGATTCAAGCAAACAATCAAGTTTGCTCTCTGTTAACTCCTGATATCGTTGTCGAGGTTCAAAGGTTCAAGCAAACTATTATATTTTACCCTATGAGGATCTCAACTTCGACATTTTTTGTGGATACACTAGGGTTGGGATTTGTGTGGGAGGCGGAGGCCATTAGGGTATAAAGGAAGCATGTGGTATCTAGGATTAGGGTTAAGGGATGGGCTGCTGGCCGGGAGGGTGGTTGCTAACAGTACCTGGCAGGGGGTTGCTGGTTGTTGGAGGAGTGGGCTGGGGAGGGGGGGTTTGCTGGCGGGGGGTGGGCTGAAAGTGACAGTATGGGGTGGTCAGGCGGCAGGGGCAACGGTTTCGGGTTAGGATTTTGAGTGGAGAGAGAGAGATGGGGAGAGAGAGGGAGAGGGGTGGATGGCGGTTAGGATTTGGGCTCCGATACCATGTTAGATGGAATAATTGGATCAATTTCATTCATGAGGAAGTACATATAAGGATCATTCAATGAAAGAATGATCAAAGAAGGATCATTCAGTATTTTATCTATATTGTTGCGCAGTTTGGAATGGGTCAATCAAAGAAGGATCATTCAGTATTTTACCGACAAATATCAGCCGGACGAATACTACTTGGTGTATATGTTGATGACATCGTAATTATGGGAGATAACAGTCAAGGTATTGCAGAACTGAAAACGTTTCTGGATGAGCAATTTCAGACTAAAGATATACTAAAGATATGGGAGCATTGAAGTACTTTTTGGGTGTCGAAGTCACGTGGGGTGAGCAAGATACTATTATGTCTCAGAGAAAATAAGTTCTTGACATATTAACTGAAGCATGAATGATGTAAACTAAGGGAGCAATCTCACCCATGGATTCAGGAGTAAAGTTACTCCAAGATGACGGGATACTGATAACCAAT
This sequence comes from Iris pallida, assembly GCA_029216955.1. Classification (NCBI taxonomy): domain Eukaryota; kingdom Viridiplantae; phylum Streptophyta; class Magnoliopsida; order Asparagales; family Iridaceae; genus Iris; species Iris pallida. The sequence goes on from JANAVB010025600.1 coordinate 279,128, forward strand.
CCTGATAACTATTGTCGGCTAGTTGGAAAATTCAATTACTTGGTGGTTATGACTTGTCCGGATATTTTCTTTGCTGTAAGTGTAGTTAGTAGATTTATGACTTCTCTACGAGTTTCGTATTGACAGACAGTTCTGAGGATCTTGCGTTATCTAGCTCAGAATCTTGGAAAAAGAATTCAGATGGAGAATCATGTGCATACTCGTCTTTAGTATTTTATAGATGTTGCTGAAGTGCGAGTCTTAAAGACCAACGTTGTACATACGGGTATTCAGTATTCGTTGGCGGAAACTTAGTGTTAAGGAAGAGCAAGAAACAGATTGTGGTCTCACGATCAAGTTCAAAAGCGAAATACCGAACCATTGCTCACAACAGAGATATTTTATGAAAGGACGAAACATATTGAGATTGACATCCATTTACGTCGTCTCCTAAGGTGTTGGGAGAAGTAGCAGAAACAGAAGCAACTGATATGTGGTGTGATAATCAGTCATCGATCCACATTGCTACTAATCTCGTATTTTATGAAAGGACGAAACATATTGAGATTGACATCCACTTTGTCCGTGATGAATACCAAATGGGGATATATAAAATTTTATCATGTGAGAACTGGAGATCAGATAGCTGATATATTTACAAAGTCTCTTTTAGGTCCTTGCATGAATTTTCTGTGTAACAAGTTGGACATAATTGACATCTATGCTCCAGCATAAAGGAGGGTGTTAAGTATTAGTTATATTAGTCATTGGACTTTAGTCTCACATCGGGTAGAGACAATAATGAGAGGCTAGCCCCTCTCCTATATATATGTACTTCCTCGTAAATGAAATTGATCCAGTTATTCCATCTAACAGGATACTTGGGCACTTCCAAAGTATACTATGACCTCCAAAAATCAATAATGTCCTCGTCATATTCATGTCTCTATTGCATCATGTCATATTCATGCCTATGTAACATAGTTCTTAATGGAGTTAAGGAAACTGTTTGCCTTGTAAAAAGGGCCACTTGCAAGGAGATCATTTTCTTTGTCCTTTACGTGTTTTATCTAGGGCCCTAGCTAACGCAAAGGTTGAAGGTCTAACGAACAATTTAAGTGGGAACTCTAGGAATATTAGCCGTCTACATTGGCTGATGATATCCTTTATTTCTCGTCTTTTGACAACTCTATGTACGCCAATTGGTAGTTCTAAAATTATTTCTTTATGTTTGCTTGGATAAAGATTTAATCATAGTACAACTTACTTTTTATATGGTAAAAAAGAGAGTACATTGGAGCTGAATGAGATATTTTTGGAGTGCTGAGTACATATACATAGAGAGGAATAATCTATCTAATGTTAAACGAGACATAGAAGTTAGAACCATACACTAACAGATCCATTATATCTAACACTCTCCTTAAGCTAGAGTATGTGAAACATTTGCAGCTTGTTACTTAAATTAAAATAAAGGCTTAATTGCAACTTGATACCCTCAACTATTCCACTTTTAGAACTTGATACCCTAAACTTTGATATGCATCAACTTAATACCTAAAAAAAAAATAAAGACGAAATTACCCTTGCCTCTTCCAACCCCCTTCCCTCCCGCGCTGCCCTCCCCCCCACGGCTGCCGCCCTCCGCCTCCGGCGGACCCCCTCCCTCCTCCCCCTACGGCTTCACCCTGCAGCTGCCCCAGATCGCCCGTCCCCGGCTGCTTTTCCATCGCTGCCGTCGCTGCCGTCGTTACGCGTGGAGAGAGAGGGGGGGGTTGCTGTAGTCGGTGGCAGGCGGGGTGGGGGCAACCGCAGGGGGGAGGTGGGCAGCCGGAGGGGGTGGCAACAGCCTGAGGTGGAGGGGGGTGGGCAGCCCGAGGGTTGGCGTTGCGTGGAGAAGGAGGACAATTTTGTCCTTTTTTTATTTTTGGGTATCAAGTTGAAAATATTCAAATAATTAATGGTACTAAGTTGATACATATCAAAGTTTAGGGTATCAAGTTCAAAAAACGGAATAGTTGAGGGTATCAAATTGCAATTAAGCCTAAAATAAAAGAAAAAGATAACTAGCAGCGCTAAACACAATAGAAGCAACACTCTAGTCCAACAAAAAGGTTGACACATGACCAAAAGAGAGCGATACACATCAGCACATGAGGTTGCTTGAATGAGATAGTTCTCGTTGTACGAGATTGCTCGACTGAGAGACTTGTTGGCACACGAGGGTGTTTGATTGAGTGAGTTCCGACACATGAGGATGCTCTATTAAGACACTTGTCGGTGCTTGAGTTTCAACACACAAAACTGCACTAATACTATGGGCACACTTTTGAATATGAAGATGTATCAGACATGTCTATGATGTCTATGATAAGTTTATTTATGATGACTATGATGAGTCCGCCTATGATGACTACCGAGATGAGTAGGAGATGATGTTGGAGAGTGACACAAGCCACACGACGTTTGTAGCCAATAGAGTTCTTCTCACTACATATCCAGGAGCTGGAGGATGTCTGCCATAAAATCTGCACCACTATTAGGAAATGATGCACCCTAAATGTTAGGACTACATTGGGATCAAGAAAACAAGAAAGGAAGACGACGATGAGAATTAGAAGGAAGGAGAATCATTTAGGACTAATAACCAATATTTTTATTAATATGTGCTACTGTCAAGTGTCAACTACAATACTATAGCCTTTTATAGGTTACAAAACTGAGAAGAAAGCTAAAATTTAAAGGAAACACGTCGGTAAATATGCAATTAATACAAATTTAATTAATCATATTGAATACTATCAAATCGGTAAATATGCAATTATTACACATGACCTTATTAATTGTATCCTTATATATTCATCAAATTTTGGAAAAAAAACTCAAATATGGATCACATGATTCATGTCATCCGGGGAGAGCAAACGGTCGGTTCGGTCCAAACCGAACTGTGATTCCTAAAACCGAACATGAACCGAACCGAGATATTTGAAAATCGATCTGAACCGTTTTAGTCCAAAACTGAACTGAACCAAACCGTTCAAAATCGGTTCGGTTTGTTCAGTTAATTCGGTTCATAGAATAATTCGAAACCGAGACATTTTTTGCAAAAAATAATAAAACACATATCGGTTTTCAAATGGAAAAACCACAAACAAACAAGCATAAAATAATAATACACAGATCGGTTTGCAAAAAATAATAATGCAAAAAATGGCCCAAAAAACTACAAACAACAAGCATTTTTTGCAAAAAATATAATAGCAAGCATAATAAAAAAATTCACAAAAATAATACTAGGCATAATAAAAAATTAATAATACACAGATCTGGTCCTCCAGAGTCTAGACCAAAATTAGAAGCAAAAAAATTAACAAATAATTACAAAAAATATAAAACTTACTCGATTTTATCCCTTCCGGCGCCTGCAACAGTCAGTCGATCTGATCCTCGTCGTGTCTGTGTTTGCTCCTCGACGTGCGTCGACCATCGACGCGTAACACCTCTCCGGTGCCTGCAACAGTCAGTCACAGTCGCGCCGAGAGACGAGATTTGGATGAGAGGAAGAGAGGAGAGAGGAGAGAGAGGACGGGAGAGGCGGCGGAGAGATTGGGAAATCGGTGGAGATAGGAGAGGCGGCAGTGAGAAAATGAGAGAGTTTAGGTTAGGCTGTGATGTTATGTATATATAGTGAAGGGTACATTAGTAAATGTCTAATTCGGTTTTCGGTTCGGGTCGGTTCCAAAAATTTGAAACCGAGACCCGAACCGTTAAACCGTTTAACTATTAAATGTGAATCGAAATCCGACCCGATTTTCTAGAAACCGACCCGAATTACAATTTCGGATCGGATCGGTTATCGGTTTAAAACCGTTAATGGCTCACCCCTACATGTCATACTTGCCCTCAAGTTTACTTTGTCTTTGGTTACTCAGATTGTCGGTGCATAATTATTTGGTGGAAGGCCTGGTGGCAGATCAACATGGTGCATATCTTTGAACTTCTGCAGTAAAGGTCGAATGGCTTCTCGAAAGTGGTTCTTCGATTCTTCTCTCATTACTAATGAGAATGTAGTAAAGGTCGGATGGGTTCTCAAAAGTGGTTCTTCAATTCTTCTATCATTATTGACGAGAGTGTGTACCATTCCTATTTATTTGGCTTTCTTATCAAATGGTTGAGCTTAATAGACTAGAGAAACCAAAAGTAGTAGACTCGTACCCTTCTTAGTGGTGGATTTAGGCTTGTGCTCGCCTCCTCTTTCATTGTAACTAGGATAAATTTGTAACCATTCTTCTAGAAAATGTAGGAATTTGGCTATTGTGCACCACTTTTTGGTTGCCATGGTAGCCCCAATAAGAGATGGTAAGCCTTAATAAGGACCACGTGGAACCATGTTTTTGTTATTGCACCTCTTTTCAAAAGAGAAAACTAAACACCATTAGTCTACAATTATCTTACTATCCTTTTTCAACCATATCAACTTGTACCTTTGGAGATGCTTCTCATGTCCAAATTTAGTCGCTTGATCACCTCCATTGAAAGCTTGTTGAGTGAATCCTTCGTTCTTGAACCTTGGGGAGTGGGTATGACAAAAACTCGTTGCGCCACAAACATCATGCGGCTTCTCTATATGGTTTCCTATTCCATTTGGGTAGTGATTATAGATAGACTCAACGTAGCCATCATAATTAGGTCCATCTTAGTCGTCGTGGATAGATTCACCCACATCTTTATACTTAAACTTGCACTTTGTAGTACTAGCAATTACAAGCACTTGAAGAAGTCTTTCATTTAGCTGTTTCCTTGGTACTCGGGTAGATCAACCTCTGCCGTCGCTTGCAAAAAGGTCCATCTTCGATTTATTGCTCGATAGTTTGAATTGTGGTTCTCAATCACAACCGCGTGCGAGTTCCTTAGCTCTTTATTCTTTATGCCATGAAGATCTTTGTATTCTGAATGATGAACCTTTGTATCGTTGGCTACTCGTCTACGATCTCCATGTCCTCCTTGATATGATGGCATTTGGATCTTCTAAGTTTATCACATAACGTATCGTGCTTTAATATCAATTGATGCAGTCTAAGTTGAAGAAAAGAAGAGGAAGACAACAATGAGAATTAGAAGAAGGAAAGGCAAAAACAATATTTTCCTCAAATTATTCGCTCCAATTCAATTAAAATAATCTAGTCTTTTAAATGCTTACAAAACCTGAGAAGGAGGCTAAAATTTAAAGAAATAAATCGGTAAAGTTGCAATTAATACAATTTTTTATTTAGCCTTATAATTAATCCTATCAAATCTTTATTATACTGGTATTATGCAATTAATGCAAATTTGTATTATTAATTCTATCCTTAAATAATGTAGAGTTGGAATAATATGATAGTATTATTGATAATGAGAGAGACATATATATAGGAGAGGCTAGCCCTTCTCCTATTGTTCTAAGCAATGTGGGACTAAAGCTCACTAACTAATAGTTCTAATATAACACTTAACGCCCTCCCTCAAGTTGGAGCATAGATATCAATCATGTCCAGCTTGTTACATAGATATTGAACTCGAGGACCTAAAAGAGACTTTGTGAAGATATCAGATATCTTGTCGTCGATCCTCACATGTTGAAATTTTATCACTCCCTTTGTATACTCATTACGAACAAAGTGAATATCAATTTCAATATGCTACGTCCTTTCATGAAATACATGATTGGTGGCAATATGGATAACAAATTGGTTATCACACCATAGACCTGCCGCTTGAGATCCTGCGTCTTCTCCCGGTTATTGTAAAAGATGCTTCATATATAATACCTCTGATATGCCATGAGCAATGGCTCGATATTCTGCTTCTAAGCTTGAGCGTGCTATCACACATTGTTTCTTGCTCTTCCATGACACTAGATTTTCGCCAATAAATACTGAGTAGTCATATGTAGATCGTCTATCTGTCAGGCTTGCTCTCCAGTCCGCATCAGTAAAACACTCAATACGAGTGTGTCCATAATTCTTCATCTGAATTCCTTTTTCTCGATTCTTGACTAGATAACACAAAATTCTGAGAACTGCTTGACAGTGTGGAACTCTTGGAGAAGCCATAAATCTACTTGTAACACTCACTGCGAATGAAATGTCGGACGAGTCATGACCGCCAAGTAGTTGAGTTTTCCAACTACTCGACGATACTGATCTGGATTGGTCATCAGGACCCCGTCGTCTGGAAGTAACTTTGCCCCTGGATCCATAGGTAAGGTTGCTCCCTTGGCTTGCATCATGCCTGCATCATTTAGTATGTTTAGCACATACTTTCTCTGGGACATTACAATGTCCCGCTTACTTCGTGTGACCTCAATGTCCAAGAAATAGTTCAATGATCGCATATCTTTGGTTTGAAATTGTTCTTTCAGAAACTTCCTTAGGCCTGCAATACCCTGGCTGTCGTCTCCTGTGATTACAATATCATCAACATAGACACTAAGTAGTATCCTTCCAGCTGATGTCTGTCGGTAGAATACCGAATGATCTTTCTTTGATTGACACAGACCAAACTGAGTAACCACATATGTAAATTGACCAAATCACGCACGAGGTGATTGTTTTAGACTATAGAGGGCATTCCGCAAGTGACACACTTTATCCTCCCTTGCAACGAATCCGGAAGGTTGCATCACATATACTTCTTCATCAAGATCCCCGTGGAGGAATGCATTTTTGATATCCAGCTGGAGCAATGGCCAGTTATAGCGAACCGCCAAGCCCAACAGTACACGAACAGATATCATTTTGGCAACTGGAGAGAATGTCTCAAAATAATTCTCACCATAGCTCTGAGAATATCCTTTGGCCACCAGACGATCTTTAGGCGATCAAGAGAGCCATCCTGTTTTACCGTAATAGTGAAAATCCATTTGCGACCTACTGCCTGTTTACCGGAAGGTAAATCAACTAAGTCCCAAGTATGATTCTCTCGGAGAGCTTTCATCTTCTCGTTATAGCAGTACGCCAACTGGGATGTTTGAGACCCTTCTCAGCATTTTTAGAAATCTGAATCCCATCAATAGTAGCCACCAGAGACTGAGTATGACTTGTAAGTCCTTTGTAGCTGTCAATGTACAAGGGATAATCACGACATGCATGACGAGGACGAACTACTGGTAGAGAAGGGGGGTCTGCTGGTGGAATAGGCGGAGCTGTGGTGGAATAGGTGGTGGCGAATCAGTAGAGCCAGAGAAGGATGACTCTGTAAGCATCAGTGGCGATGTTTGTGCTGGTGACGTCGGCATTGACTGAATCAGTGTACTGTGGACCATCAGACTGGGTGACTTGCTCGGTAACGGAGGGCGCCCGTACGGAGGGATGTTGTGTTTGATCAAGAAATAGCAAGAAATCCGCTTCTGGATAAACTTGGGATACCAAATCTGTTATTTGCGGAAGTGGAGGAAATTTGGTTTCAACAAAGGTAACATCTCGAGTGAAAAAATATCTCCTCAAGACTGGGGAAAAAATACCGATACCCTTTCTGATCTTTAGGATACCCAAGGAAAATACATTGTATTGCCTTAGGATCTAATTTAGAAAGAGTCGGTCGGGTATCCCGAACATAGCATAAGCAACCAAAAATTCTGAGAGGCAGAGGAAATGGCTATCGTCCGGGATATAGCCTAGAAAATGGAGTATTACCATTGAAAACTGATAATAGCATGCGGTTAATAAGGTAACAAGCGGTAATAACCGCATCCGTCCAAAATCTCTTGGGAGTACGTGCTTGAAACATAAGAGCACGTGTTGTTTTCAAGAGAGTGATTTTTGCATTCGGCTACATGATTCTGTTGTGGTGTGTACGGACAAGAAGTTTGGTGGATGATGTCATTGCGGGCCAGATGACTATCGAGCTCACGAGATAAATACTCACGACAATTGTCACTCCCAAAAAATTTAATTGAAACACCAAGTTGTGTTTTTATTTCGGCATAAAAATTGCACCAAATGTTAAATAATTCAGAACGATTTTTCATCAGATAAACAAAAGTGACACGTGAGTAATCATCAACAAATGTAACAAAGTACTTAAAATCCATTATTGATTCAACCGGACAAGGTCCCCATACATCAGAATGCACCAACTCGAAAGGAGCGGATGCAATTTTATTATGACTCACCGGATAGAGAACCAGGTGATGCTTAGCCAAACTACACGACTCACAATGAAAGGAAGCAGAAATATCTAAAGAAGGGTACATTTTTTGGAGGGCTTGGGCTGATGGATGGCCTAACTGACAATGTAACTCGGAAGATCGAGTTTCACGTCGGCACAGACAACAGATAAGGTACGTCAAACAGGTACAAGCCTCCAGCCACATGTTCCTTACCAACAGTCTTTCCAGTTTTCAGGTCCTGAAAAACACAACCATAAGGAAAAAAATGTTACCGAGTAATGCAGTTCACGAGTAATTTGACTACTTGAAATTAAACTAAACGAGTTCTCAGGTGTAAGCAATACAGAATTGAGCGACAGTCCGGAAGAAAGACTGTTATTTCCACGTCCTCAGACTGTCAGGAAACCTCCATTGGCTACAATAATGCTATAAACACGACGGACAAGGACATAATTATGTATCATACTTGCGTCACCAGTCATGTCAGCAGACGCACCATAGTTAATTAGCCACTGCTTTAGTTATACTATGCATGCTGCTGAGTATCCGGCTGTAGATCCAGACGTGGAAGCTTCACCACGACGTTGAGCCTGAAAACCAAGGAACTTTGTATATGAGTCCGAAGTTATCTGAACAGGTCAGACACCATCATTAGGGGCATCAGTTGTGATATTAGCAGTAGGTGATTTAGTACATTGCCAGTAGAAATGGCCAAGCTGACCACAATTAAAGCATGTGCGCGGTCTTCCTCCATCACGACCGCAATTGCTACGTCCCCCATCGCGATCAGCATTTTGGCCACTACGTCGGCCACCATGACCACCACGAAATCCCGTACGAGCAGCACCAAGAGCAGATCGATCGACAGGAGTATCACCCGGAGTGGTCTCAACGACTTTTGCTGTCCGAAGGACACGATAGTGTGCTTCCAGCAGAGACGGAACTTTAGATCCAGCAATAATCTGAGAGCGAGCAGAGTCCACATCAATACGTAGAGAGGTAAGATAAGCCATGACATGAAGCGGCTCACGTTGAGCTCTTGTTTCATTAATATCCGTCGTAAGAGGTAATACGCGGTCGATCTCATCGGACATAGCCTTAAAGGCCCGTAAATGGTCCTTATGAGATTTGTTTTCCTGATTTGCTCGGTACACACCAACGACCAAGTCGTAGATACGAGAAAAATCACATTTTCTATCAAACGCCGCCGCCAGGACTTCCCATAATTCCTTCACGGAGTTCGTATTTTAAACCATATCTTCCACCGATGGTTCCATTAAATTCATCAACTGTGTAAACAGTCGACTATCATCTATCTTTCATTGCTCAAATATGGGATCATTCTCTGCTGGAGGGTTGTCAGTCAGATGTTTGGACAACCGCATCCCTCTAAGCGTCTTCTCGACCTTCTTTCTCTATGTCGCGTAGCCCTCTGGTCCTTCCAACCGTCGATCGACAAGTCGAATTGAGAAATCGTCGTGCTAGTGCCTGTTGGTCCTGCTATTGCGTTGCCGACACTAGTGTGTCTGTAGTACTGCTATTCGTCATAGTGTCTGTCATCCTTCAGAATTTTCTGATTCGACTGTCGATTTGAACTTTCCAATTGGATAATCACATCAACTCTGCCAATGCGTTAGAAACGTAGCCAGAACTGGCACGCGCATAGGAAGCAGAGAATGTGGATCACACAAGCCAGGACAGAGAGATAACCCAAGTTACTCTTTGATAGATTCTAATGTGAAGATCAAGGAAAGAAACAAAGATTTATGCAAAACAACCATATGTTTGCTTTTTGTTAAATTCTTGAATTTAACATTGAGAGTCAGAGGTTCCAGCAAACAAACCAAATATTTACCCTCTGAGAATTCCAAGTCAATTGTTTGAGAGTCCGAGGTTCCAAGCAAACAACAAAATGTTTACCCTCGGAGAATCCTAACAATTGTTTGTTTGTTTGTTTGTTTTTTTGGAAACTAGATTAGGGTTTGGAGTGGTTGGGCGGCGGCAGGTGGAAAGGAGCAAGGGTTAGGATTTTGCACTTGATTCATGAAGAGGGGGGTGTTCTTGGTGGGGGGGGCTGACAGCAGCGGCAACAACAGGGGGGCGGTCGGCAGGTGGAGGGGGGGAGCAGCATGGGGGGCGGCAGCTGCAACAAGGGGGGGTAGGGTTTTGTGGAGAGAAGGGGGAGAGGGGGATGACGGCTAGGGTTTTGGCTCTGATACCATGTAGAGTTGGAATAATAGGATAGTATTATTGATAATGAGAGACATATATATAGGAGTGGCTAGCCCTTCTTCTATTGTTCTAAGCAATATGGGACTAAAGTCCACTAACTAATAGTTCTAATATAACACTTAACAAATAACAACCATAAAATGTAGAATTTATTCATTAAAGTACTGCATTAGAACATCTACAAGGTGATCATTGACACAGGAAGCTGTGAGAACATTCTCGCAATAGAGGTGGTTAAGCGACTCAACTGGACACTAAGAAGCATCCACAGCTGAGCTAAAGAAGGACGGCGAGATTTGAAAGCAACCCTAGAGGAGGTGAATAGGATTTCAACACTAATTTAAACACAAGTAAATAGATGATGATTTAATAAAAGTACACCGACAAGAACCAAATGCTCAATGTATCTTCTGTGAGGCACTACAGTCCCAAAATTTCCTCCGACTTTAATCTACTATAAAAAGTGATTACAACCGTGAGCTTTGATCCGAAGAACTCGCCAACTTCGAACACACGAGCTTTGATCCAAAGAGCTCCCCGACTTCAACCTCTTATATTAGAAATGTTTGATTTTGTTGCAAGTGAGCATCTCAAATTACAGCTTGAAATAACCCTAGTACAAGTACTAATGACAATTGAAAACTCTTGTTTTAGTAGAGAGGTTTTGTATTGTTTTAGTAGAGAGCTTTTGTATGGGTAGGTAGAAAATTAAAGCTCAAGAAGTGGAGTAGAAAAAAGCAATTGAATCCTATTTATAACATTACCACCACCTAAGGATTGTGACCAGAACGACATACCGTCGGTACGCTATTATGTATAGTAATGACTATAATTATAGCCTTTGAAGAACATTTACTGAATCTATTCAGACAAAACTGTATACTGGCGGTGCTATCAATATGATGTTAGTGCTCACAAAACATAGCAAAACTTGCTGGAAGAAATTGGGAAATACAAGTATACTGGCGTGGCGGTTGCCCCGTCCTGCTCAGCTCAATCGGTGGAATCGAAACGCCAACGACGTTCGGACTTAGTCATGTAACGACTGCTCGAAGATCCGCTCGGTCGAGGCGACTCCTCGTTCAGGTGGGTGGCTTCGGTGAACTTGCCTCAGCTTGGCCTTCACACTAATAAAACGAAAGTTTCAACTGCACAAGTAGGCTTGATAATAAAAGAGATGAATCCTACATAGCTAAGGGAATAATCCCAAGTCGGGTCGGATTGAGTTAGAACATGGAAAAGGTCCCACGGTCGGCTTAGAATCGTTGTACGACGTGCTTTCAAAATGACACTCGATCCTTTGTCCCGTGGCTTGGGAGAAGGAAAGTTGATCGATGTTGCCACAAAGCTATGAACTTAGCCTACGTTATAGGCATCGCACGCATAATTGCTTAATGAAGCATGCACGGTCCTATCGTCCAAGGCTCGACATAGCCTCTGCTCGTCAAGTTGTTGCACGACTAAGTTGGGCAAAGTTATGCTGGGCTATCGAAGTCATAGCAAGCACTGTCCCATGTTTTCTGTGGTTGTCAAGTCACATAGTCCCATGATAGCAAGGCTCGTCATATAAAGTATGACTTGGGCGATAGTGTCGCATAGAACACAAGTCAGTCTAAGGCACGAGCTACGGTCGGTTCAAGGATAAGTATGCCACTGTCTATGGGACACTAAGGAACACGTTTGTTCAGGTCTATCTGGAAGGCTATGCAATAGTCGTTCCCTGTGTTTCAAAGAATGTAAAGTACACGCGACCATTGGTCGTCGAGACCGGTCCCGTGGCTTGGGAGTCTCGCATTAAGAATGGAAAGTATGGACTTGGATAAAGTTTAAGAAAGAGAAAGCAAGTTGTATCATCTATAGGCCTTGCATTTACGTCGAGTCTAGAAGTCGTCGTAGGTGCGTGGTCATGGACAACTTGTCGACAAGGTGTAGTCTTCCTCGACATGATCGTCGGGGCCACGGGATCATGTCGTTCCCGGAGGAAGCGAGTTGGCTAAAGTATGATGCTCGGATGAACCGCATAGGAGATTCGGGGCTTCCACGGGCTAGCTACCCATTGGATGATCGCCGTCTATCCTCAGCCAAGTCCAAGATAGCTTGACATTGCTAGTGACCTTTCATATATATAAGTTGGTGTGCTAAGAGGCAATCTGCATGCAAGGTATCGGTCGAATAAAAGAAAGTGCAAGCACGGCACGAATGGGATAAAGATGGTATGCACGGTTGCATTACAAGTCTTAAGAAGCCTAAGATTTGGCTATAGCTAGGACGCGTGCTTCGGCACGAAATGTGGCGTCGAGTATTAAGTCGTTGGCATAGAGTTGCATAAGTCAGACTTGAGTCATTTTGAGTTAAGTCAAGAAGGGCCATAAGGCAAGTTTGGTTAAGTCGTGCTAAGTTGCGAGGCACGATCTCGATGTTGAAGCACGAACCAAGTCGATGACACGAATCATGTTGTAGCGTCCCAAAGTATGGGTCATAAGGCAAGCACGAGGCGGCACGTTGATGTTGCAAGCTCGAGAATGGTTTAGAGGCGAGGATAAGGAAGTTATCGGTGCGATAGCACGATGATGGTCTAGAGACACTAATAGGCTAAGGCGTCTGTCCTAAAATCGGTCCTAAGGCAAGAATAGAAAGACAATCGTAAAGGGATATGTTGCACAAAGTAAATGAATGTGTTAGTTTTGTATGGGTGGACGAGGAGCTCACTCTACCAGTACTGTTAAGTACTGTCACCCACACAGTTTTTATGTGCAGGTACAGGTAGAAGCTCGTTGATGCAGAACTCGCTTGGATGCGTCGAGGCACGGAGTTCCTTGGCGTTTCAAGGCGTGCGACCGCATGGTGTCTGGACTTATACGAGACATAATGTATGGAAATCGCCTATCTGAAGCATCCGCTGGCTTGTCAAATGGTACTGAGAGATGAAAGAGAGCAGAGTGACTTGTAAACAGAGAGAAAAGTGAGCTTGAGTGATTGTAATTTTGGCTACGCGCCTTTGTAATCTTATTTCAAGTATCAATAAAGACTGATTTTATTTCAATGTTTGTGTTGTCTTGTATATTCAATGTTTCTGCTGGAGACTTCTGTGCGGCGACCCTGTCGCTAGCTGTTGTAATCAGCTGTTATGAAACTGCCTTGCACGAGCGCAATCTAGGCTCATGCGACATCACATCTTAGCGAGGACGATCGGTCTTACGGGATCGGTGCGTGATATAATGGTATCTGAGCGCGGCTTTACGTACTTGGACTTCGATTGAATTCTTTAACTTCGATGATGTTTCTCAAACTCTGATGTTCTGTAATCAATATCATTGGTGCGCTCTCTTAAATGTCCCACAGGATGTCCATACAATAAGTCTATATATTTTGAAAAGTATCACGAAGAAAAATTGGTTGAACAAAGTTAACTTCAAGTAAGCGCTGTTGGCTAAGTCGGGCTGGGCATATACACCAAGAATTGAGTCGACCTTGGAGAGAATCATGTGCGAAACTCGAATTGTTTCAAATGGGATCGAAATTTGATTTGACTTATAGAATGTGGGATGGCTATCGATAGGGATGCCATCAGACGATGTTATCGTCGATGCAATATAGATGAGCGTGCTTGGATTCTGAGGAATGGTTCGAACGGAGATTCGAAGTAATCGAGATTCAAAACTCGTTTCGAGGATTTGTCGAATAACTTCATCCCTGAGTGGTGTATGGAATAGCCTCGGGGATGTCGATCGTTAGAGGATATGGGGTGCCAATGAGTCTATTAGCAAGCGATGAGTACGCAAAGCCTTAGAAAGAGTATTTCAAAGTTAGTCATGACTTGATAGCTAGCATGAAATTGATTTGAACGAATTAGAAATTACGCGCACGAGATTGAGATCGTGCAAGTATAAATATGAGAATGATTGAGTAGGAAAATTAAATCAAGGAAAAGTTAATGTGTACGAACGAATGACTCGATCAAGGAAATCGATATGAATCGTATACGAAAAGTTAGCACGATTGGATGATAACGTGCATGGAAATGATTCGAATATTTGAGAATGACTCTAAGGATTGGAATAGATATTGCTCGATGATTTGAGTTAGCATAGATCGATGAGTTTTGAGAAAATATGTTGCTCGATGACTTAATATAGACGGCTGAACATACGTGATTATGGGTTTGAACGAATTGATTATGTGAATAGTTTGGAGATTATTGATCGAATTTTGAACTTGAATATCGAGGAGATTGTGGTATATCGAATTTGGATGATAGCATCAGTTGCACGACTCGAAATTCATTGCAAATGAAGATCGTCAGGTTATGCATATCATCGATGGTATTAAGGCGTATCAGAGATCGATATGCGATAACTCGGGGGTAGTCTAATTCGAGGAATAACGATCGTGTAAAGTGTTATTGTTTTGATGGATGCTATACTTGGGATTTTGATTGAAATGAATGTTTGGATGAAAAGAAAGTATCTTGATTGCTTCGACGATAGCCACAATGCCGACGTTCTTGTCTTGCGTGAGCGCAACTCCAGCCTCGCACATGCGTCATGTCGGATTTGGGACGATCGTTCCGCATGAGCGCTGACATGGTGATTCATGTCGCGGGAATGATCGAACTCGGAAAATCAGGACATGGCAATTTGGATTGCTTCGACCTGTGGTTTGATGCGAAGGTGAATTCGAGGATGATTCGGACTTGTGATTGACGATTAAGTAAACTTGAGGATTGAGTAGATCTAATCTGCGTATCGAGAATAAATTAGTCTAGACTCAAAGCAAGAGTTACGTTCCGATGAGGATGATTATCCAGCGGGAGCGTTAGCATGGTGATTTCATGCCCACCGTGGATAATCAGACTTGCGTGAGATTGGGGCGTGACATATTGTTAAGCTAGACGATCTTGTGATCGATTACGTGAATTGTGATAAATGACTTGGGAATATGAATTAGAATTATGGTTTAGCGACAAATCGTGTCGTAGCGTGCTTGACTTGGGAAGAGTGGATAGGTGGATTATATCAAACATGTTTGAAGAGATAGACTATACAAATTGTTAGTTTGGACGTACGATAGAAATATGCAGATTTTGTTGAGCAAAACTTATCGATTATCGTAGGATGGCTTTGTTGAATGACTTGAACCCCTGGACTGAACGCTAAGAATGCGAATAGGAGGAATCTATGCTCGAAGTTTAGAGATCGGAGTGATATGAGCTTGGGTAGAAAATTCCGTACTATCAACTTTGGTTTGACCTTAGGTTTGGGATCAGTGTTGATGTTATTGTTTGGGAACTATGATTCCAATACTGACGGTTGACTATAGCCTGGAAGGATAGCCTAGCGGTTAGGCAGACGTCCTGGTGCGGAGAGATAGGAATTGTGGAGACCACTCACAAGTTTTGGCTGAAATGCATATATTTCAGGGACGCTTGAATATGTGCACGATTTAACTCGAGTGGTGATGACGGATTCTCTATCACGAGGCTTGGCTGAAATGCACGTATTTTGGGGACGTCTGGAATATGTGCAAGATCCAACTAAGTGATACATTGAATTCAAGTAAGACCAGAGGAATGACAAAGTATCGAGGATTTTGAAATCGTGTTTCGAAGAAATATTGATGGTAGTGCGTTCATTAGATTTGAGACGAACTTGAATGTTGGTTGATCAGGTGGTTTGCCTAGAACTGAGATTGTCCGTGTACGCGACGAGTATAAGTTACCCAAGTCGAGATGTAGTTGTTCGTGTTGAAAGATAACCAAAGCACGAGCGTGGCTCGGATTGAAGAAACGCATATGAGGAATGTGTGCGAGAATCGTTAGATGTTGAATCAAGTTATAAGTCGATAAGTATACTCAGTTTCGAGGACAAAACTTTTTCTGAGTGGTGTATAATGTAATGCCCCGTCCCGCTCAGCTCAATCGGTGGAATCGAAACGCCAACGGCGTTCGGACTTAGCCATGCAACGGTTGCTCAAAGACCCGCTTGGTCGAGGCGACTCCTCGTTCAGGTGGGTGGCTTCGGTGAACTTGCTTCAGCTTGGCTTTCACCCTAATAAAATAAAAGTTTTCAACTGCACAAGTAGGCTTGATAATAAAAGAGATGAATCCACATAGCTAAGAGAATAGTCCCTAGTCGGGTCGAATTGAGTTAGAACATGCAAAAGGTTCCAGGGTTGGCTTAGAATCGTTGCACGACGTGCTTTCAAAATGACACTCGGTCCTTTGTCCCGTGGCTTGGGAGAAAGGAAGTTGATCGATGTTGCCACAAAGCTATGAACTTAGCCTACGTTATAGGCGTCGTACGCATGGTTGCTTAATGAAGCATGCACGGTTCCATCGTCCAAGGCTCGACAAAGCCTCTGCTCGTCAAGTTGTTGCACGACTAAGTTGGGCAAAGTTATGCTAGGCTATCGAAGTCATAGCAAGCACTGTCCCATGTTTTCTGCGGTTGTCAAGTCACATAGTTCTACGATAGCAAGACTCGCCAGATAAAGTATGACTTGGGCGATAGTGTTGCATAGAACACAAGTCAGTCTAAGGCACGAGCCACGGTCGGTTCAAGGATAAGTATGCTACGATCTATGGGACACTAAGGAACACATTTGTTCAGGTCTATCTGGAAGGCTATGCAATAGCCGTTCCCTGTGTTTCAAAGAATGTAAAGTACACGCGACCATTGGTCGCCGAGACCGGTCCCGTGGCTTGGGAGTCTCGCATGAAGAATGGAAAGTATAAGAAAGAGAAAACAAGTTGTATCATCTGTAGGCCTTATATTTACGTCGAGTCTAGAAGTCGTCGTAGGTGCGTGGTCATGGACAACTTGTCGACAAGGTGTAGTCTTCCTCGACATGATCGCCGGGGCTACGGGATCATGTCGTTCCCGGGGGAAGCGAGTTGGCTAAAGTATGATGTTGGATGAACCGCATAGAAGATTCGGGGCTTCCACAGGCTAGCTACCCATTAGATGATCGCCGTCTATCCTCAGTCAAGTCCAAGATAGCTTGACATTGCTAGTGACCTTTCATATAGATAAGTTGGTGTGCTAAGCGGCAATTCGCATGCACGGTGTCGGTTGAATAAAAGAAAGTACAAGCACGGCACGAATTGGATAAAGATGGTATGCACGGTTGTAATACAAGTCTTAAGAAGCCTAAGATTTGGCTATAGCAAGGACGCGTGCTTCGGCACGAAATGTGGCATCGAGTATTAAGTCATTGGCATAGAGTTGCATAAGTCAGAGTTGAGTCGTTTCGAGTTAAGTCGAGAAGGGCCGTAAGACAAGTTTGGTTAAGTCGTGCTAAGTTGCGATGCACGGCCTCGATGTTGAAGCACGAACCAAGTCGATGACACGAATCATGTTGTAGCGTCCCAAAGTATGGACCATAAGGCAAGCACGAGTCGGCACGTTGATGTTGCAAGCTCGAGAATGGTTTAGAGGCGAGGATAAGGAAGTTATCGGTACGATAGTACGATGATGGTCTAGAGACACAAATAAGCCAGGCGTCTATGTCCTAAAATCGATCCTAAGACAATAATAGAAAGACAATCATAAAAGGATATGTTGCACAAAGTAAATGAACATGTTGGTTTTGTATGGGTGGACGAGGAGCTCACTCCACCAGTACAGTTGAGTGCTGACACCCACACAGTTTTAATGTGCAGGCACATATACAAGCTCGTTGGTGTGGAGCTCGCTTGGATGCGTCGAGGCACGGCCGCATGGAGTCTGGACTTATACGGGACATAATGTATGGACATTGCCTATCTGAAGCATCCGCTGGCTCGTCAAATGGTACTGAGAGATAAGAGAGAGCAGAGTGACTTGTAAACAAAGAGAAAAGTGAGCTTGAGTGATTGTAATTTTGGCTACGCAGCTTTGTAATCTTATTTCAAGTATCAATAAAGACTGATTTTATTTCAATGTTTGTGTTGCCTTGTATATTCAATGTTTCTGCTTAGGACTTCTGTACGACGACCCCGTCGCAAGCTGTTGTAATCCGCCGTTATGAAACTGCCTTGCATTAGCGCAATCTAGGCTCGTGCGGCATCACGTCTTAGCGAGGACGATCGGTCTTACAGGACCGGGACGTGACACTAAACATGGCAAAGCTTGCTGGAAGGAATTTGCATTCAGTGTCAGTATGTGGTCGGATTGCTTTAAATTAATAATAGGGCTGGTTTCAAACAAAAGTTTCTAGAGGAATGGCTTAGGGTGTTATGGGTCAATTATATGGCTTCCTAAGGTTTACTTTGTGCTTTCAATCGTCCTTATTCTCTTGTATTACAATCTTTTACCTAGTATAACTCGACACAACATAGGTAAAGAAAATACAATTTGACACGAGTATCTCAATAGTGACCTGATCATCTCCATGATTCTTCCATCTTGTTTCCATTGTACATCTAGAGCTAAGGCTTTGTGCTTTGGCTTATGGCTCTCCATTGTTTGCTACCAAGGGATCCTGAGGAGATCCTGATGCTATCTCAGAGGAGTTGATTCTTCCATCTTCTTCCATCTTGTTTCCATTGTACATCTTGTTTCCATTTTACCTTAATTGTCATTTATCAAAATCCAATTCTATATTGGGCCAACAAGGTTGTGGTCCCTCAGGAGAAATTGCTACCAAGGGATCCTGATGCTATCTCAGAGGAGTTGATTCTTAGCGAGCCAAGAATTTTTGATAATCTTGCAAGAATATATTCACTCAACAAAAATATATACACACAGAGGAAGTATATTAATCACATTTAATCTGTTCACCATGCTTCCTCATGTTTATAATGCACATATGAGGATAGAAGGAGCAGTATCGATGAGTAAGACTTGGAGATTTTAGCCCTCATGTTTTTGTAACAGCTGACCCATCATATCAAGCCATGATGAGTCAGTCTATTTTGGTAATTGGGAAAGCAGAACTGGGAAACTGAGACAACCGAGCTGATTTAGCAGAACCTAACATATGTTGGTGCCTTGGTGGTTGAGCTGTTGGTAACCATCGTAGAATTGAACAGGTTCTGGAAATTTGTCGAAAACCAGTTTGATCAGATCTGTAAAATATCTGGTGCTGCTATTAGAACCTATCTTTTGGGAATATCTTATGTTCTTCAGGTAACATATACCAAAATAAATTATCACTGCTTTATCAGCTTTGGGCTTCTGAAAAGGATGCAGAGAAATACAATTTTACCATGCAAGCAATTTCCATTTACTTGAATTGAAGCAAACATATGAATAAAAAGAGTAAGCAATGCAGACTATATGAAGATGTGGAGGCCAATTTATATATAGTCAGTATAAGCTCTGATGATCAGGAGAAACATTTCGCACCCTGCCTGCTATTCTCCATCCTGGAAACATTGATTTTTTTCATGCAAGGAGCAATAGTTGTAAAGGATGCAACATCTTTTCATTTTCAGATAGGAGATAACCAAGGTTCTAAACGGCGGTAGGCGGGTGCGCGGCGGAGAGAGTCCGCCTATCGCCTAGATGCCGCCTAGGCGGTCGATACATTTTGAACATTTTTTTACTATTTTACCACTGTTTTTTTGTGTGTGCATAATATGCATATTTTAAGGGTATTCAATGCATAACTAAGTTGTAGAACGAAGATTTATAAAGTTTTACTTTTGTAAAAGTGGACCATATGCCCATAATGCTTACAAAACCTTTTTGGCCAAATATCTTGTTAGGTATTGCTCTGCCTAGACATCCGCATACGCTGCCTCACCTCCGTCTATGCCGCCAACCTCCGTTGGCCGCCTACTCCACCGCCTAGCGCCGCCTAGGAGGCCTAGACGGACGCCATTTAGAACACTGCAGATAACTATTCATGCATGAAATGGACCTTTTGCTGACAATATTGTGCATAGAATAGTTTGCAGTATCGTCCGATATGGATCCGATACGGCCGATATCGATACAGTTTGGCATATCTCGATTTAATATCGATACTGACTAATACTGACATTGGAGGTCTCTTTTTCAGTCATTTCGGCAAAGAAAGTTGAATGAAAAGACAAATCAACAATAGTGTAAAAGCATAATAAGGTTGTAAAAACATGTAAAAGAAGAAACAACATAAATACTTAAAATTATGCCTAAAAAGTATAAACATTTTTCTAGAAGTTTAATATTTTTTTTAATAATTATTTGTTTTCTGATACCAAAGATATCTGATATTCCGATCCGAAATCACCGATACTGCAGATACCGATACTCATAGGAAGGATCCGATACCGTTTCCGATATCAATAGTGCGAACCTTGGTGCATACGTGCACACTCACTATACTATGCACGGACTATACAAACTTGTCGATGTACTTGCCGATGTAGTATCATTAAACCATTTACCATGTTTCTTCTGCAGCTTATCTTGATGCTTTAGTCTTGACTATATATGCTTGAACTTGTGATGGTTCAATGAACGTATTAATGCTCTGTTGGACAAGAACTGGTTTATGGGAAACAAATTGGAGTGTAGTGTTGACCCAAACTGGATCGCAGTTAACCTAATCTTGATAATTAACAAGACAATATCTGTTATGATCCAACTTGACACATCAAGCTCCATCAAGCTCCAAAACAGACAATCACCACACATCAGCTCAAGACGAACATCATCGACAATTGCTATGACATGCTGCTGTTTACTTGTTCTTCGAGTCTGTATTTTACTTTTTATTGAGTCTGGGCTACTGTAAGTTGAGTCGCACTGAGTATCTCAACCCTAGACTTTACACCCAAAGCTCTACAAACAAAAGTCCAAAAAACAGTCAAGCCCAAAACAACCTATTGAACCTTCTGTCACCAAGGAGACAGAGTTCGAGCCGAACTCTGTCCTACACAGAGTTCGGGCCGAACTCTGCCCCCTTAATTTTAGGACCTGATTTTTAGGGTTTGCTGGTTGCTAGTTGTCCAACGGCTAAATATTTAAAAATTTGGGACAGAGTTCTGGCCGAACTCTGCCTTCCTGGACTAGTATATATATAGGCCTTGATTCCTCTCATTTTCAATCATCCAATCTTCTCATCTTCTCATCTTCTATAGCTTATCCATTCAAGTGCTTATTCTTCTTATCTAACTGGCCACAAAACTTCCCAAGCTCCCAAGGTGCTCAATGCGAGTCAATTATAAGTTTTTGTGCAAGAATTTCAAAAGAAGTTACTTGAACAGTTCCAAGTTTCGCTATCCGCGAATCTGTAAGAAGTTGTTGTGCTCTTCTGAATAAAGGCACGTAGTTGTACGCTATTTCACAAATAGTGGATTTCAATCCTGAGCCAGAGTTCTCAGACCTGAACTAGTCCTCCACGAGGGAAACCAGGTTAAAAACTGATGTGTCTGCGTATGCTTCTCTGATCTCTATTTATATTCCACACTTATACTCTAATTATTATTTCTGTTGGGTGGACTTGAATGAGTTATTTTTAATTGGGTATTATAGACACATACTCTATTCACCCTCCCTCTAGAGTTGCCTACACGTACTTCATGTAGGACATTTTTGGTTTTAATGTTTCAATACCAGTTTTGAGCAGATTTACGTCAACTTTTATAATGTAAAACTTCAACAATATTTCGATGAGCATGGGCACTTATTTAAGATGGACGAGGAACAACAAAAATGACAATTGAAGCTATATTAAATTCATAGATCATAATAACCATAATCCAAGTGTTCTTCCATAAGATTGGGTTAGCTATGGAGTATAAGAAAGCTCCATAAAAGATTTAATAAAGTTTTGATGATCATCTGGGATCAATTCTCTATGTTGGTGACAAATTCCTAGAAAATAGCTACAAACATGAGAGAGCTATGCCATAAAACCTAGACAACTAGTCGGTCTTTTCTTCGCAAAAGAAGTTTCTAACAAAGAAAACTATGTATTTTGTGTAGAACATTGTTTACAACTTGTACGGAGTGTAATACAAATGGATTTCTACACAAAATGTTTCTAGGAAATTGTGACGGTGGAATCTCGATCGACGTGTGATTGCTTTGCTCCATTGACTGTCTGACACGAACTTGGTGGTTGTGGCGAGGGAATAATAACTCTCCAAGTGTTGAAAGCTCAGTTGGGCAGAGTGCTCTCGAATGGATGCTCCCTCTTCTTCCTCAGTTGCACAAAGACCGAGGCTATTTATAGCTTGAGATTCTAAAACCTTGCAGGATTTGCTGAATTATGTGACAAAGCCCTCGCAGGAACGCGATCTATACGAAATGTCTGCCAGCAATGCAGATGTTTGTGCTGGGTTTTTGGGGCATGGGCCATGTGGCTGCGAGTGTTGAAGCGAAAAGGTACCTGCATTGATTAGGAATATAACATCCCATAAATACAATAACCGACATGGCTTGCTGTCGTTTGAAGGAGGCAACGTCCTCTTTAATCAAGGCAACACCTCAGAAAATGTAACGTTCTCTTCTCCCTTAATGGCGCATTGAACATCGTGTTACGACACCATTAATCCGTATTGAAGTCTTGCACGACACAATTATATGGGGTAACACAATTCTACGAGATGGCTTCAGTAACCAAATCCTGCAGTGATTGCTTCCTGTGCAACTGACTATTCCTATGTGACTTTGATTTTATACGAGCAGCTACGTGGTTAAGTGTTCTGCGTGAACCAGCAGCGATCTGAAAATCTGTTTAGCTTTCGGGGGCTTGTCCATGAACTCCCATGAGAAGAGCTGCCCCTTCAACCTCCGTTCTCTGACTGGACTGTAGAACCCACGAAACTTTGCGTAGGGTGATATTCATGGAAGGTTCGGAGATTAGGGGAGTGACACTTGACCATTTTTTGAGCAGCAACAAGTGTTGGTGTTGGTAGACTGCAGACCTACCTTTGGATATGCAGTTTAAGCCATGCAACAAAGGAGTCCCCTTTTGTTAATGGCACATTATTCCAAAGAGAAAAAAGGGATGACAATTTCATATATTTCGGAATTGATGGATGAGGAAGCCAAAGAAAATAGGAGCATCTACACTCTTGTCAATGATGAGAGGAATCAAATTACCAGATTGTCTGGTAGCTGGTTGTTGTTTTACGTTTACTTCAGGAGTTCGGAGATGTGTTCGCGGTACCACTAGTCCTTCACCACTAAGTTCTGTCTTGGTAAGACTCGCCAAAAAGAAGCAAACTCGAGGTTGAGTTCTTTCTCAGATGGGTAGACAGCTCAAATCTGAATATCTTTCTAGTTTTGTTGGTACTTTTGGACTGTTATTTAATGGTAGAATTAATGAGGTAGATATGCATTTTCTGCATTTTTATCGATTTGAAAATATTAATTATACTGCTACATAAGGTATATTTGCATCTTTACCAATTTGTTTAATTTTGGCTTTCTTCTCAAGTTTTGCAAGCCAATAAAAGTTGGACTAATTGTAGTTGAATGCTACTTTTGATCATTGTTGTTGAATCAAAAGGCTTTTTTAGCCTTAGTTCTTTCACTTTTTCATTCTGCAACTCTAATTATCTTGGGGTCCACGTTTGGCCTGCATTACATTCTAGAACTTGTTAACTGTTATTATTATTATTTTTATTCTGGACCTGGCTTTTGATTTGCATACTTGATTGCACTTATAAGTTTCCGTGGATTTTTACTCGTTGTATAATGATCGAAGGGGTTATCTTTGTCTTAGGTGGTGTGTCCTTGTGCTGTATCTACATTTAGAAAGTTTGCTTGCCTTAGACTTGATTTCTCAGTTTTCTTATAGGGAAAACCTGCATGTCCCTAAATTGTAACCATTTCAGTGTATTTCCTATTCACATCCTTCGTAATTTTGTAGGTTGGGGACCTCGTCACTGGATTAGAGAGGTGAAATATGTTGCGGATTTCTTGGTTTAGGATATACTTGGAGTGCGAACTCACAAGATAAAAGATCTGATACCGCAACAATTTCCAGCAGAATTAACACGTGCGTACAATGGTGAAGTCTTGAATGTTGTATGAATGCAGCATATTTTCTCATCTTGTAAATTATATACCTATTCTGTAAAATTCTGAACCTGCTAGTCTATGAATATCAAAATATTGCCAGGCATGCTATCTTGTTTTAGGAGTCTTTCAATCACCCTTTTGCCGTGTTACCTGCAAAGGGTCGATAGTTTTTGTATGCTGTAAGCATTTGGACAGTTGTAGGAAGAATACCTCTCCTTAATTTATGTATCTCCTATTTTGCAAGCATCCTCGCGTTATGAATTTTCTTTTTATAACATTGAGCTCTCGACATTCAAAACCCAGGATAGTGTGCTTGAATACTAGCTTGGAGCGCTATGTAGATGTTTTACTCATCGAGTGCTTGCGTGTAGTCTTCTTTTCACGGAATCTATTCTTTTATTTGGTTGAGCATGCATTAGGAGTGTTTGAATCTAGGATTCTACTGTTGTGGATATAAAACTGTTTTGACTCCAAAAAAAAAAAAAAGAGAAGAAAATCCACTAGAAGCTATGTTATGTTATTGTAGAGAACCATTTTGACACAGATCGATATATGAGCATGATGTTTAAAATGCAGCTCTCATAAGTACTAGTGACAGATTGTGGAGAAAACATTATATTTATTATCTTATTACTAGAAATGTGTTGTCATAAACCTGATCAGCGACAAAGTACATATAGTTTTGGTATAATGCACAGTTATTGTAAGTATAAGTATACTTTTTGCCCTAGTAATACGGACAGGTCGTCCTTTAGACAATCGATAGGTCTAAAAATGGTTAAGTGACTTATGTATTATGTAGTTAAGTGACTTATGTATTATGTAACTGAATTTGAAATTCTGTTTTAATGAGATAATTATATGTGAGACCACCTGGACCCCTTGATTTCCTTTTAGCATTGTTATGGATCCGTACTAGGCCCCATACATAGACTAACGCACCCGGAAAAAATTCCCAAAAGGCAAATTTTTCCATTTGAGCAGTATAACACTCGTATGCTGCTGGCACAGTCATCAGTTGATGACTAGGTTGTCCTCTGTAACAATTGGTCTAAAGGTTTTGTTTTGAAGGGTGGGGATTGGTTGGGGTTTGTATCCATGAGGTGGCAGCCTATTTATGGATCCAATCCACCCTCTCTTTCCTCTCTTCTATATATTCTATCCTTTTTCTTCTTCTTTCCTTTACACCCCAAGTAAAACTACTGCATGTAGCTTTTTGTTAGTGCCGAGGCACAATTTTCGATAGAAAATTCTGAAACTAAAACAATTGTACACACAACGTTTCAAATGCAGCACCTTAAAGAAGATGTGCAACAGAGATCCTGGAGGATTCTGAATTACGAGGATCTAAAAAGATTCTACGTAATACACAAAAAATCTAAAGAGACTTTGTGCAAGCAACTATCGGCAGTAGAGCTTCTAAAAAGAAGTTACTGTAAAAGGCAACAGCAGCGATGACAGGCGAGAATGAGATGCTGGGGTGAATGAACCACCGTTGCTCAAAGCTTTATTCGCCCCACACGAGCACGAACAGCTTCCAGGAACCAGCAAGTTCACGAAGAACTTCTGGAACGCTCGTAAGTCAATATTTGAGACTTGAACGGGCTTCCTGGACTTAACAGACTCCCTCAACTCTCTTCTTGGTGCATCTTTCAATGGAGGCCAAGGGACTCTATTTATAGAGTGGAGTTGAGACTTCACCTCTTCTCCTATCCGATGTGGGACTAAAATACCAATACTCAAAAATAGAGTTTGATATTTTAGATCATCCCACAATCAGCATAGAAGTGTGCCAGTCCACGCCTACCCCCCGAACACTCCCGTGCATGCACGAGACATCCTGGAGTCCGTGTCCGAGTCCGAGTCCGCACAACAAAAATTAACTTGCATCCTTGTTGGATTTAATCCTTTTTTCTTCTAGGAAAATACTTCCACATGGCACAAACTTGTGCCCCACTACACCTCATGTGCACACCTCAACACAAGCAATGCATTATA
Organism: Iris pallida; assembly: GCA_029216955.1. Taxonomy (NCBI): domain Eukaryota; kingdom Viridiplantae; phylum Streptophyta; class Magnoliopsida; order Asparagales; family Iridaceae; genus Iris; species Iris pallida. The sequence continues at coordinate 305,432 of JANAVB010025600.1, forward strand.
TTGAGATACTCACCATTTGGTATAGCCGATGTGGGACTATCTTTTCTAGTCCAAAGGCAAAAACACCAACAATCCCCCACATATCTCAATATATGGGTTGAGCGTTCCCCATAGTTACTGCCCATAATGCATTAGGAGAGATGTCGCTACGACTTGAATCTTCCCGCATAGGTTAAATAACAACATAATACAAGAATGGACTAAGCCTTGAATTCTGCACCATAACTGCAATTCTTCCTACTCACATAATGACATCAACTGTGCTTCTGACTGCACATTGAAGGCCTTGTGCCAGCCTGGTTTCAGTGTATAATTTTTGGGCGTCTATAAGTTTACCCTCAAGAGACGGCCTGATATCTCTGTCCATACACTATAGGTGAGTTCTTTATAAAGAGTCATGGCATGAAGCATTGCGCTTCTTTGCGATGCTACGCCGCTATGACATGGCTTAAAGCCGAGGCTTTACCCCACCTGGGTACCTCATCGTAGTGTCATACTACTGTAGCATGAGGTCACAGGCCTCTTTGTAGTGCCAAACTACCCAGCATGAAGCCTTGCGCTTCCGTGCGGTGTTACGCTGCTATGACATGGCTCACAAAGCCGAGGCTTTACCCTACCTGGTACCTCTTCGTAGTGTCATGCCACTGTAACATGAGGACATCGTCCTCTTTGTAGTGCTGTCTACTTCTCTTTATTACGATTATCATACAGCATTAGGCTGCCTGCCTATTTGTGGTGCTACTCCGCTGTGACTTGGCTTGCAAAGCCGAGGCATTACCCCTACCTGGGAACCTCATGGTGGAGTCGCCCCACTGTAGCATGGAGTTACACTCCTTGTAGTGCTGCGCTACTGTGCTTCCTGTAAAGCACTCCAGGCATTCACTCTGCCTGAGAACTCATTAAGGCATTTAAGCCAACCTTCCCACAGAAACCGTTTTTCGTAGAAAACAATAGTAGACAACAGTGGTTATAGGTCCGTAACCTCTCCATGTCCAATAGAACATGTACCCACCGTTCCTGATATTCTTCCGATTAGTGGTCCTCCCTTGAACCAAAAGCTAGATGCCTAGTAGATAAATCTTTGAACTAATAACATAAAACTTTATGGTAGGAATACAATAATACAATATCAGAATGCCTTCAAGCCCATTTTACAAGTTGTATCATCGACCAGCTGGCGCTTGAGGCCCTTGGTGAACGGATCCGCCAGGTTCTCCTGACTCTGAACATCAATCACTGCAATAACACCTCTCTTGATAAGATCGTGTACTGCTCTGTGCTTCAACCGCACCGTTCTCTTCTTTCCGTTGAAGAGTTCATTTGATGCCACTGCTGCTGCCGCCTGGTTGTCACAGTATATCGGTATTGCCGGTATCTGAGCCCCAACCACCGGAAGATCATACATGAGCTCCCGAAGCCACTCTGCTTCATTTGCAGCAGCATCCAATGCAAAGAATTCAGATTCCATGGAGGAGCGAGATAACATAGTCTGCTTCTTCGACTTCCACGATATAGCAGCTCCGCCCATGGCGAATACAAATCCACCTGTGGAATACTCGCTCTCCATATCTGAACACCAGCTAGCATCACTGAAGCCTTCCACTACTGACGGATCTCCACTGTAGAAAAGTTTATATGTCTGAGTTTTTTTGAGATATCTCATAACACGCTTCACGGCTTTCCAGTGCTCAACGCCTGGATTGCTAGTGAACCGACTCAGCATTTCCACTACAAAAGCTATGTCAGGCCATGTGACAGTAGTAGCGTACATCAAGCTTCCGATGATGCTAGCGTACTCCAACTGCCTGACGCTTTCCCTCGAATTTGGCTCCAGCTTCTGATCACTCCGTTACGGTGTATCAATAAAATGAAGATCTTGATACCCGTAGCGAGTGAGCATCTTCTCAATATAATGAGATTGTGACAGCGCTATTCCAGTGCCTGTCCGGATGATCTTGAGCCCCAAGATTACGTCGGCATCCCCCAAGTCTTTCATACTGAACTTGGTCGAGAGAAATTTCTTTGTCTATGTGACGCAGCTTAAATCCGTACCTAGGATTAGCATGTCGTCCACGTAAAGACATACGATTACTCCTCTTCCGTCAGCAAACTTCGTATAGACACACATGTCTGTTTCACTGACCCTGTAGCCATTTGACCTTATCACCTTGTCAAACTTCTCATGCCACATTTTGGGAGCTTGTTTCAAACCATACAGAGACTTCATCAACTTGCAGACTTTGTCTTCCAGACCTCTGACAACAAAACCTTCTGGTTGTTGCATGTAGATCTCTTCGGTTAGCTCGTCATTAAGGAATACCGTTTTCACATCCATCTGATGTATCACCAGCTTGTGTATTGCTGCTAGAGCAATTAATAATCTGATAGTTGTCATCCGAGCTAGTGGAGCATAAGTGTCAAAGTAGTCAATCCCCTGCTTCTGAGCAAACCCCTTGGCCACTAGCCTGGCCTTGAACTTGTCAATGGTTTCATCTACTTTCATCTTCTTCTTGAAGATCCATTTGCATCCGATGGGTCTTGCTCCTTCTGGCAGGTCAACCAATACCCATGTGTTGTTGGAGGTGATTGAGTCAATCTCGTTGTCTATCGCCTCCTTCCAGAATACAGCATCTCTGGTCTTCATCGCCTCATTATAGGTAAGCGAATCTGCTTCTACATGATAGGTGACGAAGTCATCTCCGAAGTCTTTCGGCCTCCTCGTTCGCTTAGTTGACGGCTCAGCGAGTTCTGGTTCAGCTGGTGTCTCCTTGACGACAGCTTCATCTTGGACTACTGGTTCATTAAAGACTTCTGTCTGCTTTGTACCTTCATCATTCTCCGGAAGATCCGCGAGACCAATATTCTTGTGTTTTGCAAACTTGTCTTCAAAGTATTCAGCATCGCGAGATTCGATGATATGGTTTGACTCGATATCAAGGAATCTTCGAGCATCACTCTTCTCGGCATACCCCAAGAAGATCGCCTTCGTAGTCCTTGTCCCCAGCTTCTGAATCTTCAGATCCGGGAGCTTCACATAAGCCAGACACCCCCACACTCGAATGACATTCAAGTTAGGTCTGACTTTGAACCAGAGTTCATGAGGAGTTATGTCGAAAGTTGCATATGGCACTCTGTTCAGAATGAACGTTGCCGTTAGTGCAGCTTCTCCCCAGTAACACTTTGGAAGACCTGCAGTCAACAGCATGGAGTTCATCATCTATGTCAACGTTCTGTTCTTTCTTTCTGTTACTCCGTTGGATTGAGGAGAGTACAGAGCCGTTGTCTCATTGATGATTCCATGTTCTTTGCAGAATGATAAGAATTTATGAGACCGATACTCCCCATCTCGATCACTCCTTAACCTCTTGAGTTGTTGTCCAGTTTGCCGCTCAGCCTTGGCCCTAAACTCCTTGAACTTCTCGAATGCTTCGTCTTTAGACTTGAGCAAGTAGACGAAAGCATACTTTGAGAAGTCATCGATGAAAGTAATGAAATACTTCATCCCGGTCTTTGTAGAGAATTGTTTGAAGTCACAGATATCTGAGTGAACCAACTCCAGAAGATCTGTGCTTCGATGGACCCTATGAAAGGGTTTCCTTGTGATCTTCGTCTGAGCACATACTTCGCATTTCTCTACCTTACCCCCACACTTGGAGATAAGTCCTAGACTAGACATTCTGTTAATCCTTTTACAATGAACATGTTCTAGCCTATTATGCCACAACTTAAGAGAATAATCAGAAAAAGTGATTGCATATATATTATCATGTTGGGTTACAACAAGCTGAATCTTGTACATTCCTTCAGTTTGGAAAGCTTTCCCGAAGAATGTACCCTTCTTGGACATCATCAACTGGCCAGCATTGATATCCATCCTCAAGCCTGCGTTGCAGAGCAGACTTCCAGAGATCAGGTTCTTAGCAATTACTGGAACATGCTTCACACCTTGAAGCGTCAGAGTGTTCCCCGATGTGAGTTTTAGCTCCACCGTCCCGATCCCCAGTACTTCAGCTTGTGCCTGGTTTGCCATTATGACCTTCTCTGAAGTTGGCTCATAAGGGACGAACCAGTCTTTGTCTGAACAGACATGGCATGTCGCACCAGTGTCTATCCACCAGTCCAAGTCAGCCCCCACAGTTGCAACCTGTGCTATCATGGCAACTAGATTAGTAATCATAGAAACCTTACTAGGCTCACCTTGTTCTTTGGGCTTGGACTTGCATTCGAATTTGTAGTGGCCCTTCTTGCCACAATTGAAGCAAGTCACATGGGACTTGGACTTCTGCTGCTTGAAAGCAGGACCCTTCACTTTCAGATTCGTAAAGTCCTTCTTTTTGCGATGAAAAGCAGCCTGCTTCCCCTGGTACTCTCTGGTTTGGACCAGATTTGCCTTCGCTAGTAGTTTGGACAGAGTATCCATCTTCTGTTGAGAGCGCATCTCGTCCTCAACATGGATCTCTTGCAAGAAATCTTCCAAGCTAATTTCTATCTTCTTTCAATGCATCCTTGCATAGAAGTTGCTCCATTCTGTAGGAAGTTTCGCGACGATCCCTCCAACGACAAACTTGTCGACGAGGGACATGTTCTCGTCTTCTAGTTTCTGACGCAACTTCAGAAACTCCTTCACTTGGGGCAGCATCGCCTTCTCGTCTTCGAAGGTCCACTTGTGATATTTTTCTACCATGAAGATCTTGGACCAGTTCTCGTCATCTTCATAGAGCTTTCCCAAGGAGTCCCATATCTCTTTGGCAGATGTCTTCTTGGAGTAGGACTCTGCCAGAGAGCTTCCATGGAATTGAGTATCAGTAGTTTGCATATACTGTTTTCTCTCTTCCACTTCGTTTGCTTGGTCGTAGCAGCGGCCACAGCCGCAGCAGATCTAGTGGTTGGAACGATCAGTTCTTCTTCTGACAACACGTGATCAACATTCACGACTTGAAGATTTAAAGTGACCTTTCGTCTCCATATCTGGAAGTGTTCGCCATCGAATTCTCCAACTTGTTAAAGCCAGTATCGATGAACGAAGCACGAGAATTATCCATCTTCTCAAAAAAGCTTTGAGATTGTTAATGCCGAGGCACAATTTTCGATGGAAAATTCTGAAACTGAAACAATTGTACACACAACGTTTCAAATGCAGCACCTTAAAGAAGATGTGCAACAGAGATCCTGGAGGATTCTGAATTACGATGATCTAAAAAGATTCTATGTAATACACAAAAAATCTAAAGAGACTTTGTGCAAGCAACTATCGACAGTAGAGCCTCTAAAAAGAAGTTACTGTAAAAGGCAACAGCAGCGATGACAGGCGAGAATGAGATGCTGGGGTGAATGAACCACCGTTGCTCAAAGCTTTATTTGCCCCACACGAGCACGAACAGCTTCCAGGAACCAGCAAGTTCACGAAGAACTTCTGGAACGCTCGTAATTCAATATTTGAGACTTGAACGGGCTTCCTGGACTTAACAGACTCCCTCAACTCTCTTCTTGGTACATCTTTCAAAGAAGGCCAAGGGGCTCTATTTATAGAGTGGAGTTGAGACTTCACGTCTTCTCCTATCCGATGTGGGACTAAAATACCAATACTCAAAAATAGAGTTTGATATTTTAGATCATCCCACAATCAGCATAGAAGTGTGCCAGTCCACGCCTACCCCCCGAACACTCCCGTGCATGCACGAGACATCCTGGAGTCCGTGTCCGAGTCCGAGTCCGCACAACAAAAATTAACTTGCATCCTTGTTGGATTTAATCCTTTTTCCTTCTAGGAAAATACTTCCACATGGCACAAACTTGTGCCCCACTACACCTCATGTGCACACCTCAACACAAGCAATGCATTATATTGAGATACTCACCATTTGGTGTAGCCGATGTGGGACTATCTTTTTTAGTCCAAAGGCAAAAACACCAACACTTTCTCCTCCTCTTCTTCTTCTTCTTCTTCTTCTTCTTCTTCTTCTTCTTCTATTTGAGCTGGACCTAGGAGTAAGCCTAGAGCTAGGAGTTGGTCTTGACGCTAAGACTATGGTCTCGGACCCGTCTAGGCGGAGAAGTGGAAGACCTAGCTAGGATCAAATTGGGTTAAAGGCAAGTATGTCTTGCACTTGGGAATAAATTGATGTTTCTCTTTTAAATTCCTATAAACTATTGTTTACTATTTATATGTTTTCATTTCAGTTTTCTCTTATATTCTTATCGAATTTTTGTGATTATAGGATGGGTTTTGATTGGTTTGAGCTTGGGGGTGTGTTTTGGGTTGAAATGGGAAGTTTAGTGTGAACCTATTGATTTGGAGGTGATATGATGTTTTAGTCCTTAGGATAGATTCCTATTTGCTGTAGGATATTTTTTCTAGCTCCCCTAACTTTCTAGAACAAATTTGGTGTTAATTTGACATAGTTTGGTCACCAAAATCCATTATCCCAAGTTGTGTCTGCATAATACCAGTGTAGGTAGTATATCGTTGATATATCAATAAATCATCATTTTGTTCCAGCAAAAACAGAACCGTTTTATGGCATAGAACATGATATCGCTGGCTTGTAATGTTCTTAGGTTAGCTCATGGTTTCGTATGTCGTTTAACAGTGCGGTTATTTAGCCTTTTTCGAAACATTCCCTAATGACTTTTCACTGTCCCTTAGACCTGTACTCGAAAGTTGTTTGGCTTTCGGGGGGCTTTGCCCCGGAACCCCCATTAGGGATGTTGCCCTTTCAACCCCGTTCGCTGATCGGACAGTGAAACCCTATTATCTTGATATGGAGTGCGAGGGTTTTATTGGTTGTCAAACCTGCATAATTAACTAATTAATTTTTGTGTGAACTAGTAGGCTCTAGTATCCTATTGTTGGGTAGCATAGTCTCTTGTAGTCATGTACCTGACTTTATATACATTATAGAAAGTGGATCTAAGAATTATTGATGTTGATATGTGAATGATCGACTGCCTGATTGTCCATGTTCTTGACCTAGCTATATTATTTGTGTTATATCACCAGTATACCCGCTTTGGTACTGTAACGTCCCAGTCCCAATATACATAGGACCAGGCATACGAAACATGCCAGCTGCATGCATATGAAGAATACTCCAATATGTGAAATTCCTCGTACACACATAAGTTGTAATTAACTAAACCACAGGTAGTCACAGATAATCTATATCTCATCCATGGAACACAAGAATAAAGTCAATAGTCCAGATAAATAAAATAAAAAGAGTTAAAAGATGATATAGCTGGGTGGAGACAAATCTACTACCAAACAACTATGAAAAATAGTATAAGATAACTGGAGTCCGACCTCCCAAAACAAAATAAAATAAAAGAAAAATGTATCAACTATAATGTAGCAAAAGTCAAATCCACTAAACAAAGATAACTAAATCTCGAAAGGAGAGACCTCCTCAACTAAGAATGATGGAATCGGTACAGAGTCGTACTCCTGAGGGAAATCCTGGTCGTCTAAGATGGAGAGATCACCAGGTCCTCAGAGAGACATAACAAGATACATAAAAAATATATCATATAAACTGTGTAATAAATAAAGAATGAATGCAATAGGGTGCCTAACCAATCTACTGTGAATATGCAGTTAAGAACATCCTTTAACGCATGGGCACTCTAGCTATAGTGGGATTGACCTAGTTCCCAATTGGGCACTAGGGGCCTACGTCCGTAACACTCCGTGAACGTCAGAGGGAATTTGTAACTACCAGTTTTCCGGATTAGAATTATTTTTGACCAATTAAAAATTTCTTTTTGTGGGCCACTAGCATGATAATTAACCCAAATTCATAAACTAGAAATCCTATTTTAAGTTAGACCCTAGTCATGGTTAATTAAGGTGGAGGCACAAATTAGAGCCAAACCACTTAGTTCCTTTAAAGACCTCCCTAATACTAATTGTCATGAAGAGTTTAGGGCTTAGAAAGACCCTATTTATACCCCCACAAGCCCTCAATGGCAGCCACCATTTCAATCTAGAGTTTTCACTCATTTCTTTCATTCCATACTCTTCCAAATTTTCTCATCTTTCTTCCTTTGGTGTGCTAAGGATTTGGAGAGCTCAAGAAGGTTTGGTGGAGGCTCTAGCAAGGATTTGAAAGCCATTTCTTCCTCCTTCCTCAAATTCATAGGGCCTTGTGTAGGCTTCATTCTGCATAGATATAACCCTCTAAACTATCTTTTTCATAGTCAAATTTTATGTATTCTTGTAGGACCCTTCTAATGGTTAGATCCAACCGTATAGGTGGTGAAATAGGTGCTAGAGGACTCATTCCTAATAGTTCTATGGGTTAGAATGGTATCATTTGGGTAGTTACAAGATTGTGACCCCCAAGTGTTTATCAAAAGGATAACTTGGCCATTTAGTTCAGTTTTTCAGTTTTTTATATCTATGTATAGCTTGTTTTGTTCATAGGATTGGTTTGTAGGATCTCTAGTATTTGTACCTGTAACGACCCGCTCCGCCCTAGCGGAACGCCGATTCAAACGACAAGTGCAACGACTCGAACGAGCCGTCGACCTGAAGAGTTGGCATCGAACTGATGAAGAATCGATACAAGGCTTACATTGGCCCGTCAAGATGAATCCAGACTTAGACTTTTAAAGGCGTGATCGGAGTATCGCTCGGCCTATGCGAACATCGCTAAGGTGGGTGGCTCCGATGAACCCGTCTTTGCTTAGCCTAGACACATAATAATACGGACACTATCACGAGAATCGCTAGGCGATAACACCGTGCATGCTAATAAATGACTCAACGCACCTAGCTAAGGGAATAATCCCATCTTGTATGCTTGTATAGAATATGGAAAGGAACTTGGAAAATGTGAACTCTCGTACTGCGCTCCACGCTCGTGCTAAGGCACAAGCTTATGTTCAAGTCGCTTATGCGTTCAAACAATGAAACAATGAATGGTTTACAACAATAAAACGGGAAGACTATCAACATAGTCGTTCCGAGTAGAGTATAGCAACATTGAAAGACTATGGGACCGATGGGTCGCCAAGGCGACTCCCGTACTGGGAGTTGCGTAATACGTGAATGAATGAATCAACGAATAAATGAATGAATGAATGAATACGTGAATGAATCGATGAACGAACGAACAAGTGAAAGAAAGAAAGAAAAGAAAAAATACATGAAAGATAAGAAAGGAAAGAATGGTTAGCGACAGGTGTGACGGGAACGTACAGCGGGGCTCGCTACCCGCGCTGCACGGACGCCAACCTAGTCGATAACGCATTATGGCTAAGGGTTAGCCTACGGCTCGGAGATAGCCGCTAAGTTTAAAATGTCAAGATAATACGAAATGGTCATGGACAAACGGCACGGACGATGGAAGGGAATACCGTGGCCGTGCAGTGATTCTGCGGCACGGGCGTTGTGTGGAGTATACCGTGGCCGGCCTAGACAGAATCAAAAGTCGGGGCTTACGGCCTACCTGGGTGCGGACTTGGGCACCGGGAGACGTAAGTGCAGGGTATTTCAAGAGACTTAACGGGGTGTACCAGCCATCATCCTATGCTAAGTTGAAAAATACCAAGGAAAAATATCCAAAATGGCTTGTAAAGCCAGCGACCGGTGCATATAGATTAAGTGGACTTTGCTGGTGGCTATTCACGTGCAAGTCCTTGCATTGAAATCAAAGTAGTCTAAGTTAAATGAACAAACACCTACTGAACGGCTTGAAACGTATCACACCAAATAACAAAGAGTGCTTCATGCAAATGAGTTAGATAACGTGCCTGTTTGCCATGAAATATAAAAGAACAGAAAAATTATCGGAGGACCGGACTTTTACTTCACGTTACAAACTCGCTTGTACAAAGAAAGCCTAGGGACAAAAACTTAGGTACAGCAGTCTAAGTACAATTGTTTATTTTAGATTCTGGGGGGTGACGATAGAGGCTCGGGAAGGCGATGGCAACCCTGCCTTACTCCTTGGACGATCGGTATGCAGCCTTGGCTCCTTGTGAAAAGATGGTAGGCGTTGACGAAGAAATGCTCTTCTTGCTCCTCTGTTGCTCCTCTGGCTTCTCTCTCTCTCTGTATGTATTCTCTCTCTGACTATGGGGGGAAGTCTCTCTGTATATATGTATTTTCCTCTCTGAAATTGTATATATTGTGTATCTCGCAAGGGAATGGCACCCTGCTATTTATAATAGTGGGGTGTGATCATTAGGGTTGCCAATGATTAGCTCTTGGAGATGACGGCGGCTTGGGGATTGGTCAATACAGGCCATTCGTTTTGATTATGATGAATCTGGGCCATTAGGTATAGATTATACCAAATACCATGAGCAATTAATGCTGATTGGAATAAATCTTCCTTATAATGATCTTCTGATATCTGCGAATAAATCAGATCTATCCTTCTGCCATGTGTCCCAGATTATTGGGATTTGACCCAATCTTTAATGGCAGCCAATTTGAGGAATCAATCGGTTTAGGACACGTATCCTAGGAGCTGCTGGGGGGAATCTAGACCGTATGACTAGTGAGCCGCATATGAATGTGAGCCCACGTGTCAGGGCTGCGTGGGCAGTGGCCCTCACTTGAGTCCTCTAACCACAGAGGAGTAATCCTTGTGGGCCGCATAGGTATATATCAGCCTGGGCCGCATGGATATGATCTTCTTGAACCGCATGAGAAGTCCTTGCTCGAGCCGCATGAGGCTTTCATGGCTTGAGCCGCATAGGATGGATTCACTTCTGAGCCGCATAGGAAGTCCTTTGCTCGAGCCGCATGAGGCTCCTATGGCCTGAGCCGCATAGGATTTATTCTGAGCCGCATGAGAAGCGAGCCGCATACGAACGCCCATGTGGCAAGGCTACGTGGCATTTTTATGGCTCTCGGAGGATTTGTGTCAGAGATTTCTTTCCTCTTCCCTAGAGATTCATCATTATGGCAGAGCCATAATTACCTGCCTTTGGTGTCAGGGCTGTCAACTTTTCAGAGGGGTCAGCCGTCATAGCAATTAATGCATCGTGGGTGGACGGGAGCACTATCAGGCCACGTGTCTTCTGAGCCGCATGTAATGCCCTGGGCCGCATAGCTCCCTATGCCGCATGACTCCCTGAGCCGCATGCATTTTCTGAACCGCATGGATCTTTCCTGGCCGCATGAGTCATTTTCTTTAGTATTTTTCATGCTTCTACAGGACCCCCTTCAAAGTTTTCAATTTGTAAAATTTAAATACTTTGAATAAGAAGCATGGCCGTGTTCTTCTAGCCGCATATGGAATTCTGACCGCATAGAAGTCTCGGCCACATGAATTATTCAGCCGCATAAGTGACTTAGCCGCAGGAGACTGTTCAGCCGCATAGCTGCTTGCCACGTGTGCAGGTCTTTAATTGCCTTAAATTCGTTTCAGCGCCGTCTTTGTGGGAGGGAATCCCAAGAGTCAGCTCATTAAATCTTTCGGATTTGACGCCTTGGGTGAATCTTGGAGACGAAACCCAAGGAGTCGGTTGCGCTCTTCATGAGTCGGTCATTGGCCCACGTGTCCTCCTTCTCCCGTCTTCTTATAAATAGAAAGAGTTTGAAGAGAGAGAAGGCTTCTTTGTTTTCCTTCTTCTTCCTCAGACCTTCCCTATCTCGATCGCTCTTCCCCTCTTTTGATAGTTAATGGCTCCCAAGAAGACCGTGGCAGTAAAGGGCAAGAAGGCGGCCTCCACTTCTACCTCGGCTGCGGCTGCTACTCCGCCCGTCGCCGTACCTGATGTTTATCCTGACGTTCACCCCCCCATTATTGGTAAAGACAATGCATGAGTTAAAGAACCCCAACCGCTATGGTTACATTGCATACTTTATGCACGAGCCTTTGTAAATCGCATGTTTGCCCTATGGCTGAGCTGCGAGCCACATAAGAGAACTACCGCGTCTGTATGCGGACCTTGCTGGCGAAGCCGCATAAGTGACGCTAAACCGCATAGACCTTTTATTGTACGGAGCCGCATGAGATTTCTGAGAGCTTCATAGGGCCGCATGGATGTCTTCTTGAGCCGCATGGGGTTTGAGAACACCCAATCGACTCTCTCTTGTTTTATCCCTCCGTTTAACTTACTTTTCTCTTTTTGTTCTTCAGTGAACCTGCCGGTTAACGTCGCTGGAGAACTCTTGGTGGATAGCGCTCAAGCCGCTCTCGACTATAGGTATGACCATATTGTCCAGTATATGGCTGACCAGTTTTCGAGCGATGAGCCTACGGTTAGATTGAATGCCATCAAGAATTAGTCTTTTCACTTCCTTAATGCTATGATGAACTCCGAGAAATTTGAAGGGGAGTATTTGAAGCCTGCGTTCTTTTTTGGAGACGCCTTGACCGTGGAGAACGATCATGTCCTGGAGGTGTTGGAGGACTAGAACTTTGTTTCTAACGGGATAGCGATTCACATCCCTCAAATGGAGCGACACTTCCCGCTATCTTGGTTTAATATGCTCCCGTTAGATCAGAAGATGGGGGAGACTTTAACCCCTACCAGAGGTGGGATATTTATGGGGAACATCTATTATAATAACAATATGAAGTCTGTGATCGTCGGCAAAGTGCACACTAGTTGTTCTGTGACGGGGTTGGTCCCAGGTTCTTTCTTGAATGTGGCGGGCCCTAATTTCTCATTCTCTACCGCCGACACTTTTATAAATCAGCTTGCTCGGAAAGGCTCCTATCCCGTTGGTCGGTTGACGTTCCCTGGTTGGGTGCACTCTGTTCCTTCGTGGATCAATTCGTCTACTTGGATCTTGCAGAAATATGAGGCTTTTTTGTACGAGATTGGCCTGTACCACGCTATCCGAGGTACCAGTCATGGCTTGTCCATAAACAAGAAGCTGTTCATGTCTCTGCTGAAAATGTATAATTGCCGTACGGGGACCTTTTATACACCTGTAGGGGAGATGGGACTCGCGCTCCATGAGATGCACGCGGTTTCCAAGCTTCCTTGGGGGGACGAAGCGTTTGAAGCGTATACTCCCACTAATGAGGAACTCGAAGATCTGGAATGACGGTATCCTGGCTTTGCGGCCCTTTACTAGGAGATATTGTGCCATTATAACACATGTTATCAGATGACTCGAAAGGATAGTAACCTGGAAGGGAATGCTCCCTTCACCAGAGATTGGGTGCACTATCTCTTCTTGACAGATGCCTTAGGTAGAGTCATCTCTCGTCGCCCTCGACCTCGGGAAGTGGTTGAGGACTCGGTGTCGTTGGCTAAGGGAGTAGCCACTACCAGCGACAGATTCGGGAACCAGACTGATACTTTCGATTACCTTTACCAGGATACTCAGGAGCTGTCTGAGAAAGTGCTTCTGGCGGGATTTTTGATGATCTGGCTATGAAACTGTGTAGTCTCGGGAGGAGCCGGTTCCATTGAAAGAATTGGTTGTAACTTCATCCTTCCGGCTGTGAAGTTAGTTTTACAAATCAGGCAAGCTCTCCTCCCGGCCATGGTGTGCAGCAAACACCGTGGCCTATGTACTTTCACATCCAAAATCATTGCTCGCGACGTGACCAAGGATTTTGAACGAACTGAGTTGCCCTATCACTATTTGATGGGGTGGCTGCTGATACATTACCCATCTTTGATGAGGCCGGGCTCTGGAGATGGTGTGACTGATGATGACGCATTTATCTTTCGCTATCGTGACGAGCCTTGGGAGTGTGAAACCATGCAGACTTGCCGGATGGCGTTGGCGAGGGCAGATAAGTATCATATCTTCGTATCCGTCCCTCGCTTTACTGCCAGGGACATAGAGACTGTACATATTGACGGTATCGCGCCCCCTCAGCTTCTGGATGGCCAGATGCTCTTATGGTTGCGTAATATCCGTCCCGCACATCTAGTGTACCATAATCGCAATGCTGTTTTTCTGGAGCCTTATCTGCCTAGCAGGTTTGCCCGACAGTTTGGATACAGCCTACTTTGTCTGGACAGCCCCAGTCCTTGCCTGGGTTATGAGGGTAGTCTTCTTGATGGTATCAGAGCTTAGCAATATTAGGATTCGTTCCATACTCGCACCATTTTCTCGGTCCCTGCCATTAAGGAGTCAGTGGAGATCTTGTACATGGCAGCTCTGTATCATGTCATGGCGAACAAGCCCCCAGTTGGTTTTAACCCGGATACCAGTTTTATTGTTGGCACCGGTCTGGAGGAAGGCTCTCAAGGGGCCAAGAAAAGAAAGGTTAGAGCCGAAGTACCAGATTTGGGTTTTGCTGCTGAGGGTGGCGAAGGCAACCAGTGTGATGAAGATGACTCTATCCTTCCAGTGGTAGGCGCAGAGGTAGGTCAGTCGCATGTTTTGTCAGATGAGGTGCTGAGGGATCAGTCTCTTGTTGCGCCTGGTCCTATTCCGAAGCGTAGCAGGCAAGTTTCTCCTATAGGCAGTGTTTCTCGATCCCGAAAGCTGGTTGCGACTAGGCACCGTCCGTTAGCCATAAAAGAGGGTGGCGAAGAAGCCAAACCTGCATTAGAGGTAACAAAACTGCTCTCGATCCCTTCTCCCTCCTTCTTTTTGAGTTTTAATCCTAACTATCTCCGTCCCCTCTTCTAGGTGTCGGAAGAAGAAGAAGAGTTTCAGGATGTCGAGGCGGTGACCCCGAATGACGGGGACTCCCATGAGTTTGCTCCTATTCAAGAGAACGCGGATCAATCTGTATCCTCCTTCAAAGTGACGGAGGCAGGGGATGTGACTGAGTTTAACTTGGGGATCGCGAGTGAGGGGACTATGCCAGTTGTGGATGAGCCGCGGCCTTTATGCCCCTCCCCTGGTAAGATTAGCCGAATCTTAACCCATGAGGAAGCTACCTACTCTATCATCATGTCCTTCGGGTTACGTCGATTGATCGTTATTCTGGACATTCAGGTCCTATCCCTCCAATGTCGAGGATGGACGTCGCTGAGACAACCCCAACCGAAGGGGCATCGGTGGAAAGAGGTGTACCTCCTTACTGCCCGACTTGTCTTGAGGGGCCTTCTGGGGGCCCGAGTTTCACGGGCCAATTCTCGGAGCAGTCAGGGCAGGGGATGATGGTCCTTGTATCATCCTCTGTTCCGATGGCTTCGTGAGTCGACCTTTCTTCCCTGCCGAGCATCCAAGCTCTCCGGGCGACGGAAGACGAGTTGGCCGCTATTCAGGCATCGTTCTTCTCGAAATCTGTTCCCTCGATGGCGACCTCTAGCGTTACTCCTCCGACGTTGCCGCTCCGGCTTCCCCTGACACCCTCTTTTGCTGAGGTTTTGGACGACGCGTTGCAGGACGTGGTTGCCAGTTTTCATCGTCATTTGAAGAGGGGAATCGAGGCCGCTGTAGACAGAGGGACCTCTTTTACCTTGGCTCGACAATGTGCCCATGGTCAAATAAACATCCTTAGGGATCTTCCTGATGATGCAGGGATGGCTTTGCTTCTGGAGACGAAATTGCTGGAGGCTGATCAGCTGGTGTCCGAGCTTCGGGTATTGCGGCAGGCTGATCTGCCTACTGTTATAAACGAGGAGCGGATTTCCCTTATTGCCATTATAGGAAGGACCAGAGCGGCTCGAGATAAGACCAGACCGGGCGTGCTGAAGGATCTCAGTGACTTAGCTGACCGGTATGATCAATTGAGTTATGCGACTGAAAATGTCGTAGCTCGGGAGGAGTCTGTCTCTCGTGAGATTACTGAGACATGGGAGCAGATCCTTGCACTTCAGAAGAAGTTGGCTTTCATAGAGTCTGAACTCGAGACTACCCACAATGACAGGGAACTAATTGTTCAGGAGGCTGACAGGGTTACTCAAGCTTCGACTGACCTGGAGACTGCCTTGAAGAAATTGGAAGATAACTGTCAAGCATTCTTGGGCTTGGATAATGAGGAGCATTTATTCCAGGAGGCCGAGCGTCGCGCTCGGCGACGGATTGAACGGAGGACCACCTCAGTGAGGAATTGCCTCCTAGAATTGAGTGATGCTGAAATGTAGTCGGCTTTTTCTTCTTATTTTGTTTCTGTTTTTCTTTCTTTATAAAGGGGACATAATCCCGAAGTATGTAATCCTTTTTCTTCATTCAAATAAAGAGTACTTTCAATTCTACCCTTCATTTGTATTGCTTGCTGCGCTTGTGATATTGTGGTAATATTTTCCCTCGCATAGGGGATATATTTGTGGACCTGTTACCCATGGCGTACCTTGGTTTTAGGCAGAGGTAACAAGTTTTGATCAGGGTACCTGAAGCAGCCATAGCGAAGTGGTCATGGGTGCTCTTGGTATTGAGAAAAAGGAATGCCGTAGAGCAGCTGGGCTCCTGGGGCCTGATGAGGTGATAGATTTGTGCTGAGAAATTTAGCTGAGGATATTTGTGGGCCTATTACCCTTGGCGTACCCTGGTTTAGGATACGGATAATAGGATGAAAGGGAACCGACATACTTGCTCAGTAGTAACTAGGACATGGCAAGTGGGAAGGTTTTCTTAATGTAGAGTCTTCCTACTCAGAGGTAATGAGGACATGGCAGGAGTAAACTTGACAGAGGATATTGATGGTCAACAGAGGACATTTGTGGACCTGTTACCCTTGGCGTACTCCGGCTGTGGGTACAGATAACAGGTCGAAAGGGGATCATCATACTTACTCAGAGGTAATAAGGACATGGCAAGTATGAAGGTTTCTTCGACAGAGCCTTCCCATTCAGAGGTAATAAGGACATGACAGGAGTGGGCTCAATGAAGGAGGGCACATAGAACAACTCAGAGGTAATAAGGACATGGAAGTTCTATGTAGGGGTGATTTGTTTTTTGGCGGAAGTGGGACGACTCAGAGGTAATGAGGACATGGCCGTCTTGGAAGTTTGTGGACCTGTTTACCCTTTTTGTGCATTGGGAGTGCGGGTAGTAGATCATGAGGGAGGATCTCTTCCAGGAAGAAAGTTCAGAGGTATAATAATACGTGACTTACTATCCTAAAGAGTGACCGGAATGTGAGTTCAGAGGCACCAGCGGGTACATGACTCGGTAATTTAGAATATTTGAGAAAGTGTGAGTTCAGCGGTACCAGCGGGTACGTGACTCAGGAATCTGGAGAATGGTGAGTGTGAGTTCAGTGGCACCGATGGGTACATGACTCGAAAATCTGACAAACGATGAGGGTGAGTTCAGTGGTATCAGCGGATACATGACTCAAAAATCTGGAAATTTATGGGGTGAGTTCAGCGGTACCAGCGGGTACGAGACTCGAAAATCTGGAAATTTATGGGGTAAGTTCAGTGGTACCAGCGGGTACGTGACTCAATAATTTGAAATGTTATGGATGTGAGTTCAGCGGTACCAGCAGGTACGTGACTCGGTAATCTGGAATATCATTTAGACATAATATTTCTTCAGGAACTTGCCGTTGACGGGCAACATGAGCAAGTCTCCATTTTATTTTGCGAGGCGGTAAGCACCGTTGGAGAATACTGTCTCTATGATAAATGGGCCTTCCCATTTTGGTTGGAACTTGCCGACGGTCTTGTGAGTCATGACCATCAGCCTCCGGACTGCCAAGACGAGATCGCCTACCTGGAATGTTCTGATTTTGACCTTCTTGTTGAAGGCTCCAGAGATGCGTGCTTGGTATAGCTCAATTCGCTGCTGAGCTAAGAGGCACTTTTCATCTAATACCTCCAATT
The DNA here is from genome assembly GCA_029216955.1 of Iris pallida. NCBI lineage: Eukaryota > Viridiplantae > Streptophyta > Magnoliopsida > Asparagales > Iridaceae > Iris > Iris pallida. The sequence goes on from JANAVB010025600.1 coordinate 323,081, forward strand.
CTTGCAGTCGACGTCGGTAGTTATCATCCGTTGTCAATTGATAAGTGAGGGCGACGCGGGGTGAGGGTATTTGAGTCTCTAATGGGAGAACTGTCTCACTTTCGTATACTAGAGATAATGGTGTATTCCCGGTGGCGGTCCGCACTGTGGTGCGATAAGCCCATAAGCACTCGCCGAGCTTCTCGTTCCAGTCGCGCTTGTTGGAGGAGACGAACTTCTTGAGGAGTTTGATGATTGTTTTGTTGAACGCCTTTGCTAACCCGTTTGCTATCGGGTTTTACGACGTCGAAGCGATATTCTAAATACGGTGTTTATCGCAAAACCGATAGAATACGTGGCTTGCGAACTGCGGTCCATTATCATGGATGATCCTTCGGGGTAGTCCAAAGCGGTAGATGTCGTGATGCTTAAGGAAGCTAATCACGTTCGAAGTCTTGACTTCTGCGAGCGGAACAGCCTCCGCCCACTTGGAGAAGTAATCAGTGATCGCAAGTATGAAGCGGTGTCCTCGGGAGGAAGATGGGGTGATTGGACCAATGATATCCATTCCCCATGTTTCGAATGGCCAGGACGCCACTGTCGGATGTAGAAATTCTGATGGTTGGTGGATGAAGTCCACGTGGACTTGGCAGGCTTTGTATTTTCTTGCATAATCTATCGCATCTGCTACCATCGTGGGCCAATAGTAGCCCATTCGACGAAGGCGATCTTGCAGTTTTGGGCCGGGCTGGTGGGCCCCGCAGACACCGTCATGAGCTTCTCGTACTGCTTCTTTGGCTTCCGCGTTTGACAGACACCGAAGCAGTAATCCGTCGTAGGAGCGGCGATACAGCATCTTCGTCTCTGTGTCGTAGAAAAATCTGAGAGATCGCCTTCTGATGGAAGTGGCTTCCTTCGGGTTCTCGGACAGGATGTCGTTGACGACGAAGTCGATGAACAGTTGTATCCAGTCTGGTGCTTTGTCGACCGTCTGTGCGGAATAACTTGCCACGAATTGCACATTGTTTTTGGGACAGACCAGTTCGTGGCCTATCACATCCACTGATTGGCGATCATAATTCGGAACTACTAGGGAAGCGGCAAGACCAGCTAGGGCATCGGCTTCGATATTTCGGAGTCTGGGGACGTGCTCGATAAAGAACCCCTCAAACGACGAGATGATATCGATCGCTATTTGGTGATAGGGGATCATGTCTTCATGACGGACTTCGTACGAACCCCGGATCTGATTGACGATTAGTTGGGAATCACCGTATGCTTCAAGGTACTCTACCCCAAGCTCTCTTACAAGTTGGAGGCCAATGACCAGAGCGTTGTACTCGGCCACATTGTTAGAGCAGGGTTCTGTGAGGGAATAGGCGCGGTTGATCACCAATCCGGAAGGGGAGACCAGCACTACCCCGACTCCGACGACTATATTGCCTTTAGGTCCGGTCCTCGAAGCACCGTCGAAGAACATTCGCCATATATTCTTGTGAGAGGTTGCATGCGAGTCGGCGACCTCATCTGGGATCTCTTCATATATTCTGGAGGAAACCGAGCCTGGGTGGGCTACTAAAAAGTCTGCCAGGGCTTGACCTTTGACTGCCTTTTGTGGGACAAAGATCATATGATAAGGGGACAGCAATATTGCCCATGTAGCGAGTCGAGAGCTAAGTGCCCCTGGTTTGGTCATGAGGACTCTGAGAGGGTTGACCCGTGAGATCACATATATCGTTTGTCCGGTGACATAGTATCACATTTTCTGAATGGCGAACACCAAGGCGAGGCATTCCTTCTCTACAGCGGTGTATCGGTGCTCGGGTCCCACCATCATTCGGCTGAGGTAGTATATGGCTTGTTCGTGCCCTGCATCGTTGTTTTGTGCCAACAGGGCACCGAAGGAGTGTTCTATTGCTCGTACATAGAGTAGGAATGGTTTTCCAGGGACTGGGGCCACCAAGACCGGAGGATTTGACAAATATTCTTTGATGCTGTCGAAAGCACGTTGGCATTCCTCGTCCCATACGAATAAGACTCCTTTCTTTATGACGTGCGTGAATGGTCGGCATCGTCCGGAGAGGTTGGAAATGAACCTTCTGATGTAAGCTAACCTCCCTTGAAGGCCTCTGAGTTCGCAGACATTTTTCGGGGGACCCATCTCCATGATTGCTTTTGTCTTCTCAGGGTCTACATGGATACCCTTTGCAGTGATGATAAAGCCTAAGAACTTCCCGCTGGATACGCCCAGGAAGGACTTCGTAGGGTTCATTTTCAAATTATGCGCTCGTATTAGGTCGAATACCGTCCTTAGATCCTGCAGATGGCTCCCTTGCTACGGCTCTTGACGGCTATATCGTCAACATAGCACTCTACCGTCTTACGTAAGTGGTCTCTGAAGATGATGCTCATGGCTCTTTGATATGTGGCGCCAGCATTCTTTAAACCGAAGGGCATGACTGTGTAGCAGTACGTGCCAATCGGTGTTCGGAATGATGTATACTTTTTGTCGTCAGGAGACATTTTGATTTGGTTGTACCCCGAGAAGCCATCCATGAATGACATGCGTTCGAAGCCGCAGGTATTGTCGATCATGATGTTTGTGATAGGAAGGGGGAATTCATCTTTGGGGCATGCCTCGTTCAGGTTGCGGAAGTCGATGCAGATTCGAATCTTCCCATTCTTCTTGAGGACGGGTACTATATTGGCGACCCAATCAGGATGTTGCTCCTCACGAATGAAGCCACTGGCTATCAGTTTGTTGACTTCAGCTTCGATCGCGTCCATGATGCCTGGACGGAAGCGTCGCTGTTGTTGCTTGACTGGCTTCGCATCTGGTCGAATATTGAGTTTGTGAAGAGCGATGTCAGGATTTAACCCTGGCATGTCTTCATAGCTCCAGGCGAACACATCAATGTACTCTCTGACAAGTTCTAACAGCGACTCCCGGTCTTCGTCTGTTAGGCTTTTACTGACAAAAATTGGTTTTGGAGAAGATTCGATGCCGAGATCCACTTGTATGACCTCATCTTCAGTAGGAGGTTCTCTCTGTTCGAACCGCTTTCCCCATTGTGCGTCCAACTGCTGGGCCCATGGTTCTAGCTCGAGAATTTTGGAGATATCTTCATCTTCCTCGTAAGCGTCGGCGAATGCCATGTTGACTGACATGACTTGTCTGAACACATCTCCGATGTTGGTATCTGAGTCGAAAATTGGTGATCCGGTTGAATGTGACTGCCAGTCGCATTCTTCATCTGAACTTTCAGGGGTCGTAGTAGGCGTTACATACCCTAACCCGCATCGAGTTTTGTTATAGTAGTTCCGTGGTTTGCCCGCCGGAACTGGCAGCTTCAAAGGTAATCGTCGCCCAGTGCCGTAGTTCAATCCTGGCGTCGTCTCTAGATCATACCCCTATTTTTGCATAAGATATTTGGATTGAGGGCTATAGAGATACAGAGGCAGTCTCCCGGCATCTGACCCGAGGTCGGCTTCTTCTATGGTGAGGGGATGCAGGTTGTTCGTCCGGCCAAAGATGATCGGATGATCTCCTCCCTCGAATATTCGGTAAGCATCTTCTACTGGGGTAAGCTGGATCGCGGTGTACACATTTGTCACCTGTGTGTGTAGGTGAGCACCTATACCGTATTCCATAGCATACATTGTACATACCTTATTGAGCTCGGTGTAGTTCAAAGATAACCCTTTATTGATGAAGTAAGGTATCTTTTCTAGGGGGATTACATCATCAGCAGAGGGAACATTCGTGTGGGCAGCCACATACTTGGCTAACTCCGGTTCCTCTTCGGCTACCCCCTGTGTAAATGAAGACTGAGAGAACGACCTGGGGAGCTTGATCGTCAGTGGTTCAGTTGACGGGGCAAAGCGTGGAGTTGTTGGCAGACTAGCGACCCCCAGTTTGGCACTCGAGGTGGAGCGAGGAGTGGCCGGTTCGCTAGAAGTGTCAGACCTTGCGTCGGGGTGACGACCCTTCTTGGGAAGGCGTATCGTCAACGGCTTGTCGGAGGGATTGAGCTTCCCTGTTTGGGGTTGACTTACTCTTGGCAGTCTGATTGTCAGTGGCCCCGTTGTGGGTCTCGGCACTTGGCCGGACTTTGGCAGCCGGATTATCATCTGCTCCTCTTGCGCCGAGAGGCTGATCGCATCCTTCCGCAGAGTAACAGTAAGGGGTACGGACTTGCCCGGTTTGCGAGCTTGGAGGTGGATCGTCAGGGGTCCTTCGGATCCCGTAGCCGTTTCGGTACTGGCTTGTTCATTTCTTTCATCAAGGTGCCTCTTCGACTTTTCGTATAGGCAGAAGTCTGAGTAGTAGGATTCGACCCCCTTGAAGGGATCGATATCAGCAAATTCTGTCTTCACGAAGCCGTATTTGTCGACATATTTGAAGCACTGGTGTAGCGTGGAAGGCACGATCATGTAATCGTGTATCCATGGGCACCCCAAGAGGATATTATAAGAAGTGTCTGCATCTATGACGTAGCAGGTGACTTCGGATTGGAGATCACCAATCTGACACTTCAGACGAATATTTCTGATAGGGTAGCTCCTGCCCGAATTGAAACCGCTGATGGCGGTGCTTGTAGGTGTCAGGCGATACATTGGGATGCGGAGATGATGTAGCAGACCCTTCGGGATGATGCTTATGGAAGAGCCAGGATTAATGTGCATCCGATCCACTTTCACGTCGTCGATGTATCCCGTGTAGTATAGCGGGCGATCATGTAGGTTGGTTTGATGAGCATGTCCTGCGGAGTGAAGACGATGTTGGGCATTGCTCCCGTACAGGCACTATCCTGGAGATCCACAGGTGAGTCTTCCCCGGTGAGGTTGGATTGAGCCAGATAGGCATCGACATTTTGGAGTGCTTCGCTCAATGCAATACGAACGTCCTTGGAGAGCCTTAGGAGTTCGTACAGTGACAATTTGGCCGGAGTGTTAGCCAATTATGCTAAGATGTCAAAGTTGTAGGGCCTCTCTAGCCCTTGGGCTGCGTCCTTTCGGAGAGATTTGTCGAAGCGAGTCTCCTTTGGCCTAGGCTTGTCGGTCGTCGAAGGCTGAGCCGGTCCCAGAGCATCAGTTGTAGTGGGTTGATGATTTTCGGCTGGGTTGTCAACCACAGGTTGGGATTGCGCTCCGGACCGCGTGACGACGGCTGTAGCTTCCTCGTTGTCTGCTGAGATTGTGTGGCAGGTCCTAATTTTTCTACTCTTCCTTTTGTTGGCGGAAGATGGTGTAGGCCGAGTTACTTCTGATACTAAGTCTGGATGGACCCACATGACCTCCCCTCGTGAGGTGGTGAGAGGTACTAGACCAGCAGCCTGTTCCCGGAGAGGAGGAAGATTGGTAATCTCCATTGTTGCCAGAGGGACGGGGATCACCCCGTCTTGAGTCTCCGTTGGAGGGAAGCTGCCAAATTATACGGACACCATATTGGCTGCTACGGTTACCTCTTCGAAGTCGATGGCAAGAGCGTTCGAATCGATGAGGGTTTGGATGTACCGTTTTAGTTGGTAGCAGTCGTGTGTAGCATGGTGTACATAACGGTGATAATGGCAGAACTTTGGGTTCTCCAGATCAGCCGGCCGAGGCTCTCGTCTTGGTGGAGGAAGCTGAATTCTACCTCCTTGTATGAGCATGTACAAGATAGGCTTGACGTGGCCGTCTTCGAAGGAGTAATCGATTTTGCGGCCATTGTTTGTCTGCTGGTTGTGACTCGGGCTTTTGCGCCGTGTCAGCCACCATAGCCTGCTTTCCCTTGCTGTCCCAATTGTTGGAGGGGTTACCCCCATTATCGCTGTTGGGATGCTTGCCCTTATTTTCTCCTTCCGAGATGTGCAACCCCAGTTGGCGAGCCTTCTTTAGTCGTTCTTCGGTGCTTGGGACGCTGATGATGAATGCCTTCCAATCTTTGAATTGACTTTCGCCCATCCAGAGACTGATCGTAGGAAGTAGTCTCTTTTGGCAGATCTCAATCAAAGAGGAATCTGGATTTCCGGAGGGCAGCTTCATGGCGGTCTGGCGGAGCCGCTCGATGTAGTTCCTTGTCAACTCCTTCTCCCCTTGGACGACGTCTATGAGAGTGGACATAGTGACGTCCTGTCCTACTTTGTAGAATCGCTCCAAGAACAGGCGCTTGAAGCCGACGAAGGAGTGGATGCAGTTGTCTGGTAGATTGCGGTACCAATCGAAGGCGACCCCTTCTAACGTCCCAATGAATAGCCGTGTGAGGATAGCATCATTGTGGGGCAGATGGTCGGTGGTAACCTCGAAGTAAGTGATGTACCGACTTGCTGAGGTTTTGCCATCATACGGGTTGATATTGAACGGCTTATATCTTGGTGGGAATGGAACATCCCTCCATTCAGCAGGGTATGGCTGCCGTATTCTGAGATCTTGAGCATTTTCTCGGGCATGGAACATGGCTCGGAGATCCTGGACCTCTCTCCTTACTTCTCGGGTCTCATCTGTCGCGATAGGGGCTGTTATTTCAGGAGGATTATTGCCCGGGTTTGGTGCCGCTGAGTTCGAATCTATATTGACCGCGGGGCCCGTGCTTGTTTGTCCAGGCGTTCCTTCCTGTAGAGTGGGCAGGGCCGCCTTAATCTCGTCTACAGATTTGACCAAAGCAAGTAATATGGCTTCGAGATTGTCGATGCGCTGGCGATCATTGGAACCTCCTTGATTGCTGTCCGTCATGAAAACCGTCTTTATATGAGGAGGGATGGAAGGAACGGTGGAGGATGTGCCCTCCGAGTCGTACCCATGCACCGAGAAGTCATCGGGATAGGTGGGAATGTTCTCTTCGGGCTCGGACTCGGAGGGAACGGTACCCCCAGCTTCAGAGCGTGCTTCGTCTTGAGAATCATGGATGTCCTCGGGGATATCGGTGTCTGTCGTACCTGAAGGGAGAGTCGTTTCCTCGGGCTCGGCTCCCTGAAATATTGGATTGTAGCGGATATTCGGTGGAGTGCTACCCCCAACCCCCAGCGATGCGGATGATGAATTTCCCACTGCAGCAGATTTCGTTTTTGAACGGGTGTGTTGGAATACTCCGGTGGAAGACAACCATTTAGACGACAGTTTCGTAGCTGTAGTGGTTGATATCTTGGGACTGGAGATGCTTGTCTTTTTCCTCCTCCTTTCAGTGGGGACCTTTTTAGCGGAATTGCAGGAGACAACAGGAGGTGCCTCATCTTCTGAGCTCGGGTGCTGTAGCCTTTGGAAGACGGACGGCCGATCTTCCGTCACTACCGCGTTGTTGCAGCAGCAATTGACGATGATTTGGGTGCAGCGATGTCCAAGCGAGGACTCTTTGCACGCCGACACTCCTTCTCTTTCCTTGCGTTTGTGGAGGATCGCCTCCCGCAGGTTAGAGGAACCACTCTGTCCATTTGCCGCCGGGGGCTGGACTCGAGCGGTTGCATACAACTTCCCATCCGAGGCCCGTATGATAGTCAACGGGACGCCCCGATAGTCAGAGGTTGGGACAGCTGACTGGACCCGATGAGTCCGCGCTGTCCTAGACTTCCTCCTTTTAGCACCTGCGGGTGCGTAATAGGAGGAGTCCAAGTTGAATAACAGAGAGTCTGGCTTATCATCCAGAGAAGTATCAGGGTTAGGACCGCATGAGAGGCGGTCGAAGACTGATCGAGAGAAGCGTGAAACAGATGCTATGCGGTTAGGGTTGGGTACCGTGCAAGCTGTCTGCATGCGGTTGTCTTCTGCCGTCGGATGAATTGTTTTTGTGCGGCTAGGAGTCACGACCGTACAGGCTGGCCGCATGCGGTTGGCAATTGTGGTCGTATGGGTTTTCTGCAAGCGGTTGACTCCTATAGCCGCATGAGTTTCATCCGTGTGGTTGGCAACTGTAGCCGCATAAGCTATACGGCTGACAGATATGGCCACATGAGTTTTCTTTATGCGACTGGAGGATGTAGCGGCATGAGCTTTCTCCTTGCGGCTGATACCCTTATGCGGCTCGGATCTCATAGAGTTCCTCTTTGCCCCTGCAAGTCTAGCATCATAGTGTTTTCTTCTGCCAGACTTGGGGACAGCAGAGTTGTCTACGATCTGAAGTGGGGCCGCAGGGGAATTTTGCTCGCCGTTTTGAACAACGGAGGGTGTCTCCGTAAGAGCTTCAGTAGGAACGAAGGATCGGGGTGTCCACTCCTTACGGGCCTTCTTCGTGCGGGTTCGCTTCTGGACCGGGCCAGTGCTCTTGTCGGAGAGCATCTCTTCGAACGCCTGTTGGTCGAACGGGGCGACCATCTTTTTTTGAGTGGAGCCAAGCTTGGCTGCATCCGATTGCGTCACCAACTCCTCAGCCGTGGAGAAGTTTGTCCCCAGCAGAGTCGCCATCGTGTTTGCTATGAAATATAAAAGAACAGAACAATTATCGGAGGACCGGACATTTACTTCACGTTACAAACTCGCTTGTACAAAGAAAGCCTAGGGACGAAAACCTAGGTACAGCAGTCTAAGTACAATTGTTTATTTTAGATTCTGGGGAATGACGATAGAGGCTCGGGAAGGCGACGGCAGCCCTGCCTTACTCCTTGGACGATCGGTATGCAGCCTTGACTCCTTGTGAAAAGATGGTAGGCGTTGACGAAGAAATGCTCTTCTTGATCCTCTGTTGCTCCTCTGGCTTCTCTCTCCCTCTGTATGTACTCTCTCTCTGACTATGGGGGGAAGTCTCTCTGTATATATGTATTTTTCTCTCTGAAATTGTATATATTGTGTATCTCGTAAGGGAATGGCACCCTGCTATTTATAATAGTGGGGTGTGATCATTAGGGTTGCCAATGATTAGCTCTTGGAGATGACGGCGGCTTGGGGATTGGTCAATCCAGGCCATTCGTTTTGATTATGATGAATCTGGGCCATTAGGTATAGATTACACCAAATCCCATGAGCAATTAATGCTGATTGGAATAAATCTTCCTTATAATGATCTTCTGATATCTGCAAATAAATCAGATCTATCCTTCTGCCATGTGTCCCAGATTATTGGGATTTGACCCAATCTTTAATGGCAGCCAATTTGAGGAATCAATCGATTTAGGACACGTGTCCTAGGAGCTGCTGGGGGGAATCTGGACCGCATGACTAGTGAGCCGCATATGAATGTGAGCCACATATGAATGTGAGCCCACGTGTCAGGGCTGCGTGGGCAGTGGCCCTCACTTGAGTCCTCTAACCACAGAGGAGTAATCCTTGTGGGCCGCATAGGTATATATCAGCCTGGGCCGCATGGATATGATCTTCTTGAACCGTATGAGAAGTCCTCGCTAGAGCCGCATGAGGCTTTCATGGCCTGAGCCGCATAGGATGGATTCACTTCTGAGCCGCATAGGAAGTCCTTTGCTCGAGCCGCATGAGGCTCCCATGGCCTGAGCCGCATAGGATTTATTCTGAGCCGCATGAGAAGCGAGCCGCATACGAACGCCCACGTGGCAAGGCTACGTGGCATTTTTATGGCTCTCGGGGGATTTGTGTCAGAGATTTCTTTCCTCTTCCCTAGAGATTCATCATTATGGCAGAGCCATAATTACCTGCCTTTGGGGTCAGGGCTGTCAACTTTTCAGAGGGGTCAGCCGTCATAGCAATTAATGCATCGTGGGTGGAGGGGAGCACTATCAGGCCACGTGTCTTCTGAGCCGCATGTAATGCCCTGGGCCGCATAGCTCCCTATGTCGTATGACTCCCTGAGCCGCATGCGTTTTCTGAACCGCATGGATCTTTTCTGGCCGCATGAGTCATTTTCTTTAGTATTTTCCATGCTTCTACAGTGCCCACGACGTGCTAGGACCCGAGGCAGGGACACGCCCTTGATATTGAAAGTTACATGAGACACGTTAAGTTATTTCCTTATGAATTGTTGACTAACTTGGTTTACATGCGACAGGAAAGGCCGGACGGTAAGTATGGGTAAGTCGTGCTTGTATTTCCATACGACACTTGAATTTGGCAACACGGGATAGGTTATGACATATGCCATAAAATTGATCCTAAGGCAAGATTAGAAAGACAATGAATGATAGAGATGCATAAAAGTAAATGGAACGTGTTTGGTAATGATAGCATTGTAGGCGAGCTAGCTTCCCCACCAGTGCATAACAATGTACTGATAACCCTACAGTCTGCTTGTAGGATGTAGGAGACGCCGGCGGGTGCGGAGCTTCCATCGAACGTGTTAAGGCGCGGAGTCAACTCTGGGGCCTTGGGACGTTGCAAGAAGCTGACGCACCCTATACAGGACATAATGTATCGGAACATCGCCATGAATCATTCCATGTTGTAAGATACTTGGCACGTCCTTTTATATTTCAGAGAGAGAGAGAGCTTGGGCGACTTGTAAACTCGGCCTAGCGCCACTTGTAAACTTCTTGAATATCAATAAAGAGTTTGAATTCGCTTCAATTCGTATTCATTTACTTTTCGCTGCAAATGGGGACACTCTGTACGACTCTGTGGCCTAGCTCGAATCGGCCATTTCTGGACTTGGCCTTGCACGGGCGCAACCTAGGCCCGTGCGGCATCACTCCTTAGCGAGGACGATCGCTCCTACGGGAGCGGGGCGTGACAGATTGGTATCAGAGCACGGCTTTACGTCCTTGGACTTCACGTCGATTTCTCAGTTTTGGAAAGCTCGCCGTTAGAAAAAGAAGTGTACGCTCTCTCTCATTGTGCCTTGGGATGTTCCATACAATAAGTCTAATATTTTCAAAAGCTCGTACAAGTACTCGGTTGAACAGGATCGATAGGCGAAGGCCTTTGCGCCGAACGATGTTAAACTTGACTCGATAAAAGAACACATGCTAAGTTAACATGCCGCGTTCGTGCCTGACTAGTCTTGCGTCGACCTAGCTAATGAGCGTGCAGACTTGAATATAGTCTGCACGAGATGGTTATGCGGCACAACTTAGTCCGCATATCGCACACCTCGACTTTTGGGTGCAATCGGGTTGCGAGCGATATCAAGTATCGCTCGATCAAGAACGGAGATACAATTTGAGTGTCTATCGATAGAAACCTTATCGAGTTAACGCTTAGGCGTACCCGAAAGATTGGCTTAGATTTTGAGGATTAGTACGAACGACTTAGTACGTCGATACGACGTGAGCGATTACGCTAGAGATTCGTCGAACGAATCTGAAGGATGTCTTAGCGCATGACGCGAACCTGATTGAGGACTAGATCGTGTGGCTTGAATCCGAGTGGTGTATGTGATAGGTCGAAGAAGAATAAGAATGAGTATCGACGACTAGTAGAGTGGCTCGAACCCTGAGTGGTGTATGGACGTTATATAAATTGTTCGAGCAAGACTAAAGGATATACGAATAGAACGAGTATATCGGCGAGGCGATGCGATCGCACAAAGCCTTAGAACGCGTCATGCTTAGTTGGTCGTGACTTCGAATGTCCCGAACGAGATGTCGTTCGGACAACTCGTCAATGGACAACGCGAGTTAGAAGATGGTTCGGAACGATGAATGAAAATGAATGGTCTTGATCGAGAAAACTTAGAGGATCGCGCGTACGATTTCGGATTGATTCAAATGAATTATGACTTGAGTTTGAACAATAATCTTGAAACTAGCTTGAGGAATAGCAGTTGAACTTGACCTCGAATATTAAATGAAATCGAGGAATATCCAACTCGGACAACAGCATCAACGTACGACTCGAAATCGGTTGCAAAGGAAGATCGTCAGGTTACGCATCTCGTCGATGGTATTGAGGCATATCAAAGATCGATATGCGATAACTCGGGGGTACTCTGACTCGGCGAATGACCATCGTGCAACTGTCATTGTTCCGTTGGATGCTATACTTGGGATGTTAAAAATGTGTCGAGGAAGAGATAGACTTGGCTCGAGGATTTTCTAGTTGAACGCATGACGGTCAGACTGTCGAATTGATTTGGCTTGGATGAAAATATGAATGCTTGGATTTACTTCGACGATAACCCCAATGTCGACATGCTTGTCGAGCGCAACTCCAGCCTCGCACATGCGTCGCACCGATTAGGGCGATCACTCCGCGTGAGCGCTGGTATGGTGATTCATACAGCGGGAGTGATTGAACTAGCATGGCACAGCAATTTGTGTGCTTTGACTTGTGGTTTGACGTAAAGGTGGACTCGAAAATGACTTAGCGTGCATGACGATCGAATTTGAGGATTTCGTAGGTCTAATTCGCGTATCGAAAATAAATTAGTCTAGACGCAAGCAAGAGTTATGCCCCGATGAGAATGATTATTCCGCAGGAGCGTTGCATGGTGATTCATGAACCACCGTGGATAATCGGACTCGCGTGAGATTGGAAACGTTTTGTCAAAAGCTAGACGACCTCGTGATCGAATACATGAATTGGTTAGAATTGGTGAATTGAATGGACTCGAATACACGCAACGAATGTATTGATGCGAATAGGTGAACGTGCTCGATGTTTAGAAATCTGAGTGACGCGAGCTTGGGTAGAAAATCCCGTACTACCGACTTTGGTTTGACCCTAGAATTGGGGTCAGTGTTGGCATTATTGTTGGGGAACTATGATTCCAATCCTGACATTGACTTAGCCTCGAAAAGATGGCCTAGCGGTTAGACGAGACGTCCTGTTTCATGAGTTATCAATCGAAAGATTGATCTTGAGGATTGGCATGGATGGATAGCGAGAATCACGAATATAGGAAACCCTACTCACGAGACTCGGCTGACATGCATATATTTCAGGGACGCCTGAGTATGTGCACGATGCGACTCGTGTGAGAATGACGAATTCTCTATCATACGACTTGGCTGAATGCATGTATTCTGGGGATGCCTGAAATCCGTGCACGATCCAACCAAGTGATACGTTGAGTACAAACGAGACTTGAGGAATGGATGAGTGTCGAGAACTTGAAATCGTGTTAAAAGAAAGGAATGATACTAGTACGAGCGTGGCTCGAAATCAAAGAAACGTGTAGGCAGAGTGAGCGTGAACGACAACGAGATTAGCCCTAAACAAGTGAATGGTATGGAATCGATATTGTGCAAGTAAAAGTTGGTATAACGAATTGAACCATTGATAGGAAGATATACTCAATTATAATACAATACGTGGTCTTGAATCAGACGAAAATTACTTAGACTTGGTCGACCCCGCTAAGAAGAAATCATACTGATTTCGTTGACATAAACACTTGAGAAGCAAATCGGGTCATCTCGATGACCGATACAAATGAAAGTGAGTTTGCCTCAGCCAACGACCCTCGTATTTGACGAATTACAACGTGCCTAGTGAAACCATTTTCGTCCCATGCCACGGAGAAATAGCAACCAAGATGAAGAAACACTTGAATTAAATAAGTACAATCAACTCTAAAATAAATGAAAGGCTATTCAATAAAATCGACCAAACGCGTGCGACACAGAACTTATAAAGATATCAAGTATGGTTCGATGCCATCGAACGATAGAGCCGTTCGATGAAATTGTCTAAGAAACACGACGACACGAGTTAAGGAATGGTAGGATGACCTGCACTCAGAAAGTCTCGAGGACGAGACTTATTTTGAGTGGTTTATTACGTAATGACCCGCTCCGCCCTAGCGGAACGCCGATTCAAACGGCAGGTGCAACGACTCGAACGAGCCGTCGACTCGAAGAGTTGGCATCGAACTGATGAAGAATCGATGCAAAGCTTACATTGGCCCGTCAAGATGAATCCAAACTTAGACTTTCAAAGGCGCGCTCGGAGTATCGCTCGGCCTATGCGAAGATTGCTAAGGTGGGTGGCTCCGATGAACCCGTCTTTGCTTAGCCTAGACACATAATAATACGGACACTATCACGAGAATCGCTAGGCGATAACACCGTGCATGCTAATAAATGACTCAACGCACCTAGCTAAGGGAATAATCCCATCTTGTATGCTTGTATAGAATATGGAAAGGAACTTGGAAAATGTGAACTCTCGCACTGCGCTCCACGCTCGTGCTAAGGCACAAGCTTACGTTCAAGTCACTTATGCGTTCAAACAATGAAACAATGAATGGTTTACAATAATGAAACGGGAAGACTATCAACATAGTCGTTCCGAGTAGAGTATAGCAATATTGAAAGACTATGGGACCGATGGATCGCCAAGGCGACTCCCGCACTGGGAGTTGCGTAATGCGTGAATGAATGAATCAACGAATAAATGAATGAATGAATACGTGAATGAATCGATAAACGAATGAACAAGTGAAAGAAAGAAAGAAAAGAAAGAATACATGAAAGATAAGAAAGGAAAGAATGGTTAGCGACAGGTGTGACGGGCACGTGCAACGGGGCTCGCTACCCGCGTTGCACGGACGCCAACCTGGTCGATAACGCATTATAGCTAAGGGTTAGCCTACGGCTCGGAGATAGCCGCTAAGTTTAAAATCTCAAGATAATACGAAATGGTCGTAGACAAACGGCACGGGAGATGGGGGAAATACCGTGGCCGTGCAGTGATTCTGCGGCACGGGCGTTGTGTGGAGTATACCGTGGCCGGCCTAGGCGGAATCAAAAGTCGGGGCTTACGGGCTGCCTGGGTGCGGGCTTCGGCACCGGGAGACGTAAGTGCAGGGTATTTTAAGAGACTTAACGTGGTGTACCAGCCATCACCCTATGCTAAGTTGAGGAATACCAAGGAGAAATGTCCAAAATGGCTTGTAAAGCCAGCGACCGGTGCATATAGATTAAGTGGACTTTGCTGGTGGCTATCCACGTCCAAGTCCTTGCATTAAAATCAAAGTAGTCTAAGTTAAATGAACAAGCACCTACTGAACGGCTTGAAACGTATCACACCAAATAACAAAGAGTGCTTCATGCAAATGAGTTAGATAACGTGCCCACTACGTGCTAGGACCCGAGGCTGGGACACGCCCTTGATATTGAAAGTTACATGAGACACGTTAAGTTATTTCCTTATGAATTGTTGACTAACTTGGTTTACATGCGACAGGGAAGGCCGGACGGTAAGTGTGGGTAAGTCGTGCATGTATTTCCATACGACACTTGAATTTGGCAACACGGGATAGGTTATGACATATGCCATGAAATTGATCCTAAGGCAAGATTAGAAAGACAATGAATGATAGAGATGCACAAAAGTAAATGGAACGTGTTTGGTAATGATAGCATTGTGGGCGAGTTAGCCTCCCCACCAGTGCATAACAATGTACTGATAACCCCACAGTCTGCTTGCAGGATGCAGGAGACGCCGGCGGGTGCGGAGCTTCCATCGAACGTGTTAAGGCGCGGAGCCAACTCCGGGGCCTTGGGACGTTGTAAGAAGCTGAAGCACCCTATACAGGACATAATGTATCGGAACATCGCCATGAATCATTCCATGTTGTAAGCCACTTGTCATGCCCTTTTATATTTCAGAGAGAGAGAGCTTGAGCGACTTGTAAACTCGGCCTAGCGCCACTTATAAACTTTTTAAATATCAATAAAGAGTTTGAATTCGCTTCAATTCGTATTCATTTACTTTCTGCTACAAATGGGGACACTCTGTGCGACTCTGTGGCCTAGCTCGAATCGACCGTTTCTGGACTTGGCCTTGCACGGGTGCAACCTAGATCCGTGCGACATCATGCCTTAACGAGGATGATCGCTCCTACGGGAGCAGGGCGTGACAGTACCTAGGCATATACTTTAAATATATGTATGAGTGTATATGTAAATTGTATATGGGAATAATGTTCATTGTTAGGAGTTCTTGAGTAGGACTGTTATGTAACAGTCCCTGTGGCAATGTGAGAGTGTCAGTGTTGTATGAGTGGTTAGTGTCTTGGGATATGGAACAAACTGCCCTATGAAGCTTTCATTGAGGTGATGTTTTAGAAGTATGTACCCAAGTGTTTTAGAGAGCGAACTGTGTCATAAACAGTGTGTATCTAGTGTCAGTGTGTGTCCTACCTCAGTTCAATGTGTGAGTGAGCCATTTCCTGTATTAGTGAGTGAGGGACTGTTAGTGTGCCTATAGGCCACTTGTGAGTGAGTGCCTTAAGTGTCATAAGAGAGGAGAGTGTTGTGAAGGACTGAATGAGTGAAGTGAGTAGTGCCAGTGAGTATATTAGTGTTTAGTGTCAGTGAGTATTAGTGAACCAGTGTCAGTAGATCGGTGTTCTAGTGTCAGTTGTATTGAGTATAAGTGTGAGGTTGTGAGTATTTAGAGAAAGGAATGAAACTGATGGTAAGTATCAATTAGAATCCTATGCATAGGTGAGGATAAGAGTGGGAGAGTTGGCATAAACAGTTAGAATTCAAGTGAGTATCAGTTAGAATTTAGTAGATATTAGTCCTATAGGCTAATGCCTATGTGCGTAGGGACTGCCCTACAGGCCAGGGTGGCCTTGGCCACTGTTGGCCAAGGGCAATTGGCCTGTGCTATGGACAGGCCTTGGCCACTTAGCAGCAGGGGACTCCCTACTGTAGGGTATGGTCTTGAGGAAGACCCTACAAGCAGCAGGGAGGGGCCAGGCCACTTGGGCCAGTCGAAGAAGACAACAGTGGCAGTAGCAAGTTAATGGAGAGTAGGGACGGGGGTCCTCTCCCTATGAAGGGAGTGAAGAACAGATGGCAACTCTAGAGGGGGGGTGAATAGAGTTATAGCAATAATAGCCAATTAAAAAATCAACTCTTTCACAATCTAAAATTAATCAGAGTAAATGCGGAAAATAAATAAGAGCAAGAGAGCATACGCAAACACAGCCGATTTTAACCTAGTTTCTCTCGTGGAGGACTAGTCCAGGCCTGAGAACTCTAGCTCAGAATTAAATCTACTATTTGTGAAATAGTAGTTACACCCCGTGCCTTTTCTTCAGAAGAGCACGTCAACTTCTTACAATGGATCGCAGTGGCGATGCTTGGAATTTTCCAAGCTACTTCTTAAACTCTTGCACAAGACTCCTAACTGAGAGATGCTGAGCACTCGAGACTTAGGAAACTTGTGGCTAGTAGATGAAGAAGGGTATGGCTTATATTGAGCTTAAGAGAGAAGAGAAGAGAAGATTGGATGATTGAAAATGAGAGAATTCTTAGCCTATTTATAGGGTTTTATCAGGCAGAATTCGGCCAGAATTCTGGTAGGAATTTTCAAAAATTTGGCCGTTGGACAACTAGCAACCAGCCAACCCTAAAAATTAGGGTACTGATTTTTAGGGGACAGAGTTCGGCCCGAACTCTGTGTGGCGGCAGAGTTCGGCCCGAACTCTGTCTCCAGAGCACAGAATGGGTCCAAGGGTCCAGTGAGCTGATTTTGGATGTGGAGCTTTATGGATTTGGATAGGATATGGGTTGAGTCTCAAGAGCCCAGCATAACTCAGTGGAGCTTTATGGATTTGGATAGGTTATGGGTTGAATCTCAAGAGCCCAGCATAACTCAGCTTACAATCATTTTAGACTCAATAAATATAAAAGTACAGACTAGAAAAATGACTCGTATCTGCAAAACTGAGCTGTCGTCGGGCTTGAGCTGGATGTAGTCGCCGTGTGTCGTATTGAATTATCACAAGTATTATTTAGTCAATGCTATCAATATTTGGTTGACTGTGACTTTGTGTCAACAATCTCCCCCATATTGATAATTGACAAAATAATAATTGTATATTCAATATCCATACCTGGACACATATAACGACATAGCTCCCCCATAATTAGTGCCGAGCTTAAGAATAGCTCCCCCGTAAACAATGCTGTGAATCTTGTTGGCCTGTTAATAATATTCTTCCAAAAGCACATATAAACCAAACAGAACATAATATACACATATCTCCCCCTTTTGGCATTTAGCAATATGAGATATATAAATAATAATTGGCAAACACACCAAAAAGAGAAGAAACTGCATATAAACTAAGATAATAACCAAGAGTCATAATAACATTAAAACTGATAATAGTACTGCCAAAGTCTCAAAAGCACAACTCATAATAAGTCTACTACAAATTAAGTACATAAAAGTAACTAAAGTAAAATGCATAAACCATAATCTAAGATCCTCAGTAGCATCATCAAAAGTAGTCCATATCCATCATCAAGCATGAGATGGCCCGGCACCGTCCGATGGATCAGAAAAGGAGCGACGTGGGTCCACAAATGCCGCATCCGGATCCATGTAGCGACGAACCCAAGGGTCATCAATACGAAATCCCTCACGATCTGGGTCTCGCTCCATAGGAATGGCCATGGTAGGATGGCGAGACATGGAAAACCGAATACCATGCAGCGAGTTGCTGATAGCACTCATCTGCAAAGTAGTCCGGTAATCCAGCTGAGTCCATCGATCGTCCTCTAAAGTGAAGCGATCTCGGAGCATGGCCTGAAGAGACTCAAGAGTGGCAGGAGGAGGAGGATCCTGTCCGAGAGGAGGGGCATCTGGCTCATCATCAGAATGCTCAGACACTACTGGTGAGCCAATGGCCGCCTGAAGCCTCCTTACCTTAGAGAGAAAGGCAGGGGCAGGTAAGAATGGACACTCATCAAGCGGTACATGGAACGCACGAAAGATCATAGGAAGGTATAATGTATAAACCAAAGATCTTGGTTTCTTCCTACAGTTGATCTTCCAATCCATCATTGTGCGTGGAAGGTTAAAGGGAACATGGAAGTGGAGATGGTACAATGCTGAGATCTCAAAATAAGTGACTTCATCGGTAGAACCCGCTTTGGGTAGAATGGTGTTGAAGATGATCCGATAAAGCTCATAGAAATAAGGATTGAGGAATTTTGCCAAAAGCTTACAAGGACGTGTGTTAGGGCTACACAGGTCGTCCTTGAAGCTTTCCAGTGAAATCCCTTCGGGAAAGATAAAGGATCTATCTTCTACAAGCTTTTCCCAAGAATTAGGCTCTTGAAGTTCAAGATATTCGGCCAATTCAAAATTATCAAAGGAGATATCAATTCCCGCAACTCGTGAATAAATATGAGTGTCATCATGGGTCAAGTTGCAGTAAAACATTTGAATGGCACTACGATAAATTACCGAATTAGAGGTAACGAGTTCATCAAGACAGAGGTCATGAAATAGTGCATCATATTGTAAGAATATGGTAAAGTTGATGGGGTGTCCCACAAATACTAGACGTGTCCGAAAATCACTAAACCAATCATTTGAGGCGTCTAGTGATACAAAAATTCGGTCGTCGTAAGTGTTTGGATCATTGGGACGTGGAGGATTGAACAACGGATGGATTTGTTGTTCAATGGCCGGTGCAACGGGTGGTGCAACGGGCGGCTCAACGCGTGGAGGAGCATTCGACGAGGATGCTCCCTCTGTCCGAAGTCTCTTTTCGCGGTTGAACAGACGAGGAGCCATAACACAATAGATAATGAAAGAAATTAAGATATAGAAAAGTACGGAATTATACCTCAAACTAGTGATGAACTATGGAAGAGAATTGAAAAATAAGCCTTCTCCTTGAGTTTTGGGAAGAATGGAGCACAAAAGAGGAGAAAGTAGGGTTAGGGTTTTGAGAGAATTGTGTTTGAGAAGGTGGAAAGGTGGTAAGAAGGAAGGAGAGGGAAGAGAAACCGAATATAGGGGAAGGGTTTCTCTTGGTCGGGTCAATTAATGACCATTGGATCAACATTTTGATCAACGGCTGGGACTGTTCCCGATTCTGGAACAGTGAGGCCGAATTCGGCCTGAACACTGATAGGAGCAGAGTTCGGCCCGAATTCCGGATCCTGGTCACAGAATGGGAATCAGGCAGAAACAGGAAAAATATTGGTTAAGTAATAGATAAACCAATATAAGATATGAGTATAAAGATAGGAAAGACACAATTAGTAAACAATAGAAATTGATTTTGAAGCAGCAATATGAAATTGAAATCATAGTATTTCAGCATGTGATAAATGAAAATGAACCATATAATAAACAAGGAATTATATCGTGATTCAATATTTTGAAGCTGCCATGGGTTAGATGCAGGAGCCGGATCCCAGCTAGCGGTAGTCCTGAGGACTAGTGCACTGTGTCGCCTAGGCTTTTACGCCTTGTTGTCAGAAGGACCCTTTTGGCTTGTACCCATAGCAAATTCATCGTAATAGAATCAAGATATACTCGATATTTATGCAGGTTTATCTTAATTTACAACAGCTTCATCTAAGATTCCAAGTTCACGACAAAGAAAATTGAAGCGCTCTTCGGATAATGGTTTTGTGAAGAAGTCTGCTAACTGATGATCAGTGTCAATAAATTCTAAGTTAATCGTGCCATTTTGCTGATGATCACGCAAAAAGTGGTGACGAATTTCAATGTGCTTCGTACGTGAGTGAAAAATGGGGTTCTTAGTCAGATTTATAGCACTAGTGTTGTCACAAAAGATTAGAATATGCATGAAAGATAAATTATAGTCTTCAAGGGTTTGCTTCATCCACATAATTTGTGCACAACAACGTCCAGCTGCGATGTATTCAGCTTCTGTTGTGGATAGTGTGACAGAATTCTGCTTCTTGCTAAACTAAGAGACTAAAGCTTTTCCTAATAAATGACACGTACCGCTCGTACTTTTACGGTCGACCTTGCATCCGGCGAAGTCAGCATCAGAGTAACCAATGAGGTCAAATAATGTTGACTTGGGATACCATAGGCCCACTGTAACCGTACCCTTAAGGTATCGAAAGATACGCTTAACCGCAATCATGTGTGATTTCTTAGGATTTGCTTGATATCTAGCACACAGGCAAATGCTAAACATAATATCAGGGCAACTTGCAGTAAGATAGAGTAGACAGCCAATCATACCTCGATACTTACGTTGATCTACGGGTTTGCCACTATCATCTGGTTCAAGTTTGGTTGAAGTAGCCATAGGAGTGCTGATTGGTTTGACGTTGTCAAGATCGAATTTCTTCAGCATATCCTTTGTATACTTCGACTGACAGATGAAGGTTCCATTTGACATTTATTTGACTTGCAGCCCAAGAAAGTAGTTGAGCTCCCCCATCATGCTCATCTCAAACTCGGTCTGCATACACTTGGCAAAACCTTGACAAAGAGTTTCATCAGTAGAACCAAAAATAATATCATCTACATATATTTATACTAAAAAATGGTGTCTTTGAAAGATTTTATGAAAAGTGTAGTGTCAATTTTTCCTTTTGAAAAACCTTTCTCAAGCAAGAAATTGCTTAGCCGTTCATACCAAGCTCTAGGGGCTTGTTTGAGGCCATACAACGCTTTCTTTAGCTTGAACACGTGGTCAGAAAATTTATGATTTTCAAAGCCAGGGGATTGTTTTACATAAACTTCCTCCTTAATAAAACCATTCAAGAAAGAACTTTTAACATCCAATTGAAATAATTTGAAATTTTGAAAATTTGCAAATGCACAAAGCATCCGAATGGATTCTAATCTAGCAACAGGAGCATACGTCTCATCATAGTCGATACCTTCCTCTTGGTTGTATCCTTGGGCTACTAGACGAGCTTTGTTGCGTGTGACTGAACCATCATCATTCACTTTGTTTCTAAAAACCCATTTAGTACCAACAATCGAGTGATTAGCCGGTCTAGGAACGAGTTCCCATACTTGGCTCCTCTCGAATTGGTTGAGTTCCTCTTGCATAGCAGAAATCTAAAATTCATCATTGAAAGCTTCTAAAATATTTTTAGGCTCAATTTGTGAAATAAAGACAGTGCTAGCAATAGAGTCTCTTAATGATGATCTAGCAGTTACTCCACGTAAAACCTCGCCGATTACCAAATTTTCTGGATGTGATGGCTTGAAAGAGAATTTCTTTGGCAAGCTCTCCAGAGAATTTGTTTCGGTTGTGGTGTTCATTGGAGTAGACGTTGATAGCTCAACATCATCATCAAGCGTAGCTGTTGTACTGTTATCTTCATCAAAAGTAACATTTGTAGACTCTTCCACAATTAATGAGCGTTTGTTAAAAACTCTATATCCCTTACTCTTGGCAGCATAGCCAAGGAAAATACCATCGTCAGCTTTGGCATCAAATTTGCCTAAGTTGTCTTTGGTGTTAAGGATAAAACATCTACAGCCAAAAACTCTAAAATAAGAAACATTTAGGGTTCTTCCAAACCAAAGCTCATAGGGTATTTTCTTCGTAATAGGACGAATAAGTATCCTATTTAAAATATGGCATGCTGTACTGACAGCTTCAATCCAAAAGTATTTCGGAAGTGAAAACTTGTTCAACATGACTCTAGCCATATCGCCAAGAGTCCTATTCTTCTGCTCCACAACACCATTTTATTGAGGAGTTCTTGGACAAGAAAACTCATGATCAAAACTATTAGAATCATAAAACTTTTGAAAGTCAGAATTTTTGAACTCGCCTCCATGATCACTTCGAATTCGAGTAATCATGTAGCCTTTTTCGTTTTGAACTTTTTTAACAAAAATCTTGAAAACCGAAATAGCATCACTTTTATAAGTAAGAAAGAAAACCCAAGTAAATCTTGAAAAGTCATCAACAATAACAAAGGCATAGAGTTTTCCACCAAGACTGGCTACTCTACTAGGGCCAAATAAATCCATATGGAGTAGTTGGAAGGGTCTAGTAGTGCTTACAGAGTTTATGGAATGAAAAGATGACTTGGTTGCCTTATTCAACTCACATTCGGCACATACGGTGTCCTTTTTGAATCTCGGGCAAGCCTCTAACTAGCTTCTTGGTCGATAGCCTGGATATAGTATCCATATTGGCATGACCAAGACGCTGGTGCCATAGTAACCGTTCATCTTTATGAGCATATAGGCATCTACCTGCATTGTTACTATCTATAGACAAATAGAAAATATAAATATTGTCCTCTCTTACCCCTTCAAAAGCAATGTCTCCTGTTGACCTATCATAAATAAGGCATTTATTTTGTCCAAAGTTAATGTCATATCCATGGTCAGCAAGATGACTGATGCTGAATCCATGGAGAAATGGGAAAGTTACCTATTGATGGACAATGGGTAAAAAATCCCCAAATAAAATGATTCCTCAAGCCACCAAAAACCCACAAATTGTTTCTTTCCTACAAAAAATTAATACCAACAGCAAGAACATTGATATTAGGATCTAATGCAACAAGTTTGGGGGAAAAGGACCTAAAATGAATTTATAATGAATTTCTAAAGATAGGAACTCACCTCTTTCTTCTTGAAATAATTTTCCTAGGGAAAGGAGGCTAGCCCTAGAATTTAGGAGAGGTTTTATAGTGGGGGAATCCCTAGGTTAGGCTAAGGTGGCCGGCCATGATGAGCTAGGTTAGGGTTTGAACTAGGTTGGCTAGTCCTATTAGGTTAAGTCACAAAATGACTTGTGAAATCACAAGCCATTTCTCAAACCATCTAATTCCTAATTCCTTAAGTCAATTTCTAATGAATCAAAACCCACTAACTTAAGTCATGCTAGGTTAGACTAGAGTCACTTAACCTAACCAAGTCCAACTAACTAGGGTTAGCTCCTAGGTTGGTCTACATGGGTCCAAACTAGCCAAAATCAATCTAGTCCAAACAATTCCAAAATAATTCCTAAAAATTCCCATAAATTCTAATTAATTCTAATAAATTTAAAATACCCCAAAAATGACAAAAATACCCTCATACTAGAAATGTGGTAGTGACAAATCTACCCTCCTTAAAAGAATTTCGTCCTCAAAATTGAAAGGCAAAATACAACTGATGAGAAGGATAGAAAGCATACCTCACGATCCAAAAAGATGAGGGTAGCGCTCGCGCATCTCATCCTCCCACTCCCAGGTAGACTCTCCTGGAGAATGATGCCTCCATGCGACGCGCACCAAAGGTATCACCTGGTTCCTCAGAACCTTCTCCCATCGATCCAGAATCTCCACTGGCTGCTCTGGATAGCCAAGAGAAGGCCCAACCTCTATCTCTGAATGATCGATATAATGCCTGTGGTTCGTATTACATATTTTTGGAATACGTGTACGTATTTTATTCTTGTATTGCATGATTTCCTGGCTTGGCATTTCCTTCTTGGCTCGATTTATTCTTGGTTTGGGTTGGCTTGGTTCGGTTTGGGATTTGCTATTGGTTCATGATGAACCCATGGATGAACCCCCTACCTACCACCACTATTTGTATTTATTTCCCCTTCTTTTTTCTCTCTCTTCATTTATCATCTTCTTCTTCCTCATTTACTTCCTTACCTACCAAAGAGAGGAGAGAGAGGTCTAGGCAAGTACAACTTGCTTCATGGAGGAACTCTGATTTTATTGCTCTATTCTCTTCTTTACTACATTCTAAAGTACTTTAGTACTTGACATTTCTAATTTTCATGGCTAGATTCTTGTAGATCTAAGTTTATTTTATTTTCGGATTTCTTAGGTTTTGATCTACTTAATCTTGTTATTTCCGAGTTTTGATGGTTCTATATTGAAGAGCATTTCATTCTGCCCTGTTTTGACCTATGGAAGTTCGGATTTGGACTTCGGGTGAAGATTTCATGGAGCTTGGAAGCAAGGATTCTTGGTGTTCTTCTTCTCGGAAGCTTGGAGAAGAAGAACAGTGCTTGACTTGATCGCATGACAATTCATGCGGCAAGTGATTCAGCCGTATGAGACTCTCAGCCGCATAGGCAGAGTCTCCTTCTGAGCCGCATGGGCTCATTTCCCATCAGCCGCATGAGACTATATGGACTTAGCCGCATTTCTGAGAGCAAACTCTTAACAGCATATGCAACCATCACCCCAGCCGCATAAGCAATCACATTGACTCAGCCGCATGAATCTTTCTCTGCGAGCTGCATGAACTCGGGTCCTTCAGCCGCGTGCGCACCCGTTCCCCGCTAGCCGTATGTGCCCCTACCCCGAGAGCCGCATGAGTCCAATTCATCCTGGCCGCATGGAACCTCCCTTCCCGCTTGCCGCATGGGAGCTAGTCCCACTCCCAGCCGCATAGGTTCCTGCCCCCTTCAGCCGCATGCACACCCATTTCCCGCTAGCCGTATAAGATCCATTCCCCCGCTGGCCGCATAAGATCCATTTCCTCCGCCAGCCGCATAGGCTTGGTTTCCCACCAGCCGCATGGACTTTCTGTGCTTTGTCTTGTTATATTATTATTGATATTTTATTAGATGTTTTACGTCCATTTTATATCCTTACGCCTTTTGTCCTGAACTTGAAATCATGAATTCATTTGTTATGTTGGGAACTGATAATTGAGCATGACGTGATAGTGACCCGTAGTGGTGCACTCCTGACATAATAATCTGACATGACCTGATAGTGGCCCGTCGTGGCGCACTCCTGACTAGTACACTTGATATGATAAACCTGACATGATTATCTCGAATAGCTGTTACGACGGCTACCTGACATGACATGACCTGTATAATAAATTCTGGACACCGTAGGCGATTATGCTTGTACAAATAATCCAATCCTGTCTTGCATCATGTCTAGGAGGGGACTCTTGAGTACCACGGTCAGGAGTACCTATTGAAATGGACTAAGGCTAATAACTAGATTAATACATTAGTCATGAAGAGATCTCATAGCTACAGGCAATCCCGTTACCTGGACACGCCTTGGGATTTGTAGCCTGCCGTCGAGTAGGGCACATTTCCAGCACACTGTCATGTGTTGCACCCTTCAAGCTACCTAAGGGTACATTCGTTTCCTGGACGATGTACCCACCTGAATTCAACTTTAATTCTTTTAACCCGGGTAACCTGGATGGTCTGCAGGGCTTGTGGCTGTAGAAGATTCTCACTGCATCTTGCTAGTAACTAGGCCTGTGATAACCCTAGTTAGTTAAAGTATCAAGCCGTAATACTTGCTTGGCCGTGAAGTGATTGGATGGAGTCTAACCAGTCTAGTCTTGCCCTGATCCTGTTCCAGATTATTGAATGACCAGAATGCTTGTATTTATTTTACTGATAAATGGTGAGAATTCCAAGTTTTGTTCAGACGAAGGGTTACAACCCTGGTCCTTGTTTGGTTTACGGGTTGTAACCTGGTTATCTGAATAGTTCTATGGTTATCTCGTCGTATATCATCCTGATGTATTTTTTTATTTCCAGTTCTTACTTTTATTTATATCTTGTGCTGATTGCTGGTTTTAGTTCCTAAGTGAAGCTTCCTTTGTGGCACTTGCTCTTTCTGGGGTCTGACCCAGCTGGTTTTGTGTGGCCAGATTTTGGAGCAGCTCCAGAGGATCTACCGACTTTCCAGCCAGATGGTGGCCACTAGACGGAACCCTGGCAACGAGTGGGTTTATTTTTGATCTTCCACTTTATTGTAAAAATATTCTTTTGAGGCGTTTAGCCGACGAGCACCTGTTTAGCTCGATTGCACTTTACTTACTGTCTGCCTACGGGCTGTAACATGATTAACAGATCCTAGGGTTGATCATGTATGACTAAACTCTTGCTAGTCCTGACATTTTGTAACGACTGGCTTCATGATCAACTGAATATGTAATATTTGGGACGCCTTACTATTGTATATTTAATGATCATACTTCTTGTAACCTTTTACTTACTTGCTTGTGATTGAGACACTAGGCTTGTTCATGACCTTAAGAGACTGTTGGCTTGTAGATAAACCCTCATGTATCTAGACAGCCGTGACCGTATAGCGAGATGGAATCCATTTTAATATACGTAGCTGGCTATGTCTGTCCCCGCTCTCCAGTATTCTGGTTATGGGGCATGACAATCGAGCACATGGCTAGGGTCAGCCACGTACCGTCTCAACTGTGATATATGGAATACGTTGTGGACCCCCACTAGTACAGACGGCAAGTCTAGCCTGTATGCAACGTCACCGACTCTCCCGCTGATAACGAAAGGGTCGATGAAGCGCGGGCTAAGCTTCCCGCCTCCACCAAAACGTATCGTACCACGAGTCGGAGATATCCTCAAGAAAACCTGGTCTTCGACCTAATCACAAGCAAGTCTTAATTAAATATAATAAATAAACATGATCACAAATCACAAACAAACAACCTAAATCTAATCCTACTCTAATCTGTACCTCAAACTCCAAGGGCCTCCGGTGGCTATCGGCCCAGTGCCGATGTCTGTCCTGCGCTACACGAAGTCTGTCCCTGATGAGCTTCACCTTCTCGGCCGCATCAACAACCATCTCTGGCCCCAGTAAAGCTCGCTCACCAACATCATCCCAGGATAAGGGTGTACAGCACCTACGCCCGTACAGAGCCTCGAAAGGTGACATCTCAATGCTGGCCTGGAAACTATTGTTGTAGGCAAACTCCACCAATTGAAGATGATCCTCCCAGGAACCTCCAAAGTCCAGGATGCACGTCCGCAGCATATCCTCAAGGGTCTGAATAGTCCGCTATGACTGTCCGTCCGTCTGGAGCTGGTATGCAGTACTAAACTTGAGCTGAGTGCCCAAGCTGGTCTGCAGACTCCTCCAGAAATGGGAAGTAAAACGGCTATCCCGATCTGAGACGATGCTGACCGGAACTCCGTGGATCCTGACTATCTGTCGCATATATAACTCCGCCAGCTTCTCTGTAGACGTACCCACCTTGAATGGCAAAAAGTGG
Organism: Iris pallida; assembly: GCA_029216955.1. NCBI lineage: Eukaryota > Viridiplantae > Streptophyta > Magnoliopsida > Asparagales > Iridaceae > Iris > Iris pallida. The sequence continues at coordinate 350,606 of JANAVB010025600.1, forward strand.
GCCAATTTGGTCAACCTGTCAACGATGACCCAAATCGCATCTTTCCCTCCTGGAGTATGCGGCAATCCTGAAACGAAGTCCATAGTGATATGCTCCCATTTTTACTCGGGAATGGGCAGCGGCTGCAACAATCCACCGGGCCTCTGTCTCTCTGCCTTGACCTGCTGATAGACCAAACAACTAGCCACGAAGCGAGCCACCTCCCGCTTCATTCCTGACCACCATACATGCTCCCGCAGATCTCGGTACATCTTGTTGTCACCCGGGTGTATAGAGTACTGAGATCTGTGGGCCTCCTGCATAACCTGCTCCCTGAGATCTCCACTGGGCACACAGAACCTGGAACCGTGCCTTAAGGCACCATCCTCTGCAAGAGAAAACTTGTCCTCCAGCAATCCTGCTCGAACCTGCTCTCAGAGACACCGCAGAGCAAGGTCCTCAAACTGAGCCGACTTGATCCTCTCCACCAAGTCTGACTGAATCTGCATCCCCCATAGCTGTATCTGTACTCCAGGCACGATCACCTCAATCCCAAGGCTCTCCAAGTCGGCAAGCAAATGCCGATCCCTGGTCAAACACATGGTTGTCGAATACCTACTCAAGGCATCGGCAACCACGTTGGCCTTCCCTGGGTGATACTGAAGTAGGATATCAAAATCCTTCATCAACTCCAGCCATCTGCGCTGTCTCATGTTCAACCCCTTCTGAGTGAACACATACTTTAAGCTCTTGTGATCTGTGAAGATCTCCACCCTCTCACCATACAGATAATGCTTCCACAGCTTCAGAGCAAATATTACTGCTGCCAGCTCCTGGTCGTGGGTAGGGTAGTTCTTCTCATGGGGACGCAATTGCCTGGAAGCATAGGCAATCACCTTCCCATGCTGATGCAAGACGCAACCCAGCCCCTTCCCTGAAGCATCACTATAAATAGTGAATCCACCTGATCCTGAAGGTAACGTCAGAATCGGAGCTGTCGTCAGCCGCTTCTTCAACTCATCAAAAGCTGTCTGACACTCCTCTGACCATACATACTCAGCATCCTTCCGGGTCAACCGTGTCAACGGCTCTGCAACCCGGGAGAAATCCTGCACGAATCTCCGATAGTATCCTGCCAGCCCCAGGAAACTCCTGATCTCTGCAACTGAAGTCGGCACTGCCCATGCCTCAACTGCTACAATCTTCTTGGGGTCAACTGAGATACCATCTCCAGTCACCACATGCCCCAAGAAGTCCACCCGATCCAAGAAGAACTCACATTTAGAGAGCTTCCCGTAAAGCTGCTCCTTCCTGAGAGTCTCCAGTATGATCCTTAAATGCTCTTCGTGTTCCTCCTCAGTCTTGGAATATACCAAGATATCATCAATAAACACCACCACAAACTGATCCAGATACTGGTGGAACACCTTGTTCATAAGGTTCATAAACACTGCTGGTGCATTGGTTAGTCCAAACAGCATAACCAAAAACTCGAACTGCCTGTACTGCGTCCTGAAAGCGGTCTTGGGAATATCCTCCCCCTTCACCTTCTCCTGGTGATATCCCGATCTCAGATCAATCTTGGAAAATACCCGAGCTCCGCTCAACTGGTCAAATAGATCGTCGATCCGCGGCAGTGGGTATTTGTTCTTGATCGTGAGGTTGTTGAGTGTCCTATAGTCAATACACATGCGTACTGACCCTTCCTTCTTCGGCACAAACAACACTGGTGCGCCCCATGGCGACGAACTCGAGCGGATGAAGCCCTTGTCCTGTAGCTCATCCACCTGCTTCTTCAGTTCCACCAGCTCGCTGTTGTTCACCTGATAGACATGCTGAGAGATAGGTTCCGCTCCTGGAACCAAGTCTATCGAGAACTCTATATATCTGTCTGGTGGCAGTCCCGGCAACTCCTCTAGGAAAACATCCATATAATCTGCTATCAAGGGGTATGGAATCGTCTGCTCCTCGACCGAGACTCCACAGAAGACTCCGCTGCTCTGCTCTGCCTGACGTCTGGAGTACTCGAACTCTGGCTCCCCCGGTGCTCTGAAAAGAACTCTACCTCCTCTGCAATCAATGCTGGCATGGTGCCTGCTCAACTAATCCATGTCTAGTACTATATCGTTGTTCGGCAATGGCATTACGAGTAGGCTCACCTCCAACTCATGGCCTCCCTAAAATACTCTCCGACCCTTACAAACATCACTTACGAGGATAATACCACCCTCGGTCGTGATCTTGTAAGTCCTAGGCAATGATTCAGCTATGATACCGTGTCTAATCGCAAAAGATACTGATATGAAGCTATGCGAAGCACCGGAATCGAATAATGCAAATGCTGGACTGGAGTCGAGAAGAATCAAACCTGCAATTAGCTCTCCTATCACCTCTGTATCCTCAGCTACCATGGCGAAAGCTCGCCCCTGCTGGCCTCTCCTGGCCTGCTGCTGGTGCTGGACGAACCTCTGCTGCTGTGTCGGCAGGGCTGGTCCCCTCTACTGGCCTGCTGGAGCTCTGGCTCCTTCTCCCAGGCCTGCTCGTGCTATGCGGCACTCCCTCATCTGGTGGTCTGCTGAGCCACACACCATGTACAGGCCCAGCCTCTTTCGGCACTCATTGAAGACGTGCCCAGGCTTCTTGCAGTAGGCACAAGTGACTTCCTGTCTTTGACCCTGCTGGTGCTGTCTCGGCTGCTGCTGCTGAACTGGCCTCTGCTGGATCAGCTGCGGCTGAAACTGCCTCAGCTTCTGATGCTGAAAGTGGGGCCTCTTGGCCTGGCCCCCGCTGCTGCTGCCTCCAACTGGGTCTCTCCCCCTCTTGAGCCTAAGCTCAAGATCATCTTCTGCCAACATGGCTCCTGTCAAGATCTTCTCGAACGTAGCATCTCTGCTGCCCTTAGTCAGAGACTTGACCTCCTTGACCAGACCCTTCCGGAACCTCTGGGCCTTCGCCGTCTCGCTCAAACCCTCTACAAACCTGCCGAGATGACCAAACTCTTCAGCATACTCCTCTACTGAGAGGCTCCCCTGGACCAAGTTCTCAAACTGCGACTCTAAGGCTCTGACTGCTGAATCGGGAAAGAACTTCTTCTTGAAGAAGCCCCTGAACTGCTCCCAAGTCTGCCCTGGTACCCCCACCCTGGGGTCTGACTGATACCAGGTGCGAGCAAGATCTCGCATCCGGTTAGCTGCGGCCTCGATCTGAAGGTCTGCTGGAATCCTGGCCAAGCGAAAGATCTCCTCTATATGCTCGATCCACTCATCGGCATATAGGATCCCCTCTGTCCCCAGAAAGTCTCTGGGGCTCATCTTCTGAAACTGCTCGATCTCCGGTGTCCTCGGCTGCTGCACCACTGGTCGAGCTGCGGCTGTCGGTCCATGAACTGCTAGAAATACGCGAACATCTGAGCTGCATCCACGTGTCCTGGAGGCGGTGGTTGCTGAAAGGGATCCTCTGGAATGACCGGGTCCTGCCTCCGAGCCGGTGGATGCATACCCCCTGCTGCGGCTGCCGAGGTCTCAACACGAACTGAGGTGGCAGGAGCTGCAGTCCCCTGGCCTCGCCGTGCTGGCTGAGAGGTAGCAGTCCCCTCTATAGCATCCTCATGAATGGCACGCTGCGATCTAGTCTCTACCATCCTGAAGATAGACAAACAAGAGTATCAATTTCTGAGAAAGAAGCAAAATAACAAAGGCGGACAATTATAATTCAAAGGATCAGCTGACAAAGGATTTAGATGGCAATAAAAGAAATTTTTCTAAAGTGATTGAGTATCTTAAAATTAATGTCCTATATCCTACTGCAGGTTGTAGTGATACTCTAATTCGAATACCACTACACTTCTAGTCTAGACCTGCATGGGCCACCACTAAAAACGTGTCACGACCAGCACCCACTGTGAGGGTACGAGAACGTAACAACGTCCAGCCTACGCCGCAGTGTCGACGGTAGAACGCTGTCCTAGGTCACAACATCTAACAATATATCTATAAGCAGTTTATACTCCCCGAATGGGGGTGACATAACAGTAAAACTCAATCACAACTAAGGAAGAGATAGCACGATATGAAATAGAACTCAAGGAAATAAATAGATGAAATAGTCTAAGATAATCCCAGCAATATCCAGAAGTACATGGTCTCAGATACAGAATGAAAGAATATATACAACTCTGAACTCCAAATATAGTCTAGCTAAAACATGTCTCAAGACTGCATAAAGTAAGATAAGCCTAACTGATCTAGTCTAGGCAATCGGGGTGATATCCTCAGCTAGAGCTGGGTCCTCCTGAGGGTCCAGCTCGCAGGTGTCATCTAAGGCTGTCCCGTAGTAAGTGTCCAGGCAAGCCTCCTCCTCGTCCTCTGTAATATTTTCAACAGGTCCAGTCAGGACAGGAGCAAGTACAGTACATCTCAACAGTTCATAGTAGGTTAGAAGATATAATCATGCAGTAAAGTAAGATACAAGTACTGAAAGAAGTGCAATATGTAAACAGAGAGAGAAAGCTGTAATAGAAATATCTACTATAAATAAAGAACTAACATGTGGCTAGTGAGTCAGAGTATAATATAGACATATAAATGGCATAGGAGATTCTGATAAGACACTATGGAAGAGATTCTGATAAGATACTACTTGGGTATTATTCACATGTCTACTTCTACTCCCCCGTACCCCCAATCAGTACACAAGAATCTAAACAGGTTATGTTATGATTCTATGTAATAGCCCCCGAAGGGTGGTACATAGTAGTCCCAAAAATGGAGATTCTAGGAGATTCTAGGACACCCAGTAAATGGGATAAGAGATTCTAGGAGACTCTGTGATCATAAGGGTATATGTCACAAGTAATCAAAGAACCAAAGAAGCATATGGTACGCTATGTAAGTTAAATGCACAGAACGTAGAGTACCCGATGCTCCCTAAGGATAACATCTCAAGAAGGGATCCGTATAGTACTAATCCGTGTGACCAACATGACAGTACAAGTAAAGTAATCTACTACAGGAAATAATTCTAAGCAGGATATGAAATGATCAGAGAATGTACTCGCCTGTATCTGAGTCTCCAATATGAAAAGTACCGTCCGAGGAGTGGTGTCTGGCTCCTAATCAGAACAACATAAGTCACAACAAGTCTAAAATGGTAAAATGAAATTCTACTATGCATTCTACATGATTCTAGGTCAATCTAGGCCAAAGTCAACTCTTGGTCAACTCTGGTCAATCCTAGAAGTCAAACTAGGTCAACCAAGTCTAAACTAGGCTATACTAAGTCTAATAATGTTGTAGAAGCCCTATCTAGGATCACCAAGCTATACCAAACTACCTAGGCCTATTCTCAACACAAGTATATACATTACCTATATATAGTAAATACCCAAGTTATATGGCATATACATGTACTTGTATAACCCATACCCCCATATGGGCACTATCATATGGCATCCCCATACACCATATATATCTATATATATATAACACACACTCATACATATATAGGAACATGCATATATCACAATGCATATGTTAACTTATATATATAATACAATTGCATTATATATATAGACACATATATTAGAGGGTTCATTAATGTACTCTACAATAGGTAGGCATATAGAGAAGGCATGAGTAACTGTATGTGTGTGAAGAGAGTGTACTGTGCTATGCAGAACAGCAAGGGACATACCCATACTTAGTTAAAACATTAGAACTCAGTTCAACCCAATTACCCTTCCCCCAGGTTTGTGACTTGTGGACCAAGTATTTTAGGATAAGGGAAAGAATCTGGAACATAGGAACAGTGGCATTACATTAACCCAAAACAGTATGAATAACAGTGTCAAAATAGTGTCATGTGTGTGTGTGTTTGGTGTTAAATCTCTGGAACATAGTGTGGCAGGAATAGCATAGTGTTTTCTCATATTGGCAAGTGTGTGTGAGCAGTGAGAGAGTGCAAAACAGTGTGTATGTGTGCACTGGACTGAAACAGGAATGTAAATGTGAAAGAGAATCAACCATGGTTCATGATAAAACACAAAATCAATCACAACAGTTTATAATTCAGTTAACATATTGAAACACCAATACCCTTTGTTTAAAACTCAGCTTTTCAGTTATAGGATCAATTCCCAGCCCCTCTTTCAGGTTCTACAAGATTCATGAATCAATCGCTAACAAGAGAACAATCCATACAACTAGAGTTGGTTTCAGATCAAGGTAAGGGTGTCCTCGACTTTAAGAATTAATGAACCATCCAAATAGCTTCAGTTAATTGACAGTTCAAGAAAAGGAGACTTGCATCTCAGGCTTCATATCTCATTAGGAATCATTCATAACCTCAATAATCATAAGAAAATAGTTCACATAAACTAGTTTGCAATAAAATCCCAGGTTTCATATTAACAGTGAATAACCTATTCTCAGGTTTCCATCTTAAAACAACTTAGGAAACATTAGAATCTATGTTGACAGTTCATCAAGGACTAGGTAATGACAGTTAGCAATTTAATGAATCCACCCATTAGCCAAAATCCTATTCTCATAATCAAAGCCTATAATCATTTGTAAAAGCTTAGTAAATAGGAAATATAACATGTGGGAATCATCACAGTTAAGAACACATCATCAACCAAGGAATAAAAACATTGGAAAAAACTGGAAAACAGTGTCTATCAATGAACCCAAAACCCATGCTCGAGACCAATATCACCCCAATCATTAAACTACTGTGCAAAACCTAATCTATTACAGATCATTAGACATATTAGGATCATGATTAATAATTTAAAACACAATTAGAACTATTAGAATCGAATCAAAATAGAAATAAATCCCAGGCACTGAACCACACAGTGCACGACACGTGCACCACGATTTCCTACCTAGACACGACACGGAGACACATGGGGCTTGACACACGGGGTGTCAGTCATGGCCCCATGCCACGTGTCAAGTCTCGTGTCCATACACATCGTGTCGTGTCCGCTACAGACCCCGTGTAGCAGGGGATCCCTGTAGCACGCGTGCGAGCGTGTGCACGGGCGTGTCCAAGCCGTAAATCTGATACGAAACGACACTGATACTACCACAGCAGATCAAAAATTCATAAGCAATCATGAAACTAAATTTCCTAATCAAAAGCAAATCGAAAATAACACCAACAACCCCTTTGTGGCATTTTTACAAACACCAGTGTAGGGACACAGACACGTGTCCAAAACGGACACAAAACCCATAACACCCGACACGAATCCTATCTAGACTCTTAGGGGACCCTTAGGGCTTCCTATTGATGAAGACAAAATGAAAATCCATAGTGAAATGGGAAAGTTACCTATTGATGAACAATGGGTGAAAAATCCCCAAATGGAATGATTCCTCAAGCCACCAAAAACCCACAAATTATTTCTTTCCTGCAAACAATCAATACCAACAGCAAGAACATTGATATTAGGATCTAATGCAACAAGTTTGGGGGAAAAAGGACCTAAAATGGATTTATAATGAATTTCTAAAGATAGGAACTCACCTCTTTCTTCTTGAAATAATTTTCCTAGGGAAAGGAGGCTAGCCCTAGAATTTAGGAGGGGTTTTATAGTGGGGGAATCCCTAGGTTAGGCTAAGGTGGCCGGCCATGATGAGCTAGGTTAGGGTTTGAACTAGGTTGGCTAGTCCTATTAGGTTAAGTCACAAAATGACTTGTGAAATCACAAGCCATTTCTCAAACCATCTAATTCCAAATTCCTTAAGTCAATTTCTAATGAATCAAAACCCACTAACTTAAGTCATGCTAGGTTAGACTAGAGTCACTTGACCTAACCAAGTCCAACTAACTAGGGTTAGCTCCTAGGTTGGTCTACATGGGTCCAAACTAGCCAAAATCAATCTAGTCCAAACAATTCCAAAATAATTCCTAAAAATTCCCATAAATTCTAATTAATTCTAATAAATTTAAAATACCCCAAAAATGATAAAAATACCCTCACACTAGAAATGTGGTAGTGACAATACTGTACCTCGACTCTTGTTCATAGAGAATAAGGTACGGCGTATCGGGATACGGTAGATATAAGTCAAGTCAAGGGTCGTTCCTCAATATATGGAAAACGAGTGCGTGTGCAATGACACGTGGTCGATAAGATAGAATGACCTACTCGTCCACAGTATACAAGAGTGATCGACCGGGTAACCAACTCTAAGGCATATCATATGAAAAGATTTCTAACAATTGAGTCGTGAATTTCTATTGGGGTCAAACCTACCGAACTATTGTCATAAGGGCTCTATTTACAGCAAGCTTCAACAAATAATTAGAGACTCATAACACTTGGTCTCTTGAGATTAGGTAGTCTCCAAGGTTGGCATTTGATCAAGAAAGATCCTAATCATTCTCGAATTCCAAGGACTAAAAGATTAGGATAGTAGGTTTAGGGTCGAAGGGAGGACGAGTAACTCGAGGCAAGGTTCCAGTCACAGGGCTGGCCGATGGTGGCTACACTTGCGTATACCACTCGTAGCCATAGGGATACTCTATATCTATCTATCAATTATGGGCTTTCGTCTTTCCAATCAGTAAAGACGAAAACAATAAAGAGTTCAAGAGAGATGTCATCGAACATAATTACATGATTCAAGGGCGAACGTTTAATTCAAGAGGAATTGTCAAAGCACTCGCGGATGAGACCCTAGAGAAATCTATATTCCATTCCACGTAGTATAATTAAATAAAAAGCGAACCAAATGCATCATGGTTGATCAGACCGTGATACATTGATTCTGATTAGATAATATGTTAGCGGGCGTCCCCAATAAACACATGTTTTGAATCAAGCTCTATAAAAGAGTAAGCTTGCAAAAACTAGGATGTAATAGCACATTGGTCAAGAGAGTCGAAATATAAATATGCAAGATTATTGAAATGAGATACAATTGGTTCGAGTTTTGAGAGAACCAATTCCTTACCTTGTGTTCTTGCCTATACAGTCATCCCACTATCTTCCTATCTATAAGACCTTGGTCAGTCACCTACCTTGTTAATAGATCACAAGGATCACATAATGCTAAATCGAGAGACATGCTACCGACTTATAGAGCTTCCACTAGTATTGGTTTTGGATCTTAGAGGACATACATTGCATTCTTCTATTCTCTATAGTATCCTAAACTTATAATCATGTCTGAAATCATTTCACCGAGAATTATGCCTTGTCCATATAATCTGGCTGTGGCAAACCCTTGGTTCCGTGATTCAGATGTGATAAACTATCAGGGACTCTACTCTATATTGACATAAGGGTATCTAAGATCTAAAGAAGTCAACAAGAACATAGTTTCTGTATTGTTCCATAGACTATGATTTTTCGAAACGATTTCAATTCTATAGGTTGTGCCTCGCTAGTGCGCTGCTGGCTGCAGTGAACCCACTTCTCCACTCTCAGCTAATTGATGACAGTGCGCTGCTGTCTAACTATTATTAGTTAACTAATACTCCTTTAACTACATCTGTATTGAGCTTCTAGGGATCCAAAGAAGTTGACTAAGAATAAGGCGTAGGTATTTGTCCTATCAGTCACAACACTTAAATTAAAAGATTTAACATGGAGGAATTAACTAAGGACGAAAGGAATACAAACATTTGAGTATCTATTTTATATGCATTTCTAAGGTTGAGGGAAAATCTCAAATCAATCCACCTCAAGATTCGCATGCAAATAACATAATCAAAAAATTTTAACTAATTCCCTACGGCAACATAGTATTTAAAACAGGCAATTCTAACTTATGGTATAAGGTTTATATCTAATACAGCAAAAGAAAATTAAACAGTTCATCAAGATCGAAGTCTTAATTCTAGGTAAGCCTAACTAATCAAGCAAATAGTATATCCGCATTGTGTCACATTGTCATATCAAAAGAGATGGTGTGCCTATAAAGATCTGGCAAGAAATCTAAATTTAACAATTCTATATCTGGATTGCATGGCCTATCCAATAATCTTAACTACCCAACGGTCAACTTGAACAAGGGACTCCTAATCCTAGTTATTCTCTTAAATCATTTTAACCCTAGTTGTGAATGAGCATTTCCTGGGTGCAGGCTTGCAATAGTACGACTAATGTACCATCACGAGTTTGCAATAATTTTGCGAAATCAGACCTGCATGGGCCACCACAAAAACTTGTCACGATCCGCACCCACTTTTCTGGATACGAGACGTGTCCAAGCCAGCCTACGCCGCAGAGTCGACGGTAGAACGCTGTCAAGCCCGCAAGAAATAAATGCTCAAAATATCACATTACTGCTCATTCACATTTCTAAATTTATTACAATAGTTGTAATATTTAAAATTAAAGAAAATACAAGATTTTACAATTTGAAAATGATACAACTGTTTTCTATTTCTAGGTCGGCCTCAGCATACCCATGTCTTCCCAGTGCTAAGAGTGATCGCGGCTAAACCTGAAAAATGTTGGTTATCCAGTCAGTATTAGAACAAGTACACAAACCGACGGCAATGCAAAACACAATAGAATTAACAAGACATGAAAATAACATATAGAATATGAAAGCTAGTAAGAAAACTAATGACATAGCACGATAGAGAAATACACAAAGAAAAACTAATAAAAGACATCTATCTAGGTGGTGTGAAATATCCGTTTCGACATGTGGATGGCTAGGGGGTAAATCAGGCACACTGCACGTGTCGTGTGCAGCGGTTATCATTCATGAGAGACACTGGGATAATTCTGGGTAGTCCACATGTCTACTAAGATATTTTCCCTCCCGACTACTCCGTGTGACGAGCGTGTCAACAAGCAGCAAGATATATGTATAGACATGAAATGAAAAGACTACTATGAATCGGAAAGCAATCAGAAAGTACACTTGCCTGAGGTTCTTAGCTGGAGAAACCAATACTATACCACACAATGAGCCACAATCAATCTGCACATGCAGAAGTCTCCGGATGCTGAAATAAACAATTCCAACGTTCTCAGAATAATCAAATTAGCTAAGATTGCGTGTCCTTAAGTCCAATTCTGGACACAGGGGCAAAACGGTAATTTCGGACAAAAACGATATCCATCGTTGGATCCGCTTTGCACCGAAAAGCGTGCCAGAGTCAACGGTCTCTAAAGTCATCAAACTATATATCTACGGATCCGGTTTTCCGATACGAACCCAACCGTATGTCCAAAGTTGGATTCCGGCGGGCCGTGCACAAAATCGCCCGTTGAGTGGAACCGCGGGGCCTACAAAACAGAGATTTTATCAACAGTCTCAGAATCGGACCAAACTTGGCATGCTGGACCAGAAAAATGATACGGTTCTGTTGGCGTAAGTTTCGTCTCGATCTGACGAGCGTGCACAAAGTAATTGGAGAATTTGCAAAGTGCACGATACGGTGAATTTCGACGGATACGCATCAAATTCGTCGCGCACACGCGACCAATTTGAATTTCGTCAAAGCCCATACGACCACGAAGCTGTTACGTAGCTTTCGATCCTTACTGTGCGCGACCACGTCGCCCAGAATGGCGGGACGCACGTCGTATCGAAGGTTTTTATGAAAATTCACAGTTTTGAAAACATATTTTTGTCAATGTTTGAGATCTGATTTCTCGACATGTAGTCGATGTAATCGGGTTCTGTAAATTGGGTTATAGAGCCCTATTGGTTGTCTAGGAATTCTCTTAATTAGTTTCTAAAATATATTATTATCTAGTTCGAAAATTCCCTTTTAAATTAGCCTCGAACAGTTGAACTCGCAGTGTCCAAACTCAGTTTTTCGTCGAACTTTCGACTTAAATTCTGGAAAATCCGGGGAACCTAAGGTTGAACTATTTGTCAGGCCTCCTAGCCTTATATATAGTGATTACGACGAACCAATTGGTTCGTCGATAGACTTCGAGATGAAGCAGAAACGAAGGGTCGAACCTGGGTTGGAAAAACTGATGTCTGCCGTTGTTCTTCACTTGCGGCGGTTTGACCACTGCTGCTGGCCGTACTGTGGCCGCACGGCCGCGCGTGGAGGCCTGAGCAAGGTCTCCCGTGCTGGAGGAGGGGGTGGTGACGTTGGGTCTGCGTTAGGGTTTCGTAACTATCTCCCTCGACTCGATCCCGGTTATAAGTATACTATCGAATATACGGCGTCGGGTTAACTCTCTGTTAGCTGGGTCATATGCACAGGTTTTAGGGCCGATCCAGTGCTGGGCTGGTTGCTGTTGGGTGTTAGGAGCTAGGCCCATGGAAGCTTGGGTTAAGGGCTCGGCTTGGTTCTGCTGAGAGCAGAACGAGAGGGGAAAAACCTCCCTGTGTGGTTTGGGTGCTGGCCCATGGAGCCGGTTCGGGAAGCTATTGCTTCTCTTCTGTAGGTTAAAGGGCTCTCATTAAGCGGGCTGGGGGTTTAGGTTATTTATTCACTATTTATTTATTTCTATTTTCTATATACCATATGTATATATGTGTATATACACACCATTATATATATATATGTCTACGCATATATGCACGTATATACATATATACATACTATAAATACCTATGTATATACATACATATACATATATATATAATATATATTTAGATTTAAATACACATATACGATATTTCTATATACATTTATATATCAATATTCACACATTTTATATTAGCAATATATATATATATATATATATATATATATATATATATATATATATATATATATATATATATATATATATATATATATATATATATATATATATTTCAATATATATATATATATATATATTTCAATATATATATATATATATTTCAATATATATATATATATATTGAAATATATATATATATATATATATATATATATATATATATATATATATATATATATATATATATATATATATATATATATATATATATATATATACGTACAATTATTTATATATATACACATATATGTACACTTGGTGATATATATATTTATATATACACATGCACACATATTATATCATATATTCACGTATACATATACATACACATATACAATTACTTATATACATTTATAAATACATATATGCAACCTTTTCATATATATATATATATATATATATATATATATATATATATATATATATATATATATATATATTTATACACACCAAAATAATATCACTATATACATTTATCTATATAATATATCACTACGTATATTTCTATTATTTATTTCATTATATATATTTCTATCTATATATAGTAATATTTAATTGACAAAATTAATATAACCCGTAACAATAAAATAATATTATATATATAATAATCTCAATAAAATAATAATAAATACAAAGAAATTCAGTAAAACCATAATGGTGTACATACCCTTCATGTACAGTCTAAATATCACCATTTAAATAAAATGAATTAATAATAAAATATTTTATGATTTTTGGGGAGGGGAGCTACAGTAGTTCCTCCAGTTACTTCAGAAACAAGAATTCCAATAGAAGTGGCTACCCCGGGGATCTCAGCAATGAATAGAGCTGTGGTTGAAGCTTATACTAATGCTTTCTTCACTTCTCTGAAGCCTCTAATTCAAATGGTCATGGAAAAGACCAACCTTATGAATCAGTAAGGGGCCCTTCCTCCTTCATCATCGGAGCTATCTGCAAGATTGGAGATCTGGATAGAGTCAATTATTTAGATCATATTTTGAATGAACTTGAAGAATCAATCAAGTCTTACAAAGATCTAATAAGAGGAAACATCCAGAAGCTTGTAGATACTGAGTGCGAGGTGATGGCTCACGAAGCTGCAATACGAAGAGCAGAATTTGAAGCTTCTATGGTAGCTTTCTCACAACGTTCTACAGAGTTGGAATCTCGCATTGTCGAGACAACTTCTTTTATTGAATGTTATAAAACTGAAGCTGTAGAGAAGGAAAAAGAAGCTGCTGAATGTCAAGTTCGTCTCCAAGAACTAGAAATTGAAATGGCTCGGCTCCAAGAAGCAGTTAAAGCAGCTCGACGACGCGAAGAAGAAGTATTGGAGATGCATCAAAATTCTGCGAGCAAATTAGATGACCTGAAGAGGCAACGTGATGCTCTTATTCAGACTGAAGGTGCAGAATTGGAATGTCGAGCAAAAATGCTGCATCCTTTTGATCCAGAATCTGGGAGAGCTCTCGCAAGACAAAGGGTACTTGACTCCAGAGTAGAGAGGGCGAAGAATTTGAAATGATTAATCATTGATCTCAGCACTCGGCCTCCCCAATGAAGCAGTCTATAGGATCTTTTTATCTTCTTGTCTTTCAAATGATGTACTTTCTTTTTTTTGACATTTTGAACATTATGGCAATAAAATAATGCTCTTTTTATGATTCTATTACTTATTATATACCCATAGTAGATATAAGTAATAGATAAGGATAGAAAAATATGTTCAGAGGTACCGGACATGACATATCCTCTTAAAAGGAAATGACAATATTAATTATATATGTTCATAGGTAATGTGGACGTGACAGAATATAACTCAGAGTATTGTCATTTCAAAAGACGACTTTATCAGAGGTCATGTGGACGTAATAATCTGCTGATACAGAAAATAGAATTCAGAGGTAATGTGGACGTGAATCTATTGATATAGAAAATAGAATTCAGAGATAATATGGACGTGAACTTATTTTTTTCTATAAATGATCTTCAAATCGGTTAGGACTTAAAGACGGGATATCATGCCTAAAAAAACAAGATATCTATGATAAAAAAAGATATCTTTTAAAACAGCTGGGTTTCAAAATATGGAATTGATGATTTGGATAAACTCCATTGAGGATTTTAAGAGAAAAGGTATCCCTGACTCTGGAAATACCAAAACTCTTGTTTATCTGTTTCAGAGAAGCTTTTGCTGACAAATATCGGTTTTGGAGAAATTTTATCTCCAATATTGACTTGAACCAACTGATCTTCAGTAGGTGGCTCACGTTGCTCAAAGTGAAGCATCCATTGAGTATCCATCCTTTGTCCCCAAGGATCAGATTCAGAAGCTTCGGCAAAGTCTTCGTCATCTTCAGAGAACTCAGCAGTCACCATATTAGAAAATAGAGTCACGCGATGGACGTGCCCTATACTGGTGTCTGAATCCCATGAGATAGAATCAGAAGAGTTAGATCGTTCTTCTTTCTCAGATTCGGAGGCTTCTGGAGTCGGAGTTGGTGAAGTATAACATAATCCCCGCTTCATTTTGATGTAGTATTATTATGATTTTTCTTTTGGAGCAGGAATACGAATAGTAGTTCGCCTTCCTTTGCCGTCGTTGAGACCAACTTTAAAATTATAGCCCATCTTTTGAATGATATCTTTTGATTGCTGACTATAACGACGTAGTTGAAGTCTTCCATTATCGTGATTTTCTTCCTCGCTATCGGGCGTGATCTTTTGTTCCGTTCCCTTACTAGGAAGTTCATCTTTCCTCCTGAAAGGAACTAAGAAGAAGGAGTCCTGTATTGGCTCGAGCAATACTTCGTTTCAGAAAGTTTCAACTGCTCCTATGGCAAGTGGTTCGAAGTTATCTAACATTTTTAAATAACATCGAGTATAATAAAAGACATCAGTATACTGTAAAGTAGATGCTACTTTATTGATTTGTACATCAACATTTACAACATGATTCTTAGCCTTTACAGAAGGCTTAGTAAGGTTGATAACCAGACGAGAAGAAGGAGAAGGAGAAGGTTTGTTATGACGAAGGTTGATAACAAGAGGCTCAGAAGAGGTGAGCTCTCTTTGTTCCTTTTCTACAACAGGAGGCTGTTTATTATGAGAGGAAAGATGCATAGTCAATGTCTGAGAAAAAGGACAAATAACACGTCCTTTGACGGGGATCATGAGAACATCTTTTGAAGTATGTTTCTGATCTTCCTCACTATCTATTACCAATACAACTTTTATGAACTCCTCTTTGTACATCCGAGAGTCCGTAAAATATGCTTCAATGCCCCTGAAAGGATTTAAATCAGTTACTTTATTTTGGACCTCTCCATTGGCATCTACATATTTGAAGCATTGATGTAAAGTGGATGTTACAATGTTATGCTCATGTAGAAAGGGTCTTCCCAGCAAAGTATTGCAAGAGCGGTGATTATCAATCACGTAGAAAGTAACCTTTGTACAAAGATTGCCTATTTGAACTTTTAGGCAAATCTTTTCCAAAGGTTCACTTCTCCCAGAATTGAATCCCAGGATTGTCGTGATGGTTGTTGAAAGATTATGTACGGGAATATTCAATGCATCTAATAGAGTCTTTGGCATGATGCTGAGCGCAGATCTAGGATCGATCAAGATACGATCAACCTTCATGTTATCGACATATCCCGTGAAGTAGAGGGGTCGAACATGATGATTATCTTCCAATAACATATCATCTTATGTAAAGGTGATATTTGGCATCAACTCCATCATACTATGACAATGAAGGCATGTTACAGGCTCTTCCTCTGGTTTCTTAAGAAGTGCTAGACAAGTATCAGTTTGCGTCAAAGCTTCACTGAATATTTCTCGAGTCTCCCTCGAAAGACGGAGTAGCTTAAATATTGATGATCTTACTGGATTATTAGCCAGTTGAGCCAGTATATCAAAGTTATACGGCTTCTCAAGTCCCAAGGTTGATGTCTTCTTCAATACTTTATCGAAACGAACATGCTATTTTCCTTTGTCGGCTGTCGTCGGTTTAGGAAGAGTTGGCTCTATCAGGGGTGATGAAGCTGATGGAACATTGACAGTAGCAGAAGATGATGCTTGAGGAGCCTCCAGAGAAGGAGCAGGGCTTTTTTGACCTTCTGAATAGTCCCTTAGGTAGGGTTTCCCAGATCTGGTACCAGATAGGACTTCTTCTTCGGATACAGGCTCAAAGGATACTATATTGCAACTCTTTGCCTGGATCTTGTTTCTTGAAGATTTCTTTCGACAAGATGGAGAGTTTGTCCAGTAGCCCAAACCAACCCGAGATTGGTTATGAGAAAGATATAGAGAAAGAGGTACATAAAATCCTTTTCTATGATTCAAACCAGAGGTCTCTTGTAGATCATATCCCATCTTCGTCATGAGTTCACAATATTGTGGACTGTACAGATGGAAAGTTGGTTGGTATTTGGCTTCCGATTTTGACAATATTATCTTATCAGTGGAAGAAGAATATGGATTATTTACTACCGGGATGAAGGTAGCAGTTAGAGGTAGAAGACAATGTTCACCAAATGAAATCATGTGACATAATTTATTTTTAGTGGCCTTCTTGGACTTGGTGGAAGAAGATGGTATTTTAAAGTTTGTACTAAATCTGGATGGATCTATATGATCTCCCCTTTATCAGTAGACAAGGGAATAAGACCATCTGTTCGTACAGGTGGAAGATTAACAATCTCCAGAGTAGTTCTTGGGATGGTGATGACACCGTCCTGCATAAGTTGAGCTGGAAAATTTCTAAACTGTAAGGAGACGACATTAGCCGTTACAGTTTTTTCGTCTTGCTGGAGAGTGATTGCACCGAAATTGACCATCTCTTGTATTTTACCCTTGAGCACATAGCATGCTCGAGTTGGATGTCCAATAAACTTGTGGTAAACATAATATTTAGGATGGTCAGTCTAACCAAATTCATCTGGCCGTTTAGGTTCTGGCAGTTAGAGTTTATTGCTCTTGATGAGGTAATCAAAGATACTCATGATATCATCTTCATCAAAAGAGTATTCTTCTTTTGGACGAGGTGCCCGTTGTGGTGGTGCTGTAGGGGTAGATGTTGGCTGATTTACATTAATGGCTAGGGCTTCTTTGCCTTTGAGGTTAATGGCCAAAGTCTCCTTGCTCTTATGATTGTTCTGAAGATCATTATTATTTGGTGTAGCAAGTTCATCTTTGTTAAGATTAGGCATTTGAATGCCTAACTGCTTGAATTTGTCAGCGCTCTCTTCTGCGGCTTTGGCGTTCATTATGAAAGAAGGCCAATCCTGGAACTGTGTTGATCCTGTCCACATGATGATTATAGGCAACAAGTTTGATTTGCAAGTGTCTATAGTTAAAGCATCTTTAGTCCTGAGAGGCATTTTGAGTGCTTCACGACGAAACCGTTCAATGAAACGTTCAGTCATTTTATTATGTCGTTGTTTGATTTTGATGAGAGCAGACATAGTCATGTCGTTGGTTCCCTCATAAAATTATTCCAAGAACATTTGTTTAAAGCCAGCGAAAGAGGTTATACACCCATCTGGTAAACTACGATACCAGTAATATGCTGTACCGGCTAAACAACCAATAAATACTCTAGTAAGAAGAGCATC
The DNA here is from genome assembly GCA_029216955.1 of Iris pallida. NCBI lineage: Eukaryota > Viridiplantae > Streptophyta > Magnoliopsida > Asparagales > Iridaceae > Iris > Iris pallida. The sequence continues at coordinate 368,912 of JANAVB010025600.1, forward strand.
ATTTGGTTGAAGTTGATCAGTTATTACTTTAAAATGGCTGAGGTATTGACTTGGAGATGTACTGCCATCAAACAACATAATAGTAGGGGGGTTTATATTTCAGAGGAAATTGGACCTCTTTCCATTATATGGGATACGGCTGTTTGATCCCAAGCTTCTGTAGGCCATCCTTCTGTTTGAAAGCTTCAAATTGAGTACGTAAAAGTTTTACGGCCTCATTGGTATCTCCTGTTGACTTGGAATAGCCTGCGCAGGAATGGAAGCAGTGTGAGAAGATTGTACCCCTAGATCAATATTGGTGGGAACTGATGTTGTCACAAGTTCTTGAGCCAGAATCAGATTTGCGACTGGTAGAACTGTATTTGTGCCATAATTACAGCATGCATGCCTGCCATCATCTCAGTCATGTTCTTCAAACTAGCCTCCAAAGCAGCAATTCTCTGCTCTTGACTGGAAAAAGTGGAGGTATCTTGATCTTCTGTGACAGCATAAGCAGTCACTTCTCTAGCCTTTGAAGACGAGCTAGTGAAAAGGATGGTCCTTTCAGAACTTTCACTGTCAGCATCAAAGTCACATAAAGAACAACCCCCAGAATAAGTGATGAGGATATCTTTTTGACTGAAGGAATCTTGGTTTGAATCAAGAAGATTTCTTGGACCGATTGTGTCTCGGCTTCTTGATCGAGTATATTGGTAAACTCCTTTACCGGATTCATGAATCTGATCTAAGTATTGCTGACTAGGATTACGGGATGCATTACATCTTGGACGTTTTCTACCCCAGTGCTTCGAGATGCCATGTTGACAGGAGCAAAGAGTAATTCATCTTCGTCCACTAGGATTGGTTCAGGAATCTGAACATAACTCAAACGGTCAAAGACGGACCGCTTGGCTGACTGACAACAGCATTTGATGACAACTTTATGATGGTGGTGTTGACACAAAGTCACAGTCAACCAAATATTGAAAGAATGACTAAATAATACTTGTGATAATTCAATACGACACATGAAAACTACATCCAGTACAAGTCAGACGACAGCTCAGTTTTGCTAATGCAAGTCATTTTTGATCTGTATTTTATAATTTTATTGAGTCTAGACTTATGTAAGCTGAGTTGTGCTGAGCATCTGAGACTTAACCTATACCCTACCCAAAATCCAAAAGCTCCACATACATCCAAATAAGCCCATTGGACCAATGACCCATTCTGTGCTCTGGAGACAGAGTTTGGGCCGAACTCTGCCTCCACACAGAGTTCGGGCCGAACTCTGTCCCCTAAAAATTAGCACCCTAATTTTTAGGGTTGGCTGGTTGCAAGTTGTCCAACGGCCAAATTTTTGAAAATTCTAACCAGAATTCGCCTGATATCCTATAAATAGGCCATGAATTCTCTCATTTTCATTCGTCCAATCTTCTCTTCTCTTCTCTCTAAAGCTCAATACAAGCCATACGCTTCTTCATCTACTAGCCACAAGCTCCCTAAGCCTCAAGTGCTCAGCATTTTTCAGTTAGGAGTTTATGCAAAAGCTCAAGAAGTCGCTTAGAAAATTCCAAGCATCGCCACTGCGATCTTTGTAAGAAGTTGACGTGCTCTTCTGAAGAAAAGGCACGGGGTGTAACTACTATTTCACAAATAGTGGATTTAATCCTGAGCTAGAGTTCTCAGGCCTGGACTAGTCCTCCACGAGGAAAACCAGGTTAAAATTGGCTGTGTTTGCGTATGCTTTCTTGCTCCTAATTTACTTCCGCATTTACTCTGATTACTTTCAGCTTGTGAAAGAGTTTTATTTTTAATTGGCTATTATCGCTATAAACTCTATTCACCCCCCTCTCGAGTTGCCATCTATTCTTCAATTGGTATCAGAGCCAGGTTCTCTCAACAAGGACTAACATCCCAGAGCTGATCCATGGCAACCACATAATCGTTGATTTCCAATCACGGTGAAGGGCAGTCCACTCATAGGCCTTCCCTATTTGATGGAACTAACTACACCTATTGGAAAACAAGGATGAGCTTTTATCTCAAGTCGCTTGACTTCGACCTGTGGACCATCGTCACCGATGGTTACAAAAATCCCGCCAGGATAGTTGTCAATGGTGATCTTGTTGAAAAATCACATGACAAATATTCTGACGAGAAGAAAAAACAGGCAAGTCTAGACACGAGAGCTATTAATGCTTTATTCTGTGCAATAGACATGAATGAGTTCAACAGGGTCTCAACATGCACCACCTCTCACGAAGTATGGAGACTTCTAGAAGTGACGCATGAAGAAACCACCCAAGTCAAGGAATCAAAGATAAGCCGTCTCACTCAAGAATATGAAGCTTTCAAGATAAAGCCAAATGAGACGATCACGCAAATGTTCACAAGATTCCTCAACATCATCAATCCCTTATCTTCGCTTGGCAAATAATATTCAAATCACGAGAAGATTCGTAAGCTACTTAAGGGGCTACCAAAGATTTGGAACCCTAAGGTGACAGCCATCATAGAAGAAAATGATCTCACAACCAAGTCCATGGAGACCTTGATGGCAAAGCTGATGACTCATGAGCTTGACCTCAAGGACTTCGAAGAGCCTGCTCCTAAGGCTAAGGAGATCGCCCTCAAAGCTCACCGACGAAGGACTAACCCCGAAGAGACGGATGACGACAACTCGGAAGGTGATGATCAAGCTCTTCTTGTCCGCAACTTCAAGAAATTCCTTCGCTTCAACCGAAGAAAGAAGGAACCATAAGAAGATGACTAAGAAGAGCCAACCTGCTACAGTTGCAAGAAGACGGGACATGTCCGAAAAGACTGTCCATTCTTAAAGAAGAGCAACCGTTATGAGAAACCATACAAAAAGACTTCCTCAAAGAAATATGCCAACACAAGCATTTGGCATGAAAGCGAAGCTAGTGACTCCGAGAAAGAAAATGACTCTCCTCAAGACGCTGCAAACGTGTACCTAATGGCAACGTCCGACAAGGTATCAAACAAAACTCTTGATGATTTCATTTTTGATGAACTTGGCGATGCTTTCACCGATTTACTTGATGATCATAAAAAGGTCATTGGTAAATATAAACATGCCAAGAAAAAGATCAAAAGTCATGAAGTCAAAATTCAAAGACTTTCTTTACTGCTTGATAACATTAGGGACACTTCACCCACGGATGTCACAAATGAGGTATCTAAGCTTAAAATAAGCTTACATAATGCCGAAGCACGCATTGAACAACAAACACAAGAAATCACAGCACTCAACACGGAGCTTGCAGAAGAAAAGAGTAGCACAAGATTTCTATTACTAAGATACATGGTTTGAATGCTAAGGTTACTGAACTGTAGGCTGTCTCCAAGAAATTAGAGACCAAATTAGAAAAATAAGTTGCTCAACCTCAAACCCAATCACATGAGACACACACAAAGCATGACAGTACTCATACTAGTCAACCACGTCATCCACCTGCATCTCATAATCATGCTTACATATACACACACTTTCATAAAGCACACAAACCACATTCACGTAGAAATAATTCTCATATGTCACAGAATCATCATGCTACACATAGATACAACCATCACTATGTTGCATAAAATCACCATCACTCTACATATAGACATCATGACCATGCTATTCCATATAGACATCATCACCATGCTACTCCATATAGACATTTTCACCATACTGCTCCACATCACTCTACATATAGACATCATCACCATGCTAACTCTATATATCATCATGCTACTCCATATCACTCTACTCATAGACATAATATGCATGCTCCTAATATAAATAGGAATGCTATATGTACTTATTGTGGCTTACATGGACACATTTTACCATAATGTAGAATTAGAGGATTAGTAGACAGAAAGATATATGCATGGTTTCCGAAAACTAACTTTTCAGGACCCTCAAGAACTTGGGTACTAAAGGTCACATCTACTCTTGATGTAGGTGGACCTTCCCTCCTCAACTAAGAGTAAGTGTGTCACTTCCCGTTCCCAGAATACGTGTTTTAAATCCATGAACTATTTAAGTATATTTATTTAAATATTTATCATGTACTGCTCTGTATTTAAATTTCTTTAATTTTATGTTAATTAATTTTCTGTAATTTTATTTTTGTATTTTACTCCCTACTTTTATACTCTGCTTTAGCTTTGCTTTAAGATTGGCTTAGATTGGTTTATTTATGTGGTTCATCATGAACCGAACCAAACCCCCACCTACCACCACCCCTTCCATTTAAAGCCCATCCCCTTTTCTCTCTCTTCATTACTTCACCATTACTCTCCTTCTTCTTTCTCTTAAACTCTTCCACCAACCTAGGAGAGCTAGGCAAGTGCCAACTTGCTTCTTGATGGATCCCCATTTTTATTGTTCCATCATCTTCCTTATTTGATTCCAAGTCTCTTTAATACTTAGCATTTTCAATTTCCATGGCTTATTTGTTGTAGATCTAAGTTTGATGCATTTTTGGATTTCTTAGGTTTTGATCTAGTAAACTTTGTTATCTTCAAGTTTTGAAGGTTTCATGTTGTAGAGAATTTTGTTCTATCCCATTTTGACCTATGGAAATTCAGATTTGGGCTTAGAATGAAGGATTTAGAGAGCTTGGAAGCAATGGTTTCCATGTTTCTGTCCTTAGGAATTCGGAGAAGAAGAACAGTTCTGGCCACATGACAAAGCTTGACCGCATGAGCCTTCATGCGGTGAGTCCCCTGGCCGCATGGGCAGTCTAGCCGCATGGGCATGGGCATTCCAGTCGCATGAGTTCTTTCGTTCGAGCCGCATGAGACTGATTCCAATCTCAGCCGTATGAGACTGATTCCAATCCCAGTCGTATGGGCTTAGTCAGCCGCGTGAGACTTATCTGCCGCAATGAGTTCTTAGCTAGCCGCATATGCATTTGGTCCCGCAGCCGCATGGCGCTGATCATTCTCGGCCGCATGACGCTGCATGACCTCTCAGCCGCATATAGGGTTGCACTTATTCTTAGCAGCATGAATTTGGTTTTCCTTAGCCGTATATAGGCTTGTCCTATGTTCAGCCGCATGGGCGCATGTCATTTTTGAGCCGCATGGGGATTGCTATTCCCAGCCGCATAGAATTTCCTCTTGCCCTATGGTCACATTTTAACCATAGCCGCATGAGACCCCTTTAGTTCTAGTCGCCTAAGGATTGCATATTTTGGCCGTATGGGACTACTCATTTTCGGCCGCATGGAATCATCCTTGTCCGGCCGCATGAGTTTAAATTTCTTTGGCCGCATAATTTCCTAGCCGCATGAACTCTGATTCTAAATGCCTTCTTGGCTGATTCTTGTTCCAAAATGGCATTGATTGACATTGATTGACATCTATTAACATTGATTGACTGCCTTGGCATTTATTAACAGTAATTATTGTCTGAACATTAAAATAACATTATTGGTTATCTCGATTAATAATTGATCATGCGTTCCTAGTTGAAACTAAGAGGCTGGCTAGTCGTATGAACTATTATAATCGACTGACTAGTCCCAAACATTGGCATACAGACACATGCAGGCTTCAATTCACTTATTTAATTAATTAATTATTTATTTTTCTACAAACCGTAGCATGTGTACTTTATGGTCAAGGCATGATTATTTCGTGGTTAGTTTTGATTATTGCATTACGCTATGCAAGACCTACAACCTAACCGCACTGGTATTGTTGTAGAAATGCATATCGTACCCCGTACGAAAGTACTCATTTGAATGACCATGATCCACGACATAGAATTTCGCTTAACATAGAGGCTATTAATTTAAATAAAATAATGATTTCATCGAGAGAACGGATTCTCGAGTTCTTATATGGCAGCCCTCTTGGGACTAGTTGTGCCCGACAGGCCGACTGGTCCCCACAAATACTGCAAACCTGCCACACGGGTATGGAGCGGTATCTGGTTATATTATTTATTGAATATTGTATATTGATGACGGGCATCCTGCTGGGACTCGTCTAATTCATGATTGGCGCAATTGATTGACTGGGTAAACTAGTCTTGCTTGCACATAGTAAGAACTGAGGAATTCCTTTATTGCATATATCCAGGATAACTTAGAAATCACAGTAGCAAGCCATAGTAGTTGAATGGCCGTTTAAATTAATTTGTTTATGTACCGTATCTACTCTGTTACATAACTGAGATGATCAGAATGTCAGGACATGATGGGCCAACTTCTGTCCTTGTTTGGTTAGGAGGTTGGTTCGAAGTGTCGTGATGTTATGTGAATCCCAGTGGCAAGCAGAGATCTATTATTATATTCTTTTATTTACTGGTTTCATCCTTCATATCGTGCTTCCTTGCGGTACTTGCTATCAGAGGTCTAACCTCTCTGGTTTTGTATGGCCAGATTTAGAGCCGGTTTCCGAGGATCCAGCTTACTTCCACCTCCAAGATGGTCAATACTAGAGGAATGATCGCAGGAGGACTCGAGTGGGTTCCTTACTTCCCTACTCGTTTTGTTATTTACTTTATACTTTGCCGTTTGGCACCGACATGTTAGTCAGATTGTCTTGTACTTACTTTTATATAATTGTAACTAAGTCAGGCTGCAGCTGATAACAATTGTGTATACTTTTCCTACATCAATCTGGCTATATTTTGTAAAGCCAGATATCAAGAACATTTTGACAGAGCGTTTGGGACGTCTTACTGCTTTATCTTACATGTTCTCTATTTCTGTTCCTTGTTTGAATGATTGAGATAATAGATGTGAAGTGACCATAGTGAGACTTTCATGTAGTATGCACCCCCTCGTCTGGTTAGACATCATTGATCGTATTATACGGTATTCATCTACCTGTAATACGTAGCTGGCTGAGTCATTCTCCCGCTCTCTAGTATTCTGGTTCTGGGGCGTGACAAGGTTTTAGTGGTGGCCCATGCAGGTCTAATTTCAGACTTGTGGGGTGTTTTGAATTATAGGATGTCTCAATCACACATGTTCCTCCTTGATCTCCTGGTTCGTTACTCTCGATTCCAGCTTGACATTCCGGTATCCTTTGACTTCATTGATCCTTTCATGTCCGATCGTTTGATTGTTCTCTTGTCCCTTTTCTTAGGGGCACTTCGTCCGTATCTGTCAGAGCTGGACAACATCAACAAGGGCAACATGGACAACCTGACCAGGTTGGTCAGCAACAAGGGCCAGTACTACCCCAAGAGGCTATTAAAGAAGTGATAGTGGAAGCAGCAGCTGGATTGCAGTATCCGGATGTTCCACCACTACCAACAGTTCCACCTACCCCTGTGGAAGTAGACACGCCAGCCCTTCTGGAGATCATGAGAGGGATGATGGCTACTCAGCAACATCAGATGTTAGCCCAACAGCACATGCATGCTCAGTTGCAAGAGCAGAATGTACTACTCAACCAAGGGTTGCAGACGACATTGGAAAGAGGGGCAAGGCTAGATTCATGAGCATCAGCCAGGTTTTACAAGTACAACCCCTATCGTTTCGAAGGAACGGAGGATGCCATCTCAGCAGATGCATGGCATAAGGACATTGAGTCTATTTTGACAGCAGCTAAGATGCCGGTAGAAGAATGTGTGGATCTAGTGAAGTTGTTACTTCAGGATCTCGTACGTGATTGGTGGGAATCAGAGGAAGTGGGCATCAGACGTCCTGTGGCTTGGAATGACTTTACAGCAAGATTCAAGACTAAGTACTATGGAGTTGTGGCGCAGTTTGAGCTACAACAGAAGTTTATCAACCTCAGACAGGCTGGCAAGACGGTAGATGCTTATGCAGCGGAGTTCTGCAGATTGAGTAGATTCGCCCCAGAGATGGTAGCAACGGAGAGCCAGAGGGCCATGAGGTTCCAGCAAGGGTTTCATCTTGAGCTCTTGCAATTGATAGAAGGGCACAATTATCAGACTTTCGACGAAGTATTGACGGCAACCCGAAGGCATGAGATCACCATTCAGAGGCTTACGGCAAGGACTGGGGGTCAGAAGAGATCCCACAGTCAGATTGAAGGAGGAGGGGGAGCAGCGCCCCGAACAACAGCACCATCTCCTGGCATTCGTATCTACGATATGGCAATACGAGGGCCAGCACCACCACCAAGGCAACAACAACAGCAACAGAGGAAGAACCAGCAACCCCTAGCAGGCTGTACTTATTGTGGGAAGGTAGGACAGACTAGAGATGTGTGTCGGACATTGAACGGACAGTGTTTGATATGTGGAAATCCAGATCATCGGGTTATCACTTGTCCTATGAATTCGAGGTCAGGAGGACCAGGGCAACAGTTTTCTGCTCTGCCCGCACCAGGGGCAGGCCAGTATCGAGGACCAGCGGTAGCAGTGAGACCGTTGGCACAGCGCCCGTTAATACCACAGGCTCAGATGTTTCGACAGCAGGGACCGCCGATGCAGCAACACCAGCATAGACCACCCCAGCATCATCAAGGCAGGGGCCAGCAGTAGCACCAGGCTAGGCCGCAACATGGGAATCAATAAGGAGGTCGAGGGCAGGCATTCACCCTGTCCTTGTAAGAGGCATTAGCATCAGGAGATGTTGTGGCAGGTAACATTCTCGTTGCCTTATATCCCGCAGTAGCATTGTTTGATTCGGGAGCATCCCATTCATTTATATCTGCACAATTTGCGATACGGCTAGGAATGGAGTTCGAGGCATTACCAGGGAGGTTAAATATACTCACTGGTAATGGGCTCGTAGGAGTTAGTAGAGTTATTCTTGCATGTAGCGTTGTAGTTTACGGGCATTCCTTACCCGCCCGGTTGATAGAATTTTCTGTTAGAAATTTCGACGTTATCTTAGGTATGGACTGGCTGAAAGACAGTCATGCGACAATAGATTGTCATAGAGGAAGTGTATCTTTTGATATCCCGGGCATGAAGCGATTCGCCTTAGTCAGATCAGAGGCAACTCAGCAAGGGCAAGGAGTAGTAACGGCAATGAAAGGAGTTCAAGTTCCGAAGGTAGTTGATAAATTTCTAGATGTATTTCCCGAAGAACTTCCAGGGCTACCACCAGTTAGATATATTGAGTTCAGCATAGAATTGGCACCTGGAACTAACTCGATATCAGATCAAGTTTACAGAATGGCAGATTCAGAGCAGGCCAAGGTATACCAGCACATAGAGGAACTGAAGGAGAAGATGTTCATCCAAGCTAGCGTGTCAACATAGGCAGCACCAGTAGTACTTATGGGGAAGAAGGATGGGTCATCCAGATTGTGCATCGATTACAGGAAGCTTAACGCGACAACAGTAAAAAACAAGTACCCACTACCCAGGATCGATGACTTATTTGATCAGTTGAGCAGGGCTAGAGTTTTCTCCAAGATAGATCTTCGTTCAGGGTATCATCAAGTGAGGGTTCGGAAGGAGGACATCCCCAAGACAACATTCAGGTCAATGGCGTTATGAATTCTTGGTAATGTCGTTTGGTTTGACCAATACTCCATCAATATTCATGGATTTGATGAACCGCATCTTTATGCCGTACTTAGATCAGTTTGTCGTGGTGTTTATCGACGACATTCTTGTATACTCTGCTAGTAAAGAGGAGCATGAAGACCACCTCAGGTAAGTGTTACAGGTTCTGAGAGAGAATCAGTTGTATGCCAAGCTCAGCAAGTGTGAGTTCTGGACGAATCATATTTCATTTTTGGGTCACATCATATCAGGAGCTGGAGTAGCAGTGGATCCCAAGAAGGTAGAAGCAGTAAAGAGTTGGCCAGTACCCAAGACCGTAGCTGATGTACAGAGTTTCTTGGGATTGGCATAATATTACAGAAGGTTCGTATTAGACTTTGCAAGGCTTTCAGCACCCATGACCCGCTTAACACGGAAGGATGTGCCATTCGTCTGGTCGGCAGAATGCCAGACATTATTTGAGAATCTGAAACAGAAGTTGATATCAGCATCCATTCTTACATTGCCAGTTGGACCCGGAGGTTTTACTGTATATTGTGATGCGTCAGGTAAAGGACTTGGATGTGTCCTTATGCAGCATGGGAAGGTAATAGCATACGCATCTAGGCAACTTCGAGACCACGAAAAGAATTACCCAACTCGCGACTTGGAATTGGCAGCAATAGTATTTGTTTTGAAACTATAGAGGCATTACTTGTATGGTGATCGAGTAGACATGTACATAGACCACAAAAGTCTGAAGTACATTTTTACTTAGAAGGAGCTGAACATGAGGCAGAGAAGATGGTTGGAGTTGATCAAGGATTACGTCGTGGAGCTTCAGTATCACCCTGGCAAGGCTAATGTGGTAGCAGACGCTCTCAGCAGAAGAGGCGGCGCATTTACGTTGACAACACAGAAGCAAATTTTAGAAGACCGTCAGAAGATGGGTATCGAAGTTATACTTCCTAGTGATGTAGGAATTCTGGCGAGTCTACAAGTTTAATCCGACTTGGTAGACAGGATCAAGACAGCTCAGGCACAGGACCCAAGGATTCAGATGCTTAGGGCAGAATGTGAGTCAGGACTCAGAAAGGAGTTGAAAATTCACAAAGATGGTACGCTTAGGTTTGAGTCATGCCTATGCGTGCCTAATGGAGATATCAGACAGGAGGTTATGACAAAAGCTCACAGTTCTCAATATTCTATACACCCTGGAGGGACCAAGATGTACCAAGATATCAAGCAGCACTTCTGGTGGAACGGAATGAAGAGGGAGATAGCTAGATTTGTTTCCCGTTGCTTGGTATGTCAGCAAGTGAAGACAGAACAGCAGAGGCCAGCTGGGTTATTACAACCGCTTCCTATCCCAGAATGGAAATAGAAATATATTATAATGGACTTTGTGACCGGTTTACCGAGATCACCAAGTGGTAAAGATGCTATTTGGGTGATAGTAGATCGGCTTACGAAGGTAGCACACTTTCTTCCTTTCAGAGTAGGACAATCTACAGAATGGTTGGCAGAGTTGTATATACAACAAATAGTCAGGCAGCATGTAATCCCTGTCAGTATTGTGTCAGAAAGAGATACTCGTTTTACATCACATTTCTGGAAGAGCTTACATCATAGTCTGGGTACCAAGTTAAGATTTAGTACGGCTTACCATCCTCATACGGACGGGCAATCAGAAAGAACAATCCAGACGTTAGAAGATATGTTACGAGCTTGCACTCTAGATTTTGGAGGGTCTTGGGAGAGCCACCTGCACTTAGTCGAGTTCTCATATAACAACAGTTATCAAGGCAGTATCCAGATGGCGCCATTTGAAGCACTATATAGTAAGAGGTGTAGGTCGCCACTAGCATGGGATGATATTGGAGAGAGGAAGATGCTAGTCCCAGAAATGATTGTTCAGACAGTAGAAGTGGTTAAAGGAACTAGAGAGCGACTTCGAGTTGCGCAGGATCGACATCGTCATTGGACGGACCAGCATCGTAGGCCGCTAGAGTTTTCTGTTGGGGACCACGTGTTCCTGCGGATCTCACCTACTCGTGGGGTCATTAGATTTGGCATTCGCGGGAAGTTGAGTCCGAGATACGTGGGCCCGTTTGTTGTCCTCGATAGGATAGGCAATGTTGCTTATCATTTATCCCTTCCACCTTCGTTACGAGAGGTGCATGACATATTTCATGTATCTCAGTTACGAAGGTATGTATCGGACCCAAGCCATATCCTTGATCATTCTGAGCTGGTTGTTGGTACCAACCTGTCTTACGAGGAACAACCTGTGTCCATTTTGGATCGAAGAGAGAAGATACTCAAGAACCGAATAATTAGCCTTGTCCGGGTTGTTTGGGGTCATCACTCTTTAGGGGAGTCAATATGGGAACGTGAGGATGATATCCGATCACGGTATCCGTACCTAATTGACTCACAAGGTATTTTTTTCTGTATACCTTGATCGTCTTAAACTCTTCATGCTTGTCACCTTATGAGTAGAATTGTTTGGTGTCGTCAATAGTTAAACATAGATATGTTACTTACTATTGGCATTGTGAAATGATTGCTTACTCAATTGCTTATGCTTGGATTTGTTTAGCTCTGATGTTTCTATCCTGCTCGAATTTGAAATTCCGGTGACGGAATTTTTCTAAGGAGGGTAGAGATGTCACTTCCCGTTCCCAGAATACGTGTTTTAAATCCATGTACTATTTAAGTATATTTATTTAAATATTTATCATGTACTGCTCTGTATTTAAATTCCTTTAATTTCATGTTAATTAATTTCTTGCAATTTTATTTCTGTATTTTACTCCCTGCTTTTATACTCTGCTTTAGCTTTGCTTTAAGATCGGCTTAGATTGGTTTATTTATGTGGTTCATCATGAACCGAACCAAACCCCTACCTACCACCATCCCTTCCATTTAAAGCCCATCCCCTTTTCTCTCTCTTCATTACTTCACCATTACTCTCCTTCTTCTTTCTCTTAAACTCTTCCACCAACCTAGGAGAGATAGGCAAGTGCTAACTTGCTTCTTGATGGATCCCCATTTTTATTGTTCCATCATCTTCCTTATTTGATTCCAAGTCTCTTTAATACTTAGCATTTTCAATTTCCATGGCTTATTTGTTGTAGATCTAAGTTTGATGCATTTTCGGATTTCTTAGGTTTTGATCTAGTAAACTTTGTTATCTTCAAGTTTTGATGGTTCCATGTTGTAGAGAATTTCGTTCTACCCTATTTTGACCTATGGAAATTCAGATTTGGGCTTAGAATGAAGGATTTAGAGAGCTTGGAAGCAATGGTTTCCATGGTTCTGTCCTTAGGAATTCGGAGAAGAAGAACAGTTCTGGCCACATGACAAAGCTTGACCGCATGAGCCTTCATGCGGCGAGTCCCCTGGCCGCATGGGCATTCTAGCCGTATGGGCATGGGCATTCCAGCCGCATAAGTTCATTCGTTCGAGCCGCATGAGACTGATTCCAATCCCAGCCGCATGAGACTGATTCCAATCCCAACCGCATGGGCTTAGTCAGCCGCATGAGACTTATCTGCCGTAATGAGTTCTTAGCTAGCCGCATATGCATTTGGTCCCGAGCCGCATGGCGCTGATCATTCTCGGCCGCATGACGCTGCATGACCTATCAGCCGCATATAGGGTTGCACTTATTCTTAGCCGCATGAATTTGGTTTTCCTTAGCCGCATATAGGCTTGTCCTATGATCAGCCGCATGGGCGCATGTCATTTTGAGCCGCATGGGCGCATGTTAGTTCGAGCCGCATGGGCGCATGTCATTTTCGAGCCGTATGGGGATTGCTGTTCCCCAGCCGCATAGAATTTTCCCTGGCCCCATGGTCACATTTTAACCATAGCCGTATGAGACCCCTTTAGTTCTAGTCCCCTAAGGCTTGCAGATTTTGGCCGCATGGGACTACTCATTTCCGGCCGCATAAAATCATCCTTGTCCGGCCGCCTGAGTTTAAATTTCCTTGGCCGTATGAGTTCCTGGCCGCATGAACTCTAATTCTAAATACCTTCTTGGCTGATTCTTGTTCCAAAATGGCATTGATTGACATTGATTGACATCTATTAACATTGATTTACTGCCTTGGCATTTATTAACAATAATTATTGTCTGAACATTAAAATAACATTATTGGTTATCTCGATTAATAATTGATCATGCGTTCCTAGTTGGAACTAAGAGGCTGGCTATTCGTCTTATTGAAATAAATGAATGAAACATATTATAAACTATTATAATCGACTGACAAGTCCCAAACATTGGCATACAGACACATGCAGGCTTCAATTCACTTATTTAATTAATTAATTATTTATTTTTCTACAAACCGCAATATGTGTACTTTATGGTCAAGGCATGATTATTCCGTGGTTAGTTTTGATTGTTGCATTACGCTATGCAAGACCTACAACCTAACCGCACAGGTATTGTTGTAGAAATACATATCGTACCCCGTACGAAAGTACTTATTTGAATGACCATGATCCACGGTATGGGATTTTGCTTAACATAGAGGCTACTAAGTTAAATAAAATAATGATTTCATGGAGAGAACGGATTCCCGAGTTCTTACATGGCAGCCCTCTTGGGACTAGTAGTGCCCGACAGGCCGGCTGGTCCCCACAGATACTGTAAACCTGCCACACGGGCATGGAGCGGTATCTGGTTATATTATTTATTGAATATTATATATTGATGACGGGCGTCCTGCTGGGACTCGTCTAATTCATGATTGGCACAATTGATTGACTGGGTAAACTAGCCTTGCTTGCACATAGTAAGAACTGAGGAATTTCTTTATTGCATATATCCAAGATAACTTAGAAATCACAGTAGCAATCCATAGTAGTTGAATGACCGTTTAAATTGATTTGTTTGTGTACCGTATCTACTCTGTTACCTAACTGAGATGATCAGAATGTCAGGACATGACGGGCCAACTTCTGTCCTTGTTTGGTTGGGAGGTTGGTTCGAAGTATCGTGATGTTATGTGAATCCCAGTGGCAAGCAGAGATCTATTATTATATTCTTTTATTTACTGGTTTCATCCTTCATATCTTGCTTCCTTACGGTACTTGCTATTAGAGGTCTAACCTCTCTGGTTTTGCATGGCCAGATTTAGAGCCGGTTCCCGAGGATCCAGCTTACTTCCACCTCCAAGATGGTCAATACTAGAGGAATGATCGCAGGAGGACTCGAGTGGGTTCCTTACTTCCCCACTCGTTTTGTTATTTACTTTATACTTTGCCGTTTGGCACCGACATGTTAGTCGGATTGTCTTGTACTTACTTTTACATAATTGTAACTAAGTCAGGCTGCAGCTGATAACAATTGTGTATACTTTTGCTACATCAATCTGGCTATATTTTGTAAAGCCAGATATCAAGAACATTTTGACAGAGCGTTTGGGACGCCTTACTGCTTTATCTTACATGTTCTCTATTTCTGTTCCTTGTTTGAATGATTGAGACAATAGATGTGAAGTGACCATAGTGAGACTTTCATGTAGTATGCACCCCCTCGTCTGGTTAGACATCATTGATCGTATTATACGGTATTTATCTACCCGTAATACGTAGCTGGCTGAGTCATTCCCCCGCTCTCCAGTATTCTGGTTCTGGGGCGTGACAAAGTGGATTCTCGATAGTGGATGCTTGCGGTATATGACGGGAGACGCAAATCTTTTCGCATCACTATCGATGAAGAGAGGAGGATATGTATCCTTCGGTAACAACCCAAAAGGGTATATTATAGGTAATAGTATTATTGGTCATCTTCCCTCTCCCGTAATAAAGGATGTCTGCCTAGTGACCGAGTTAAAGCATAACCTGCTCAGCATTAGTCATCTTGCTGACCATGGATATGATATTTACTTTGGACAAAATAAATGCTTTATTTATGATAGGTCAACGGGAGACATTGTTTTTGAAGGGATAAGAGAGGATAATATTTATATTTTTTATTTGTCTAGAGATACTAACAATACAGGTAGATGCCTATATGCTCACAAGGATGAAAGATTACTATGGCACCAGTGTCTTGGTCATGCCAACATGGATACTATATCCAGGCTATCGACTAAGAAGCTTGTTAGAGGCCTATCCGACATCACATTCAAAAAGGACATGGTATGTGCCGAATGTGAATTGAATAAGGCAACTAAGTCCTCATTTCATTCCATAAACTCTGTAAGTACTACTAGACCTTTGCAACTTCTTCATATGGATTTGTTTGGCCCTAGTAGAGTTGCCAGTCTTGGTGGAAAACTCTACGCTTTTGTCATTATTGATGATTTTTCTAGATTTACATGGGTTTCTTTCTTACAAATAAAAGTGATGCTATTTCGGTTTTCAAGATTTTTGTAAAGAAAGATCAAAACGAAAAAGGCTACATGATTACTCGAATTCGAAGTGATCATGGAGGCGAATTCAAAAATACAGATGTTAAAAAGTTTTGTGATCCTAATGGTTTTAATCATGAGTTTTCTTGTCCAAGAACTCCTCAACAAAATGGTGTTGTGGAGCGAAAGAATAGGACTCTTGGTGATATGGCTAGAGTCATGTTAAACAACTTTTCACTTCCGAAATACTTTTAGGCTGAAGCTGTCAGTACAGCATGCCACATTTTAAATAGGGTGCTTATTCGTCCTATTACGAAGAAAATACCCTATGAGCTTTGGTTTGGAAGAACTCCAAATGTTTCTTATTTTAGAGTTTTTGGTTGTAGATGTTTTATCCTTAACACCAAAGACAACTTAGGCAAATTTGATGCCAAAGATGACGATGGTATTTTCCTTGGCTATGCTGCCAAGAGGAAGGGATATAGAGTTTTTAACAAACGCTCATTAATTGTAGAAGAGTCTACAAATGTCACTTTTGATGAAGATAACAGTGCAACAGCTACTCTTGATGATGATGTTGAGCCATCAACTTCTACTCCAATGAATACCACAACCGAAACCAATTTTCTGGAGGGCTTGCCAAAGAAATTCTCTTTCAAGCCGTCACATCCAAAAAAATTGGTAATAGGCGAGGTTTCACGTGGAGTAACTACTAGATCATCATTAAGAGACTCTATTGCTAGCACTTCCTTTATTTCACAAATTTAGCCGAAAAACATTTTAGAAGCTTTTAATGATGAATTTTAGATTTCTGCTATGCAAGAGGAACTCAACCAATTCGAGAGGAGCCAAGTATGGGAACTCGTTCCTAGACCGGCCAATCATTCGATCATTGTTACTAAATGGGTTTTTAGAAACAAAGTAAATGAAGATGGTTCAGTCACACGCAACAAAGCTCGTCTAGTAGCCCAAGGATACAACCAAGAGGAAGGTATCGACTACGATGAGACGTATGCTCCTGTTGCTAGATTGGAATCCATTCGGATGCTTTGTGCATTTGCAAATTTTCAAATTTTCAAAATATTTCAAATGGATGTTAAAAGTGCTTTCTTTTCGCATCACAAATTTCCCGACCATGTTTTCAAGCTGAAGAAAGCGCTATATGGCCTCAAACAAGCCCCTAAAGCTTGGTATGAACGGCTAAGCAATTTCTTGCTTGAGAAAGGTTTTTCTAAAGGAAAAATTGACACAACACTTTTCATAAAATCTTTTAAAGATACTATTCTCTTAGTCCAAATCTACGTAGATGATATTATATTTGGTTCCACTGATGAAAACCTCTGTCAAGATTTTGCCAAGTGTATGCAGACCGAGTTTGAGATGAGCATGATGGGGGAGCTCAACTACTTTCTTGTACTGCAAGTCAAACAAATCTCAAATGGAACTTTCATCTGTCAGTCGAAGTATACAAAGGACATGCTGAAGAAATTCGACCTTGACAACGTCAAACCAATCAGCACTCTAATGGCTACTACAACTAAACTAGAACCGGATGAAAGCGGCAAACCCATGGACCAACGTAAGTATCGAGGTATGATAGGCAGTATACTCTATTTAACTGCTAGTCGTCCTGATATTATGTTTAGTGTTTGCCTGTGTGCTAGATATCAAGCAAATCCTAAGGAATCACACATGACTGCTGTTAAGCATATCTTTCGATACCTTAAGGGTACGGTTATAGTGGGCCTATGGTATCCCAAGTCAACATCATTTGACCTCATTGGTTACTCTGTTGCTGATTTCGCCGGATGCAAGGTCGACCGTAAAAGTACGAGCGGTACGTGTCATTTATTAGGAAAGGCTTTAGTCTCTTGGTTTAGCAAAAAGCAGAATTCTGTCGCACTATCCACAACATAAGCTGAATACATCGCAGCTGGGCGTTGTTGTGCACAAATTCTGTGGATGAAGCAAACCCTTGAAGACTACAATTTATCTTTTATGCACATTCCAATCTTTTGTGACAATACTAGTGCTATAAATCTTACTAAGAACCCCATTTGTCACTCACGCACGAAGCACATTGAAATATGTCACCATTTTTTGCGTGATCATCAGCAAAATGGCACTATTAACTTAGAGTTTATTGACACCGATCATCAGCTAACAGATTTCTTCACAAAACCATTATCCGAAGAGCGCTTTAATTTTCTCTGTCGTAAACTTGGAATTTTGGATGAAGCTGTTATTAATTAAAATAAACCTGCATAAATATCGAGTATGTCTTGATTCTTTTATGATGAAATTGCTATGGGTACAAGCCGAAAGGGTCCTTCTGACAACAAGGCGTAAAAGCCTAAGCGACATGGTGCACTAGTCCTCAGGACTACCGCTAGCTGGGATCCGGCCCCTGCAGCTAACCCATGGCAGCTTCAAAATATTGAATTATGGCATAATTCCTTGTTTATTATATGGTTCATTTTATTTATCACATGCTGAAATGTAGAGTTTCCAACTTCACTTTGCTTCGAAATCAATTTTCTTGACTTTTTCAACTTAGATTTTTTTCTTGTATATGTACTTTTCCTTTGGTCTCTCTCACTTGATCATTTGCTTTCACTTAGAATTATTTTTCAGCCTGATTCCTGTTCTGTTCCCAGGATACGGAATTCGGGCCGAACTCTGCCCTACCCAGAGTTCGGGCCGAATTCGGCCTGACTGTTCTAGAACCGGGAGCAGTCTCAGCCGCTGATCATATGTTGATCCAATGGCCCATATTTGTTCCGACCAATTGGAACCCTTCACATTTATTCGGGCTCTTCTTCCTCTTCTCCTCCATTGCCCCCTTTTCCACTTCTCCAAACACTTTTTCTCAAAACCCTAACCCTAGTTCTTTCTTTCTAGAGCTCATCTCTTCCCCAAACTCAAAGAGAAAGCCTATTTCACCATTCTCCTTCATTGTTCATCATCACTTTGAGGTATATCTCAACACTTTTCTTATTTCAAATTCCTCCATTATCTTTATTGTTTCATGGCTCCACGTTTGTTCAACCGCAGGAAGAGACTTCGAACCGAGGGTGCGTCCTCTTCGAATGCTCCTCTTCGCGTTGAACCGCCCGTTGAACAACAACCACCTATCCATTCATTGTTCAACCCACCTCGTCCATATGACCCAAACACATTTGACGACCGAATATTTGTATCACTCAACGCATCTAATGATTGGTTTAGTGATTTTCGGACACGTCCGGTGTTTGTGGGTCACCCTATCAACTTTACTATTTTCTCTCAATATGATGCACTTTTTTATGACCTTTGCCTTGATGAACTTGTCACCACCAACTCGGTCATTTATCGTAGTTCTATTCAAATGTTCTACTGCAACCTAACTCATGATGATACACATATTTATTCACGGGTTGCGGGAATTGACATCTCGTTTGATGATTTCGATTTGCCCGAATACCTTGAACTCCAAGAGCCAAACTCATAGGAAAAGCTTGTTAAATCTCGATCATTTCAATTTTCCGATGGGTCTTCACTTGAAAGCTTTAAGGACGACTTGTGTACCCCGAACACACGTCCTCGTAAGCTTTTGGCCAAGTATTTCAATCCCTATTTTTATGAACTTTATCGGATTATCTTTAACACCATTCTACCCAAAGCGGGTTCCACCGATGAAGTCACCCACTTTGAAATCTCGGCCTTATATCACCTCTACTTTTATGTACCATTTAATCTTCCACGTACAATGATGGATTGGATGATTAATTCTAGGAAGAAACCAAGATCCTTGGTTTATGCTTTGTATCTTCCTATGGTATTTCGTGCTTTTCGCATACCTCTTGATGAGTGTCCGTTCTTACCTGCCCCTGCCTTTCTTTCAAAGGCACGGAGGCTTCAGGCAGCCGTTGGCTCACCAGTCGTGTCTGAGCATTCTGATGATGAGCCAGATGCCCCTCCTTTGGGACAGGATCCTTCTCCTCCTCCTCCTTCCACTCTCGAGTCTCTTCAGACCATGCTCCGCGATCGTTTCACCTTAGAGGATGATCGCTGGACTCAGCTGGATTACCGGACTACCCTGCAGATGAGTGCTATCAACAACTCGCTGTACGATATTCGGTACTCCATGTCTCGCCATCCTTCCATGCCTATTCCTATGGAGCGGGACCTTGGTCGTGAGGGCTATCGTATCGATGACCCTTGGGTTATTCGCTACTTGGATCCGGATACAGCCTTCGTGGACCCTCGTCGTTCCTTCACTGATCCATCAGACGACGCTGGGCCTTCACGAGCTCGATGATGGATATGGACTGCTACTTGCTGCTGCTACTGAGGATCATAGCTTATGTTTCTTTCTGCACTTTGGATTTTAGTTGCTTTTATGCACTTTGATTGTATTAGACTTATTATGAGTTGTGACTTTTGAGACATTGACTAGTTTTATCAGTTTCTATACAGTTTCTAATATTATCTTTTCGTGTGCTTGCCAGTTCTTAATTGATTGTCGTTAATTGCTAAATGCCAAAAGGGAAAGATATATGTATATTCTTGTATCTGTGCTTTTGGGAGAATGTTCTTATCAGGCCAACAGGATTCAAAGCAATGATTATGGGGGAGCTATTTTTTAAGCTCGGCACTGATTACGGGAGAGCTATGCTTTTTGTCCTTAAATGTGTCCAGGTATGAATATTGAATATATAATTATTATTTTGTCAATTATCAATATGGGGGAGATTGTTGACACAAAGTCACAGTCAACCAAATATTGATAGAATTGAGTAAATAATACTTGTGATAATTCAATACGACACATGAAGACTACATCCAGCACAAGTCAGATGACAGCTCAGTTTTGCTAATGCAAGTCATTTTTGAGTCTGTATTTTATAATTTTATTGAGTCTAGACTTATGTAAGCTGAGTTGTGCTGAGCATCTGAGACTTAACCTATACCCTACCCAAAATCCAAAAGCTCCACATACATCCAAATAAGCCCATTGGACCAATGACCCATTCTGTGCTCTGGAGACAGAGTTCGGGCCGAACTCTGCCTCCACACAGAGTTCGACCCGAACTCTGTCCCCTAAAAATCAGTACCCTAATTTTTAGGGTTGGCTGGTTGCAAGTTGTCCAACGGCCAAATTTTTGAAAATTCCAACCAGAATTCTGGCCGAATTCTGCCTACCTGATATCCTATAAATAGGCCATGAATTCTCTCATTTTCATTCATCCAATCTTCTCTTCTCTCTAAAGCTCAATACAAGCCATACCCATCTTCATCTACTAGCCACAAGCTCCCTAAGCCTCAAGTGCTCAGCATTTTTCAGTTAGGAGTTTGTGCAAGAGTTCAAGAAGTTGCTTGGAAAATTCCAAGCATCGCTACTGCGATCTTTGCAAGAAGTTGACGTGCTCTTCTGAAGAAAAGGCACGGGATGTAACTACTATTTCACAAATAGTGGATTTAATCCTGAGCTAGAGTTCTCAGGCCTGGACTAGTCCTCCACGAGGAAAACCAGGTTAAAATCGGCTGTGTTTGCGTATGCTTTCTTGCTCCTTATTTATTTTCGTATTTACTCTGATTACTTTGAAAGAGTTTAATTTTTAATTGGCTATTATCTCTATAAACTCTATTCATCCCCCTCTAGAGTTGCCATATGTTCTTCAGGTGGTTGCAATGATGTTCTTGGTATTGGACCACCGTTGGACGAGATGGATTTGCAACGTTCCGCTTCTGTATTAAGAGTTCACGGAGGTCACTAACAGGACGAGAAAAAGTTGCAGGAACGTAGTCCTTGATGATATTCGGGACATGGTTCTTATTCCTGAGGTGTCCTATACCTTGAGTGTACAAGGACGTGCTAAGCTGGTTAGCATAAGTCACAAGATCTTTCACCTCAGCATTCTTTCTCTGGTGCGAGTTAGCAACTGGTACAGATTGTGCTTGATACATCTTGTGAATTCTCGAGGTTGAGCCTAATTGGCACCTGTTGATATAGGTATGCAAGTCTGACATAGGATCTGCTTGTGCATCTACTTGAGATACTAGTAGTTTGCCTCGTCGGGATCTTGAAATACATAAGGTTGGTAGATCCTCCCCTGATCTCTTTAGAGTAGGCATAATGCCCTTTTGCATGGAAAGTTCACTCTGAATAGAACCCCTCTTTCTGACAGAGATTTGGTTATCTCTATTAAGGAGAATAGAATTCCTATTTGCATTGGCAGTACTTTCCATCCAGTCAATGACTCGAGCAGAATGAGGAAAGGCTAGAGAGCGTTTTCCTTGATTTAGTGGCTTCTTACTAAATTTCTGGTTTAGTGACAAAGAGGGAGTCACTAAACAGTGTTTCTCTTTACATTGTGCTAGTGCAGAAGCATGTTCAGGTTGTGCCAGAGCAGGAACATACGCAGGTTGTGCTGGAGTAGGAACATGCGCAGGTTGCGCTGGAGCAGGAACATGCACAGGTTGCGCCAGAGAAGAAAATGCCAAAGGGCGCTTTCCTTTATTTTGAAGAACGGTGCGTCGAGACAGAGTCACCTTCGATTTCAGAGTCGGCAAAGTAGAAGGATTAGCCAAAAGGCTATTTTCTTTAGGTTGTGCCAAAGCATTGATGGGCACAAGTTGCGCAGAAGCAGGAACAAGTGCAGGTTGCGCCAGAGAAGAGAAGACCAAGGGGCACTTTTCCTTGTTTTGGACAGCAGTGTGTCGAGACAGAGTCTCCTTCGATTTTAGAATCGGAGAAGTAGAAGGATTAGCCAAAAGGCTATATCCCTTAGGTTGCGCAAAAGTATTGATAGGCGCAAGTTGCACAGAGGCAGGAGATTGTGCCACCAAGGACTTAGGAGTCGAAACAGAGCGCGTCTTGCTCTTAACAGTGGCAGCAGTGTGCTTGGCACCCCCAGCATTGATCATGGTCTCGTAGGTTGTCTGGTCGACTTGAACGACCAGGGTCTTCTGCATCTTGCCGATTGACATTGTATCACATTGAGTTGTCACTTTCTTGTCGGAGGAGAAAGTCGTCTCCAGCAGAGTCGCCATTTTGTTTGCAAAGAACAAAAGTTTTATTACAAACTAAGAAAAAAGGTACAGGAGTATAATTGATTTCTGGGGAAGTATAACTATAGAAATCGGATCAGAAGACGATCACTTTATCCCACAGACGATGTGATATCAAAGACATGAGCCTTTGGAGAATACAGTCGCACTTTGGCAGGAGATTATGATCACTCTTGATGATTTGAGATTGATTTGAAATACTATTTATAGATTTCTTGAAATAACTGTTTAGCAGTTATTATGGGTTGCGTGCGCTTCAGGTTGCACGCCTCCTATTCACTTGTACAAACGATTATACTAACTGCTGTGGATGCGTGGCATCGTTTGATTGATATGTGCGTGGTCATGAGCAGTATAGTAGGCACGTTCTGCGAAGTTAGTGGCTTGCATGCCACGTCACTTTGTCCTGAACACCATTTAATCAGCTTGCGCGTATTTCATCAGGTTGCGCATGGGCGCAACGTAAAAACCTGCGTGAGCGGTTTGCACCAACTACTGTAGACGCATGGCATCATTTGATTGAGATGTGCTTGGTCGTAGACAGTGTAGTGGGCACGCTCTACGAAGTTGATGGCTTGTGCGCCACGTCACCCTGTTTTAAAATAAGAGTTGATCAAGTAGCGCCAATTTGTCAAGCTGTGCATAGGCGCAACTTAACAACTGGTACCTTTGACTAGGTCTTCTGTGTTGTACAGCTTAATCCTCGCACCATTCAGTGACTTGTGCGAACCAGCTGTCAGCATTAATTACCTGTTGATAAAATCTTCTCGAGCGTCGTATTGTGCGGGATTCGAACAGATTTTCCTTAATCTTCGTGCTGTAAGTTGTCAGATAATGATGATTCCGTTATAGTTTTTCGAGGAAGTGCGCCACGTAGCCCTCGTACAAACTGACTCCAGCGTAACCTGGCGTTGGCGCAACCTGATGCTGCGCAACTTGATTATTTTGGCACAATATAATATTTTGGTGCCATTTGATGATTGAACACCTTAACGGGTGGTGCATCTTAATTTTTAGACTCTACAATAACCCTAACACTTTCTAACAAGACATTGTAGGAGACGTGATTATCAATCACATAGAAAGTGACTTTCGTACGGAGATTGCCTATTTGGACTTTTAGGCGAATCTTTTCCAATGGTTCGCTTCTTCCGGAATTGAACCCCAGGATAGTCGTTATTGTTGTAGAGAGATTATGGACTGGGATCTTCGGTGCATCCAATAGAGTCTTTGGCATAATGTGAGTGCAGATCCTGGGTCGACTAGAATGCGATCGACTTTCATGGTATCGACATATCCCGTATAGTAGAGAGGTTGGTCATGTCGATTGTCTTCCAGAAGCATATCATGTTGAGTGAAGGTGATATTGGGGATCAGCTCCATCATGCTATGACAGTGGGAACATGCCATCGTTTCCTTGTTTGGTTTCTTAAGATTAGCCAGACAAGCGTCCGCTTGGATTAAAGCTTCACTTAACGTCTCTCGGATTTCTCTCGAGAGATGCAAGAGTTCAAAAATCGATAACCTTGCCAGAGTATTGGCTAGTTGAGCCAATATGTCAAAGTTATATGGCTTCTCAAGCCAAAGTGGTAGAGTTTTCTTCAATATTTTATCAAAGCAAACTAGCTGTTTGCCTTTGTCAGACGTTGTTGGTTTGGGAGGAACTGGTTCCGCTTGAGGCGATGATGTCGAAGGATCATTGACGACAGGTGGAGAAGATGTTGAAGGGGCATCAGACACTGGAGGGGGAGTGGCTGCATTATCTTGTCCATCTGGATAATCTCTAAGATAGAGTCTCCCAGATCGGGTACCAACTACAGCTTCTTCTTCCAGTACTGGTGCAAAGGATACCATGTTACAGTTCTTTATCCTAGTCTTGCCTCTAGAATACTTCTTTTGAAGACATGATAAATTTGTCCAGAATTCCAATCCAATACGGGACTGATTGTGTTGAAGACGTAGGGAAAGGGGTATAGGAGACCACTTTCCATCATTTAAGCTAGGAGCTTTCTGTAGATCATATCCCATCTTTGTCATCAGTTCGCGAGACTGTTGACTGTATAGATGGAATGCTGGCCGATGATTTATTTTCGACTTTGATGTCACTGCTTAGCCAGAAGAATGCGAAGCTGCCGCTGGGAGGAAGGTAGCATCCAAAGGTGGAAGGTGATCACCCAGTGATGTCATATGACATAACTTGTATTTGGTCTCCTTTCTTGACTTCGTAGGGGAAGCAGTTGTCTTTGACTCAAAGTCAGCAACCAAATCGGGATAGATCCACATTATCTCCCCTTTGTCAATTGA
The DNA here is from genome assembly GCA_029216955.1 of Iris pallida. Classification (NCBI taxonomy): domain Eukaryota; kingdom Viridiplantae; phylum Streptophyta; class Magnoliopsida; order Asparagales; family Iridaceae; genus Iris; species Iris pallida. Next base: position 394,064 of record JANAVB010025600.1, read on the forward strand.
CAAGGGTACGAGACCATCACTTTATGCTGGCGGAAGGTTGACAATCTCCAGAGTGGCTTTCGGATGAGGATGACTCCATCATGCACAAGTTGAGCAAAAAAGTCACCAAATTACAGAGAGACTACATTGGCAGTTACGGTCTTCTCATCTTGCTGAAGGGTGATTGCCTTTGCATTGACCAGCTCCTGGATCTTTCCTTTAAGTACGTAGCACGCCCTAGTCGGATGTCCCAAGAACCTGTGATAAACACAGTGTCACGACCCGCACCCGCTTTTCGGATACGAGACGTGTCCAAGCCAGCCTACGCCGCAGAGTCGGCGGTAGAACGCTATCAAGCCCGCAGGAAATAAATGCTCAAAGTACAACATTTGCTGCTCATTCACATTTCTAAATTATTACAACAGTTACAACATTTATAATTGAAGGAAAATACAAAGTTTTACAATTAATGAAATGATACAATGGCTATCTATTTCTAGGTTGTCTTCAGCATACCCAAGTTCTTTCAGTACTAAGAATGATCGCGGCTAAACCTGAAAAATGTTGGTTTCCAGTCAGGAATGGAACAAGTACACAAACCGACGACAATGCGAAAACACAATAGAATTAACAAGACATGAAAATAGCATATGGAATATGAAAGCTAGTAAGAAAACTGATGACATGGCACGGTGGAAAAGTAAAAGAAAAAATAAAAGACATCTACCTATGTGGTGTAAAATACCTTTTAATACGTAAATGGCTGGGCTAATACGGCACATCATATGATGGCTATCGTTCAGTAATGGTACGACTAACTCATACGTGAGTGTGTATGACTTAGCTATCGTTCAGTAATATAATTGGGTGTGTTCACGTATTTACTTAGTATTTCCCCTTCCGACTACTCCGTGTGACGAGCATGTCAACAAGCAGCAAGATATATGTATAGACATGAAATGAAAAGACTACTATGAATCGGAAAGCAATCAGAAAGTGCACTTGCCTGAGGTCCTTAGCTGGAGAAACCAATAATACCATATCACTCAATGAGCCACAATCAGTCAACACATGTAGAAGTCTCCGGATGCTAAAATAAACATTACCAACCTTCTCAGAATAGTCAAATTAGCTAGGATTGCCTGTCCTTAAGTCCAATTCTGGATACAGGGGCAAAACGATAAGTTTGGGCAAAAACGGTGTCCGCCGTTAGACCCGCTTTGCACCGAAAAGCGTGCTAGAGTCAACAGTCTCTAAAGTCGTCAAACTACAAGTCTACGGATCCAGTTTTCCGATACGAACCCAACCGTATGTCCAAAGTTGGATTCCGTCGGCCCGTGCACAAAATCGCCCGTTGAGTGGAACCGCGGGGCCCGCAAAACGGCGTTCGATTCGACTGTCTCAGATTTGGACCAAACTTGGCATGCAGGACCAAAAAAATGACACGATTCTGTTGGTGCAAGTTTCGTCTCGATCTGACGATCGTGCACAAAGTAATTGAAGAATTTGTAAAGTGCACGATACGGTAAATTTCGACGGATACGCATCAAATTCGTCGTGCACACGCGACCAATTTGAATTCTGTCAAAGCCCACACGACCATGAAGCCGTTACGTAACTTTCCATGCTTTCGATTCACGACCACGTCATCCGGATTGGCGTGACGCACGTCGTGTGGAGCATTTTTATGATTTATAAAACAGGTTTTTCGGTAACTTCGGAATCCACAAAAAGGGTGATGAAGACCTATATGTTGTTTATAAACCTATTCAAAAGGATTTCGAAATCGATCACTATTTTGCAAGAAATTGGGACTCAAACTGGGGACTCTGGGACAGTCTCTATATTCAGAATTTTGAGATTTTTCTCGATCTTTGGATCGAATTTCTGAAGAATCTGGCGCATGGCGATGGAATCTATTTGAAGGGAAAAAACAGAGGGTAAGGTTGTCATATTGCCTGCGAAGACGAGACGCAAAATGGTGGAGCATATCGCGTGGGAATCGGGCGCGAAGTCGGGGTTGTGCAGCGTGGGTGCTGCTGTCGCCTTCGGGTTCAATCGCTGTGCGCGCGCCTTTCTGGCCGTGGCTCGGCTGGTCGATGGCGGCCAGCCCGCCGTGGGGGCGCGCGCGACCACCTGGTTGGTCGACGCTGGGTCCGAGGGGTTAGGGTTTCGGGAAAGACTTTCCTTCTCGCGCGGATCTGTATAATATATACGAGTTCGTATATATATAAGTAGTGAACTACAGGGGATCGAGGGTTGGCCGCTAAGGCTGGGGGTCTACTACCGTTGGGCCTGGGCTCGGGCCATACTGGCTCAGGCTGGGCTCGGCCCTGGGCTTGGGGTTGGGCTGGAAGGGCCAAAGGGGAGGCTGGCCTGTTCGGTTTGGGACTGGGATTTAGTAGGGCTCGGGTCTGGGCTCTCTGCTACTACTGCTGTTCAATCATATTCTTTTTCTTTTTCTTTATCTCTTATATATATATATATATATATATATATATATATATATATATATATATATATATATATATATATATATATATATATATATATATATATATATATATACACATATACATAAAAATATAAGATATATTTATATATATAACTACATGAATACACGTAAATACTTATATATTCTAGATATATATACACATACACATTAATATATATATTTTATATATATATTTACACATACACATTAATATATATTTATATATACATACCAATACATATGATACAATATAATATATTTATATATACATACAAAGATACATGTACATCATATATATTCATATACACATATACATTATATTTATTAGACAATAAAATAATATAACCAATAAAATAATAATATTAGATAAAAATCTCAATAAATGATAATAATAATAATAATAATACCCATTTTGTATAAATAACCAAATATTTAGGAAATATCGTAAGTCTACCAAAAAAGCTAGAAAATATTTGTACATACCTAAAAGTATGTCTACATAGGCTTGGGCTTGGTTTGGGTCCAATTTGCACTAGTTTGGTACAACCGGGTCCCCTAAAACTAAATATTATAATTAATAAATAAATAATCTTTGATAAGGGTTACGTCGCAACTTGGCCTGGTTTTCCTACTTAGGACATCACTATGGCTCGGCCTTCTCTACCAGGGCTAATATACTAGTCAAAGCATACCACTGCACTACCCGTGCCATAATTCCTAGTCATCTTGTACTCCAAAACTCCACCATGGCTAAAATCATCTACCGTAACAATTAACTAAATAATTATTTATAAAAATCTAAAAATCACCATTTTAAATCAAATAAATAATAAAAAAAATATTTTAAAAATTTTTTGGAAGGGAGGCTACAAATCTACCCACCTTAAAAATAATTTCGTCCTCGAAATTCAAATTCATAACTATTTCTTAAAATTCAAAGTCTAGTATTCCCTTAATCTCCTCAAATAGTTGTATCCTCCTTCTTGTTATTTTGTAACTCCGAAACTCCGAGGACTTCTACCCACCTTAGAGGCTAGGATATGGTGGCAAGGTTCCTATCACAGGGCTGGCCGAGGGTAGCTACACTTGCATATACAACTATCATAGCCATGGGAATACTCTGTGTCTATCTATCAATTACGAGTTTTCGTCTTTCCAATCCGCGAAAGACAAAAACAATAAAGAGTTCAAGAGATGTCGCTGAATACAATTATGCGATTCAAAGGCGAATATATAATATAAGAAAAATTGTCAAGCAATCGCGGATGAGATCCTAGAGGCATCTATATCTCAATCCACGTAGGATAATTAAATGAATAGCGAACCGAATGCATCATGGTTGATCAGACCGTGATACAATGATTCTGATTAGACAATATGTTAGCGGACGTCCCCAATAAACATAGGTCTCAAATCAAGCTCGATAAAAGAGTAAGCTTGCAAAAACTAGGCTGTAATAGCAGCATTGGTCAAGAGAGTCAAAATACAAGTATGCGAGATTTTTGGAAAAAAGGAAAATAAGAAGTTCGAGTTTGAGAGAATCAAAACCTTACCTGGATGTTTTTGCCTATACGGTCTTCCTACAATCTTACTATCCCTAAAGTCTTGGTCAACTACAACATAGTTTTAGCAATGTTCTATAACCTATGATCCTCAGAAATGGTTTCATTTCTATGGGTTGTGCCTCGCCAGTGCGCTGCTGGCTGCAGTGAACCCACATTCTCCACTCTCAAATAATTGACGACAGTGCGCTGCTGTCTAAAGTTTATGGGTTAGCTAATATTTCTCTAACTATAACCGTAAAATTTTATGAGCTTCTAGAGATTCAAACAAGTTGACTAAAAATAGAGCGTAAGAATTTGTCCTATCAATCACAACATTTAAAACATTTAACATGGAGGAAATAACTAAATACGAAAGAAATACAAACATTCTACTATTGATTTCATATGCATTTCAACGGTTGAGGGAAATCTCAAATTAATCTACCTCGAGATTCGTACACGAATTACAAAATCAAAATTTATAAACTAAATCCTTACAGCAAAAGAGAATTTAAAATAGGCAATTCTAACTTATGATATAAGATTTATATCTAATACAGCAAAATAAAATTAAACAGTTCGATCAAAGCCTTAATTATAGGTAAGCCTAACTAATCAAGTGAATAGCATATCCACATTGGATCACATTGTCAAATCAAAGTAATGGTGTGCCTATAGGGATCTAGCAAGCTATCTAAATTGCATGGCCTATCTAATAACCTTAACTACCCAACGGTCAATTTAATAAGGGACCCTTATCCTAGTTGTCCTCTTAAATTATTTTAATCCTATTTGTGAATGAGCATTTCCTGGGCGCAGGCTTGCAGCAGTACGACTAATATGATACTACCACGAGTTCGCATAATTTTGCGAAAACTGACCTGCATGGGCCACCACAAAAACTTTTCACGACCCGCACCAGCTTTTCGGATACGAGACGTGTCCAAGCCAGCCTACGCCGCAGAGTCGGCGGTAGAACGCTGTCAAGCCCGCAGGAAATAAATGCTCAAAGTACAACATTTGCTGCTCATTCACATTTCTAAATTATTACAACAGTTACAACATTTATAATTAAAGGAAAATACAAAGTTTTACAATTTATGAAATGATACAATGGCTATCTATTTCTAGGTTGTCTTCAGCATACCCAAGTTCTCCCAGTGCTAAGAATGATCGCGGCTAAACCTAAAAATGTTGGTTTCCAGTCTGAATGGAACAAGTACACAAACCGACGATAATGCAAAAACATAATAGAATTAACAAGACATGAAAATAGCATATGGAATATGAAAACTAGTAAGAAAACTGATGACATGGCACGGTGGAAAAGTAAAAGGAAAAATAAAAGACATCTACCTATGTGGTGTGAAATACCTTTTAATACGTGAACGACTGGGCTAGTACGGCACATCATACGATGGCTATCGTTCAGTAATGGTACGACTAACTCATACGTGAGTGTGTATGACTTAGCTATCGTTCAGTAATGTAATTGGGTGTGTTCACGAATTTACTTAGTATTTCTCCTCCCGACTACTCCGTGTGATGAGCGTGTCAACAAGAAGCAAGATATATGTATAGACATAAAATGAAAAGACTACTATGAATCGGAAAGCAATCAGAAAGTGCACTTGCCTGAGGTCCTTAGCTAGAGAAACCAATAATACCATATCACTCAATGAGCCACAATCGGTCAACACATGTAGAAGTCTCCGGATGCTGAAATAAACATTACCAACGTTCTCAGAATATTCAAATTAGCTAGGATTGCCTGTCTTTAAGTCCAATTCTGGATACAGGGGCAAAACGGTAATTTCAGGCAAAAATGGTGTCCGCCGTTGGACCCGCTTTGCACATAAAAGCGTGCCAGAGTCAACGGTCTCTAAAGTCGTCAAACTACATGTCTACGGATCCAGTTTTCCGATACAAACCCAACCGTATGTCCAAAGTTGGATTCCGGCGGCCCGTGCACAAAATCGCTCGTTGAGTGGAACCGCGGGGCCCGCAAAACGGCGTTCGATTCGACTGTCTCAGATTTGGACCAAACTTGGCATGCAGGACCAGAAAAATGACACGGTTCTGTTGGTGCAAGTTTTGTCTCGATCTGACGATCGTGCACAAAGTAATTGAAAAATTTGTAAAGTGCACAATACGGTGAATTTTGACGGATACACATCAAATTCGTCGCGCACACGCGACCAATTTGAATTCCGTCAAAGGCCACACGACCACGAAGCCGTTACACAGCTTTCGATGCTTTCAGTTTGCGACCACGTTGTCCGGATTGGTGTGACGCACGTCGTGTGGAGCGTTTTCATGATTTATAAAACAAGTTTTCGGTAACTTCGGAATCCGATTTCTCGGCACGTAGTCGATGATTTCCGAAACCACAAAAAGGGTGATGAAGACCTATATGTTGTTTATAAACCTATTCAAAAGGATTTCAAAATCGATCACTGTTTTGTAAGAAATCGGGACTCAAACTGGGGACTCTGGGACAGTCTCTATATTCAGAATTTTGAGATTTTTCTCGATCTTTGGATCAAATTTCTGAAGAATCTGGCGCATGGCGATAGAATCTATTTGAAGGAAAAAAATAGAGGGTAAGGTTGTCGGATTACCTGCGAAGATGAGACGCGAAACGGTGGAGCGTGCCGCACGGGAATCGGGCGCGAAGTCGGGGTTGTGCAGCGTGGGTGCTGCTGTCACCTTCGGGTTCAGTCGCTGTGCGCGCGCCTCCCTGGCCGTGG
>JANAVB010025600.1:403330-478063 GCA_029216955.1 Iris pallida
AAACATTGGTCTAAGTCTACGTCTACCATCGGAATCTTGAAACTGATCATAGATGCAAACATATATTGATATGTATTATGAATATTCATCGTTAGAATTATTTTCCTATCTCCTTTAGCCACAGTTAATTAGGAACAAGCGACCAAATTAACCTTAATTACTAAACAACCCCAGACAAGCGCTAAAGGTTTAATCTAGTAGCGTATTAAACTCAGTGAGATCGATGAAATAAAATAACACAAGCACAAGCGGTTGCATTTAATTTAGTCAAATATTTTCTTCCTAAGATTTAATAATACAAAGCAGTAATTTATTAAACTTTGGTTGCTTCACAAATTAGATGGATCGAACAATTCCAGATTCGATATCTAATTTAGCAGTAGATTATCAAGAATAATAAACTAGTATGCATCCTAGTAATTAAACAAGATAATCATGAAATGTGCATAAGAAAACATTTGATACTCAAAGTACAAATCAAACATATAAACACAAATTATATCTCACAAGTTTTTATTGATTCAAGGCTTCCGTACACTTCAACCAACAAGACTTTAGCCGAACATGTTCATCAAAACTTCAAAATAAAAGTTGGAGAAGAAGAGAAGAGATGTGTTGTATTTTCTTCTCATGATTTCTACCCCCTTTTATACACCATAAATTAGTTGTATCAAGCCCACAATATCTCACCACATATCCTCTAAAAGTTACAACTTCTCAAACCAAATAGAATAAGTCATAGAACAAGTAGGAAAATGGTTATTTTGGTTCATATTTTTGTTCACATCATCTTTGACCCAACTTCCAGTCTGATTTCGTCCATGATGCAGCTTGATTTGCGATAAGCACAAAATATAAAAGTTGTAGCCCTGTGTCTTAGCTTTCCAAATCTTTTTGAATCACCTCTATTGCTTCTCGGATGAGAAAGTTATGCCCATTTTGGTGAAAGGTGTCAAAACTGTCCAGAATTGCATTTTAGCTCCATTTTGCACATTGTGTCTCCAATTGCATCCTAAAGCAAAATATAAATATAATCAGTACCTTTAGTCATAAAATGAGCATAAAATGGTGAACACTAAGGGATAAAAATATAATATTTTATGTTCTCATCAAATACCCCCACACTTAACTTTTGTTCGTCCTCGGACAAAACTCAAAATTTATTTTTTTCAAAACAAAAATCAAGGTTGTAATGTCATAAATAAAGAATAACCATGCTCTTCAAAACTCATAACATATCATGAAAATATATTCTTAAACAACTTCTAATTTCTTAGTAAATATTTTTACTTGAAGATAGGGTAAACTAAATTCGTAGACTCTCATGGGAATAAACACTCAGCTCTCATGGTTTGAAGGGTAAGTGTTTCTCTCAAATTCATTCCAATAGAAATGATCTACCATAAGCTTGCATATCTTCTCATTCTCCACCACTTGGATCACATGCATAACACAAATCATAAGGACTTTTTATGGGTTGTAACGGGGCTTAGGATTAAGGTAGGATATATTTTGGGAGTGTAGCTCAAAAGCCATCAAAACTAGTGGAGCAAAAATGATTTAACTCAAGCTCGAATATATAAAATATGTAAAACCAATCACTCCATTCAAAGCATTCAACATATCCCTTTATTTGAAATTTTGGAAGGAATCATGAAGATGGATATCAGAAGTTATTTCCTCCATCACTTTTTTTTTACTTCTTCTTCTTTCATTTTTTTTTTCATTTTTTTTCTCAGTTCTCTTTTCTTTTTCTTGTTCTTTTTCTCAGTCATGATGGACACAAGAATTTAAGAATGAAAAATATGTAGCCAAACTAGAAGTTAAATACCCCCACACTTATTTCATATACACCCATACATATCATAATGCTCCCCTAGCTTTCCGACTTGGGTAAGAATTTTTTTTTCCAGGTTAAAGCTTGTAATGTGGGTTCACAAAAATAAAAGCAATAAGGCTCAAAGGGGTTCAACCAAAGGAAAAATAATTTCAGGGAAGGCTATTTGGCTTAAGTAGCGTAAAAAATTGCCTTAATCATGTTCATGTATGCAAGTGTTGATGTGACCTTGAAGAGAATCAAAACAAGTTCTAGAGAAACAAATCCATGGAAGAATATCACTCATCAAGAATAATGGGACTGATGTGTCAGTCTAAAGGCTCAAAATCTCACCGGCTTTTGTCTACCAAATTTAGTCACAACCATTCTCAAGGAAAAAAACTAGACTAATTAATTCTAAGTTGAAAAGATTACTCATTCAGTCATGTTATGAATTTTATTAAACTTAGTTAACTCTTGTTCATGACATACACAACAAAAATTACTGAAAACCATAAGAATAAATGTCCCTTTTTTTAGAAAATAAATTAAGAACAAAAAAATATTTTAAATTTTATTTTTAAATTCATTTATTTTAAAAAAATAACCAAACATAAATATCCTCACTTACAATTAAAACTGACATTGTCACCATTGAAAGTCTAAATGCAAAGAAAAGACAAAAATGGACAAAAATAAAAAATACAAGAATATAAAAAACTCCCCTTGGGTTGCCTCCCAAGCAGCGCCTTTGTTTAATACGTCGTTGGCTCGACTCTATGCACAATTGAGACAACTACGCAAAGATTTTACATCTTGAATAGAGGCCTGCAAAATAGAGGGTAAAACATCTTGTTAAAAATTGATAATAAAATATAAGGAATGTTACCTGATTGTTGTCTTTTTATAAAAGCATTCATTCCTGCAACAGTTTTGTGCATATTATTACTCAAGACTAACTCCTCATTCTCTTTCGTGAGACGCTCACTAATGGCAATATCTAATCCATCTTTGCTATTAAGTTCAAAACTTCTTCTGCATTTGGTACTACGTCGTTATTAGGAATATTCGTGTCTGCAACGCTATTTTTCTCTTCTTCATGTTTTGACGACATTGGTGCTTCTTCTGCTAGAATATCCACCTCTTTATCATTTCTCAAAATGATTGTACTTGTATTGTCTTTTGGATTTATTATTTGAGGTGATAATTTTTCGAACTTTGTACCTCCAACTTTTTAATTATTGTAGCCATTTGGCTCATTTCATTGTTCAGACTATGGATGCTGGCCCTTGTCTCCTGTTGAAATTACAAGGTATTAGTGGCAATAGACTTAACTGTAGGCCTCAAAAATGAAGTCACGCTGAGTTGATCAGAACAAGTCACGCAGAGTGATCCGAGAAGCAGCACAAAAGATATGCTAAGTTCTGCCTGGCCATCTCCTTTAGAAGTCACGCAGAGACAGCTCAGCCATACGTCAGAATCATAATGACTGACAACACAACAGTCGAGAAACGTCTCCTCGTATGCCACGTATGCACAGAACTCGAGACATCACAGCCGTCTTTTACGTGATTTTTGAAATCTTCCTTAGCAAGACTCACTCTTCACCAAGTTGGCGTGACTTTGGGTCTTGTCTTCATTTAATGCGGCTGACAATATAATCAATGTCAGAGATTTTGTGTCAGACAAAGCGTGCCAAATCAAGACAGCTGGCGGTTTGCGTGGATTCTGAACCTTCTCCTTCCTCAAAACATTACGTGACTTTTGAGTTATTCTTCTCAAAGCCTGCGTGAATTATGAAGTATTCTTCTTCAAAGCTTGCGTGGATTTCGCCTTCAACGAGTCTACGTCAACGAATCTGCGTGGATTTTTGCCTTCAGCAAGTCAGCGTGGATTTTATTTCAACTGGAGTACGTGGCAGCCATGCCACCGATCTCTCTCTCGCGTGCCCAGTAACTTGCACACGACCCATGCACTGATGCCATGTGTCCAACAGTTACGGGCCACGTCCATTAACTACTCACTAACCCTGCGTGTATTTAGAGTCTGCGTGACTTTTCAAGTGCACCAGTGGTGAGGTAGTTATCTTTTCAGTTACTGTTTTGACTCTATAAATAGAGTTCTTTTTCTTATTCATTGTACAGATACATTGATATCTACTGTCAAAATTTTGAGAGCTTTTCTTCTTCGCATAGTCCAAGGGATAAAGCGATCGTCTTCTAGATCGGATTCCCAAAGTTGTAATTTTCCCAGAAACACAACAAATAAAGAGAATTTCTTTATGGAAAACAAATTGGCGACTCTGCTGGGGAAAACCATCTCCTCTTTTGAGATGGCAACAACTCAATGCGACACTTCGTCAATCGGCTCGACGAAGAAGGTGATGACGATCAAATTCGATCAACTCGCCTATGAAGAAATACAGCGGGCTAAGGGTGGCAAGTCCACTCCAGCCTCCATCATCACTGCCAAGTCGAAGGGGCACTCTGTCTATGTCCCTAAGAATCAGTTGGCAGTCAATGGTGAAGTCTCTGCCACAGTGTCTGCTCCTAACACTGGCAAGAGCTCTACTGCAAGCATGTACACTCTTATGCACTCGAAGATGACAGCAATCAAAGATCACGCTAACAGTACTGGCTCCTTAGCCAAATCTGTTCCAGTGTGTATCTCCAAAGTTGAAAGTCACGCTGACAGTACTGGCTCCTTAGCCAAATCTGTTCCAGCGTACAAATTCAACTCTAAAAGTCACGCTGACAGTACTGGCTCCTTAGCCAAATCTGTTCCAGCGTGCAAATTCAACTCTAAAAGTCACGCTGACAGTACTGGCTCCTTAGCCAAATCTGTTCCAGCGTGCAAATTCAACTCTAAAAGTCACGCTGACAGTACTGGCTCCTTAGCCAAATCTGTTCCAGTGTGCAATCCCACATTCAAAAGTCACGCTGACAGTACTGGCTCCTTAGCCGAATCTGTTCCAGCGTGTAATTCTAAAATCAAAAGTCACGCTAACAGCTCTGGTTCTTTAACCAAGTCTGTTTCAGCGTGTATTTCATCAGAGAAGAATAGCTCCTTAGAACTGGGGGTGGTCTTCCACACAAAGTCCCTTCGAAAAGGAATAACTCTTTAGTTGTTTCTTCTACTCCTGTAGTTTTTACTTCAGGAACAGCTTTGACTGATACTTTTGTTAGTCAAAGGAAAGGAGATGGTCTTTTGACTACTCTTCCTTTTGGACATTCTATGTCTCAAAATCTGAATGAGTCTAAGAAGAAATATTCCTTAACATCTTCTCCTATGACTTCTTCAAATTGGGCACAGAATCTGTCCATTAAAGAGGGTCTGTTACCAACTCCTAATCAAAGGAGTGGTTCAACTCTTCCTTCTCTGCAAATATCCAGATCAATGGAAGGAAAACTCCATGTTTCCAAAACCAATGTGTTACCTTCCATTGATTTAAGAACAAAACTCAGCACTTCTGGTGTTAAGAAACCATACCAATTGGATATGAAGATAAAAGATCCAGATGCAGAGTATGCAAGAAATTATGTGGCTCACATTAATCACTCTTTGTATAATCAAGAGCCATCAAGACCCAAGAACAGGAAGTATACTCCTCAATCTTCACAAACAGATTTACGGGAATATCTTCAACAGAAGAGAAGGAGTAATTCTATATCAAAGGAACATGCTGAATGTGACTTCTATCCAAGAGTCATAATTCGGTGCAGATGTCAATCAACAGTTCAAAACCATGGTGATCATGAATGTGACTTCCAGCCAAGAGTCACAATGCAATACAGATGTCAAAATAAACGACAGTCTGTCTTCAATAGGATTCAGTATGAACCTATGCCTGATGAAGATGAGTCTTTGTTTGCCTCTGTCAACATGACTTCTCGGGACACCAGGGGTAGAGTTGATAGTCCAGATGGAGTATATAGAAACACCAGAGCAAGAGTCCTGGCTTCTAGTCAAAGAAATTTGATCCCTGAAATTGATTCTGAATTTCTTGGAGAATCTAACTTACCACCTCTTCCTACTGGGGGTAATTCTCCTGTAGTTGACTTTGATGCACGAAGCAATGATTCAGAGTATACAACATCTACTAGTTCATCAATAATCCCTTATATAGTCATGACTTACATGGTTGATGGGAATACTGATGAACCTTCTTCTTCCTTGACTCCTCAAGATCAAAGAATTGCTTCTTTGGAACAGCAAATGAAGTCTATGACTGACACAATGAAGTCAATGTATGAACTCATGACAGCTCAGTTGCAAAATCGACAGACTGTATCAGATGCCATACCAGTTGATAGTGATATAAGTCCAGTACAAGTTCCTCCAGCAGTACAATCCAATACTCCTGGACCAGCTCAACCAAATCCTAATCTCTCTGGAGCTGGAGGTATTGCTTACAATGCTGTTCCTCCTCCCAACTATTCTCTACAAGCCACAACTTCACAATCTTCGGGAGTTGTCTCTGAAGAATTGAAGAATCTCAAAACTCAATTCGAGGCATTCAAACAGAAGGATGGTTTACAAAGGTTAGGCATCAAGCAGCCTTATCCGATAGAATGGAAGCAAGTATTATATCCTCCTAAATACAAGCCTCCTACTATCTCATTCTATGTTGGAACCACTTCTCCAAGTCAGTTTATTAATCACTTTGAAGTGATGACTGATCAACTGCAACCAAGTGATGCCCTCCTTACTCGGGTATTTATTGGATGTCTCAAGGGAACGGCTTATGAATGGTATAGGAGTCTCCCAGATGGGAGTATTACCTCATTTGCTGGTTTCAAACAGATGTTTCTTGAAAGGTTCTATGAAGGGCTTAATGACATGGCTATGTCTGCTCTTATTAGAATCAAGCAGAAAAATAATGAATCTACAAAGGAATACATTGAACAGTTTCGAAGAGAAGCTCTGAAGATGCCTCTTGGAACTCCTGATGCTGTCACCATTGATACGTGCAAATCAAACTTGTTGCCAATCATCAGTATGTGGACAGGGTCTACTCAATTTCAAGATTGGCCTTCCTTCATAGTCAGTGCCAAAGCTGCAGAAATCAGTGCTGAAACCTTCAAAGGTTTAGGAGTGCAGATGATTCCTAAAGAAACAGGACAAGGTGCTAACAATAAAAATAATGCTCGCAAAGGAAAAGAAACTCTTGAAGTTAATTTTCAGAGCAAAGATGCATCAAATGTTCAAACTCCTGCCTCTACAACTCAACAATCAAGAACACCTCGCCCCAAAAAAGAATATTCTTTTGACGACGACGATGTCCTTGGTATCTTTGAATGTCTGCTGAAAGGTAATAAAATACAATTACCAGAGATCAAAAAACCTGATGAAGCTGGTAAGACAGATCATCCTAAATACTATCCATATCACAGAATGCTGGGTCATACAATTCGTACATGTTATGTACTGAAAGGAAAGATCCAAGAAATAATTAAATCTGGAGCTATCTCTCTTACTCCAAAAGAGAAGACCGTCACCTCCAACGTCGTCTCTATGCAATTTGGAGATTTCCCTCCTCAACTCCTTGAAAGTGGGATTGTTCCTATTCCCAAAGCAACTCTTGACATAGTGAATCTTTCTCCTCCACAGTCTGAAGGATTAGTGCCAATCACTTTGGAAACAGGGGAAATCATGTGGATCCATCCTGATCTAGTGGCAGATTTTGAATCGCCTTCTCCTCAAAAGATTTCTTCTCAAAAATCTAAGAAGGCTGGAAAGATCAAGTCATGTCATATGACTTCTCTTGGGTCTACCTCTGACACAGAGCCAAAAGATAAAGAAGAAGCACTTGTTAGTGCTACTCGAACAGGAAAACCTTACCTAAAGGATTATTCTAAAAATTCTGAAGATCCTACTGATATCCCTTCAGATGCTAAAGATGCTCCTAATGTTCCTCCTGAAGAAGAATCATCCACTGAACCTGTTCCTCCCAAGCCTACGGCTCTGGAGAAAGGCAAACAACAGGCTCGGTTTGATAAGCCAATCAAGAAGTCTTCTCCTCTTGGACTTCAGAAGCCTTACAACTTCGACATTTTGGCTCAGCTTGCTAATACTCCAGCTAGAATGTCCCTTTTTGAACTTCTACGTCTTTCTAAAGAAACTCGGGAGACTTTAAGTGAAGCACTTCTACAAGCTGACTCTTGTCTTGCACAATTGAAAAAGCTAGATGCGGAACCTGCCACTTGCTTACATTGCAACAGTGTACTGGACATTATCCCAAATATCACCTTTATACAAGATGACATGCTACTGGAGGATAATCGACATGATCGACCTCTCTACTACACTGGTTATATTGATACGATGAAGATAGATCGTATCCTCATTGACCCAGGGTCTACTATAAGCATAATGCCGAAGAGTCTGTTGGATGAACTAAAAATCCCTCTTCACAAGCTTTCCAAGACGGTTACTACTATCTTGGGATTCAATCAAAGCCGAAGTGAGCCTTTGGGAAAGATTCATCTGAAGCTTCAGATAGGCGATTTTAGATCTAAAGTCACTTTCTATGTGATCGAGATCGCGGGATCCTATAATCTTCTTCTGGGGAGGCCCTTTCTTCATAAAAATAATGTGGTGCCCTCTACTCTTCATCAATGTTTTAAATACATTGATAGCAATGGAAGAGTACAAAAAGAAGTTGCTGATATAAATCCCTTCCATGGGGTTGAAGCTTATTTCAATGATTCCCGAATGTACAAAGAAGAGTATATAAGGATCATACAAGCTATGGAGAAAGAAGATGCACAAAGTGAGACTTTAATAATCCCTGTTAAAGGTCGAACTACTCAGCAACAATCTCCTAAATCCTCTGGAGAAGATTCTTTCATCATTCTAGTGAGTGGACGGATCTCTCCGTTACCTCAGTCATCTACTCAAAATATACTGATCATTCCTGTCAGTGGGCGTACTACAGTTCCTGTATCTTCACAAGATATTCTGCTAATTCCAGTTGGAGGGCGGATTATTCTTCCATCTCAAACTTCAAGGGAGCTCACCTCTTCTGAGCCATTTGTTATCGATCTTAATCGAAACAAAGCTTCTTTTTCTTCTCCCCCTTTAGTCATTGACTTGGCTAAAATCTCTAAAGCTCAGCCTTCTCCTAATGTAAATATTGCTGCTTTTACATTTAATGAAAAGTCTCCACCTTTGTAGTACGTTGATGTGTGTAATTATGTTCATAGTTATTTACATCTGTTAGATGACTTGAACACAATAACCATAGGAGTTGTACAGACTGTTCATACAGATGTATCTCTAGAACCTGTACAATCTTCATACTTTCTAGTTCCCAGCAGAAAGCCAGGAGACATTCCAATATTCTTCTACAAAGGGCCTCAAAATCCTTCTGATCTTGAAGATGATGACAAAAATGATGATACTGGAAGATTATAATTACGTCGTTATAGTCAGCAATCTAGAGACATCATCAAAAATATGGGCTATGACTTCAGGACTGGCCTCAATAATGGAAAAGGAAGAAAAATACCTGTCCGGATTCCTCCTTTGAAATATGGAAGGACGAAATGCGGATTGGGTTATACTGCTCCTACTCCTTTCATCAATATTATCCATGAAGATCCTGAGTCTGATGAAGATAAGAGATCTGATTCTTCTAGTACCACTTCTTGGGATTCCGATACGAGTATCGGTGACTTCTATTGCAACCTTCTGTCTTCCAATATGGTTTCCATTGACCATTCTGAAGAAAGTGATGAAGACGAAGAAGAGTTTAAAATCTCACCTGAATCAGAACAGTGGGCCCAAAGATTAGATAATCAATGGGAGTTTTGTTTCGAGCAAAAAGAACCTCCGACTGAAGATAAACTTGTTCAAATAGATGTTGGTGAAGAGGGATCTTCTAAACCAATATTCATCAGTGAAAGTCTTTCAAAAACTGATAAGAAAGACATGATCAAACTCATTCGTGATTACATCGATGTCTTTGCTTGGAGTTATGAAGATATGCCAGGGCTTGATCCTCAAATTGCAACTCACAAGCTCAATATCTTGCCGAATGCAAAACTGGTCAAACAACAACAGCGACGATTTCGTCCAGACATCATGGATGCAATTGAAGCTGAAGTCAATAAACTCATTACCTCTGGGTTTATTAGAGAGGAACAACATCCCGATTGGGTGGCTAATATTGTTCCTATTCTTAAAAAGACTGGCAAGATCAGAGTATGCATAGACTTTCGCGATCTCAATGCGGCATGTCCTAAAGACGAATTCCCTCTACCAATCACTGATGTCATGGTTGATAATACCTGTGGATTTGAACGAATGTCATTCATGGACGGGTATTCTGGGTACAATCAGATCAAAATGTTTCCAGAGGACGAGAAGCACACTTCTTTCAGAACGCCGATTGGTACATACTGTTATACAGTTATGCCATTCGGTCTCAAGAATGCAGGAGCAACTTATCAACGAGCTATGAGAACTATATTCTGTGAACATTTGCGGAAAACAGTCGAATGCTATGTTGATGATATTACAGTCAAAAGTCAACAAAAGGAGGATCATATCCATGATTTGAAGACTATATTTGATCTAATGCGTAAGCATCAATTAAAGAAGAACCCTACTAAGTCCTTCTTAGGCGTCTCTAGTGGTAAATTTCTCGGCTTCGTCATTACCTCTAAAGGTATACACGTGGATCCCGAGAAGATCAAAGCCATCCAAGAGATGCGTCCTCCACGCACCTTAAAAGAGCTACGAGGATTTCAAGGAAGAATCGCTTATATCAGGAGATTCATTTCTAATTTATCAGGATGCTGCAGACCATTCAACAAACTTATGAAGAAAGGTGTCTCTTTTGTCTGGAATGATGAATGTCAGAATGCATTCGATGATATAAAACAATATCTGATGAGCCCTCCAGTATTGGTACCTCCCGTCTCAGGAATACCGTTCCTCCTCTATACTCGAGCAATGAGTCATTCATTGGGTGCATTACTCGCTCAAAAGAATCAAAATGGCCATGAATAAGCCATTTATTATCTCAGCCGCACTATGACTGGAGCTGAACCTCGATATTCACCGGTTGAAAAAGAATGTCTAGCCTTGATGTTTAATGTCCAAAAGACACGTCATTATATCATTGGCCAGACTATTCATGTCATCTCCAGGATCAATCCTATACGGATCATGATGAAGAAACCCAGTGTTTTAAATTCTCGATTAGCTAACTGGGGAATCCTACTTGCTCAGTATGACATGCACTATATTCCTCAGAAATCAGTCAAAGGACAAGCTTTAGCTAATTTTCTGGCTGCTCACTCAATTCCAGAAAATTCAAAACTCTATGATGAAATCCCAGATGAAGTCCTAGATTCAAATCAAATTACTGAAGAAGATCCTACTTGGCGTCTATTCTTTGATGGAGCATCAAGAATTGGTCCTAATGGCGATATTGTCGCAGGAGTTGGAATTGTTCTTGTATCGCCAGAAGGTCTTGCCATCCAAAGAGCTTATTCTCTCGATCAGCCGTGTTCAAACAATGTAGCTGAGTACAACGTATTACTTATTGGTCTTCAACTCGCTAAACATCTGAATATTCAACATTTGAAGGCGTATGGAGATTCTAAACTTATTGTCAATCAGATCAGGGGTACTTATGAAGTTCGCCATCAAGATCTGGTTCCTTATCATAGAGCGGCCATATCTATGACCTCATCATTTAAGAAATTCTTCATTGAACATGTTAGGCGAGCATGTAACACAGAAGCTGATGCCCTTGCTAATCTTGCAGCGGTGCTGGCTATCCCAATCAGACGGCAACAAATGATTGTTGTTCGTAATCGAGAATTATTTCATCTTAAAAATAACTTGACTCTAGGACTTCCAGTTGACATTGAAGAATCAACATCTCATGACGTCAACACAACAAGAGGATTTGGATTCAGTCATAAATCGATATCATCTTCATCCGATTCCAGCATGGAATTCATCTTCAGTAACTCGACTGAGAATTAGAATACGGATAAAGATTGGAGACTTCCTTTCTTAGATCCCGTATTATATGATATTCTTTCGGATGATCCGAGTGAGGCAGCATCTATCAGACAACGATCACTCAGATTCTACTACAATCATACAACAAAGACCTTATATCGTCGAGCTTATGATGGTTTACTCCTTCGATGTGTTGCCGGTGACGAGGCTCAACAAATCATTCGCGAATCATATGATGGAATTTGTAGAGCACATCAGCCAGGACCAAAACTTCAAGACCGTATTCGACGTATGGGTTATTATTGGCCCACCATGGTATCTGATACCATCGAATACGCAAAGAAGTGTAAAGCTTGTCAAATCCATACGGATTTTATTCATCAACCCTCGAAATTTCTACATCCGACGACAGCATCATGGCCCTTCGAAGCTTGGGGCATGGACATTGTCGGCCCGATCAATCCACCGTCATCTAAAGGTCATCGGTTCATTCTCGCAATAACTGATTACTTCTCCAAATGGGCCGAAGCCATTCCTTTATCTGAAGTTAAGACGTCTAATGTCATCAGCTTTATTAAGCACCACGTCATCTACAGATTTGGTGTTCCTCGACGCATTGTTCATGATAACGGACCACAGTTCGTCAGCCAGAAATTTACTCGATTCTGTGACGATCATCGGATCAATAATGTGGCTTCTACCGCATATAATCCAGCAGCTAACGGATTGGC
This sequence comes from Iris pallida, assembly GCA_029216955.1. Classification (NCBI taxonomy): domain Eukaryota; kingdom Viridiplantae; phylum Streptophyta; class Magnoliopsida; order Asparagales; family Iridaceae; genus Iris; species Iris pallida. Next base: position 415,859 of record JANAVB010025600.1, read on the forward strand.
AGAAGCTTTCAACAAGACTATCATCAAACTCCTAAAGAAGTTTGTCTCCACTAACAAACGTAATTGGAGTGACAAGCTCGGGGAATGTTTGTGGGCTTATCGCACTACAGTTCGTAATGCTACCAAATATACACCTTTCTCTCTGGTGTATGGTTGCGAAGCTGTTATTCCATTAGAGATTCAAATTCCTTCTTTAAGGATAGCAATCGCTAATGAACTTACCTCAAAAAATAATGATCGTCTTAGACTTCAAGAATTGGAGGCTCTGGATGAAAAGCGTTTATCTGCTCAACAGAATATTGAATTCTATCAAGCTAGAATTTCAAGGGCTTTTAACAAGAAAGTCAGAATTCGAACATTTCAGAAAGGAGAACTTGTGCTTACTGTCAGACGCCCGATGACTATGACACACATGAGTAAGGGTAAGTTTGATGCAAAATGGGAAGGTCCATTCATTGTCAATAAGATCTTTTCTAATGGGGCTTATCAACTTACTACTCTAGATGGTAAAGCCACTATGATGCCCATCAACAGCAAATTCTTGAAGAAGTACTACGTCTAATATTTCTATCAAGATTGTCCTCCCATCATTCTCCAGCTGTTTCATTGTTCTTTCCGAAGAATCATTCTGATATCTATTATCCCCAGTGGAGATAGGTATTCTACTTTGTATCGTTTTCTCAACAAATTTGATATCCAGAAAATTATGTCCATATTGCCTCTGAATTTTCTATCTCAATATCATATTTATGAAAATGATATTTAGTCTTTCTGATTTCCGAGTCAAAAGATCAATGAATAAAGGCAAAAATATAAAGTGGGAAGGATATATCGTAAACAAAGTTTCCTTAAACGGAGTTTATTTGAGACAAATTCTTCAAGAAAAAGAGTACATCATCATGGAAGATCACTGTAATCCCTTTCATATTTGGGACGTGGACCACATATATAATCAGCAAAAGAATTGAGTACATCTTTTCCTGACCGCACCAAGAATTGACAGGCAGCTAGCCTCATTGCTTCTTCTTCTTCGGTTTCTCCTGGTTCGACCAGGAAGTCCAGGATATCTTTCGGCGGCTTGGGAGTAGACGAGCTTTCATCCATTTCCTTCTTCTGCGGAGGTGGATGTTCTTTAACACCTTCAGTAGCTTCGGGGGCGACTTCAGCCTTCTTTATATTCTCTTCAGAAGACATTGTGGATAAAATGCGATCCTTCTATTCAAATATATGCTCTATTTATAGGCATATGGTTACAAGGATCGAAGGGACGTATTCTTTCCCGATATTCAGTTCATCCATTCATTTCTCACATTCATCCGACGTTTCACATGTTCATTAATACTTGACGGTTCATCCGTTCATTTATTACATTCACTCGACAGTTTACCTGTTCATCATTTCCTAACGGTTCATCCGTTCATAATCTTCTATCAATTTATTAAGTGGGGATTCATTATTTATCATGTTTTCATAACCTCTGAATCAATTCCGAATCTACTTACTCATTTGTCATGTTTTGACCTCTGCATAGAAATCAATCTATTTTCTTTCGAATTCCTATATATTATCACGTCCATAATACCTCTGATAATATCATATACTCTAAAACAGAAAAAATGATTTTATTATCTATCATGTCCATAATTTATCCACAAATACAAATCATTGAGCATAGAAGAATTGTCATTTCTATTCCCATTTTACCACAAAAAGTCTATTACATTTTCTTAGACTTTTCTACAAATCATAATGGAAATCTATTACAAATCTTGGATTTTCATCTTATGTACAACTGAGATCTATTTCTTCTTGGATCTTCTCTGGCAATCTCGTTGTTTGTGGCAATTCCTGGGTGTCCAGCAGGAATCAAACTTTGGTCTTCTCTCTCAGACGAGAGAAGAACCACAGAGTAGGGCAACATGAAAATGTGTTGCTGCCAATACAATTGGTGGATGGGGGTAACCTCTCAAGGAAGACAGAATGTATCCAAACCTTGGGATACAATTCCTGGTTCTGTCTTGAAAGGAACTCTACTACCCGATTTCTCGGTAGTAGAGTTAACTCCACCACCCAACTCTCGTGTATAAAGGCTCTTCCTACCATCTAAGAAAGACCCTTTTATCTCACGAAGAGTTCTGAGTTGTCTAATTTACGCGTCAAAGGCGTATGAGCTCCCTGATGTGGGTGTCAGAAGAACATTCTCCACAGCATCCACATCACCAATGCCAGTTCTGAAGAAGGTTTTCAGCCAAAATTCTGCAAGAAATAGTAAGGAAAAATCAGCCAACAGAAATTGGCCAAGCAAAGACAGATGCATTCTGTTCATTTCAGGAAGATGAATTTGTTTTTAGCAAACAAAAAAATTCGATGCGTGTATATTGAACTTACCGCTGAGTTTGCTGCTAAGGATTGACAGACCCATGTCTGGTAGCGTGCACAGAGATCTGACATCAGACAACATGGCTTTCCTATTTTCTTCTCACAGAAAATTCATTCTCAGAAGAGAGGAAGAAGAATGGGAAGATGAGTTTGCGTGGAGTTCATCCATCTATTTAAAGGGTCAAGTGCAGGTCTATTCTTGGAAAAGATTCGCATAAATAGCGCTCGTAAATTGTGGAATGAGTGTCACGTATACTTCGGGAGACAGTGCAACATTGGAAACAGTCAAAGTGTGCTAATTAATATTCTTCATTAAAAGGCACGTAGATCAAACACAAAAGTTGTACTTCATTCTTTAAACAGGCACTGATGGCCTTACAAAAAGACAAAACAGAAAAGTGCAACAAAAGCATAGAAAGTTGTGCTCTATTTTCCAGAGCGGCTAAGTTTGATGCCTAACTCCTCTACGCTCTTAACTCCCAGGCGATGCAACAGAGTCTCGAGCATTTCACGCTTCTCCATAAGGCTCCGTCCATCAGAAGAAGACGAGCCATCCAATCCAAAGTAGCTCAAGAGATTCTTGGCTAACTGCGTGGAGTCGTCCTTGAGCTCGATGACGACAGGTTCGGGTTCTTTGCCCCCAAAAGTGGGGTCACCATGGGAACAAAAGCCCAACTTGCGTGCTTCCTCTTCAGCTGCTTCCTTTGGGGTCATATTTTCGAGAGATGAATGTCAAAACTGAGAATCACTCCCTATTTATATAACAGATCTCGTCGACAGTTCATATTCCACCATAAATTGGACGCAATCAGTCTCGGAGAACGAAGAGTCATTATGACATTTAATAAGTTCATTTGGATGTTTTCAAAGAACTTCGAAGTCTTTTCGACTTCCGAAAAATTTTGGAGTCATCTCAGCGTGACTTTAACTCATTTCATCATCTCTATTTCAAAGTATTTTGAAAATATTTTATCATTTTTCGAAAACTTTAAAGGAGGTTTTGTAGGCCTCAAAAATGAAGTCACGCTGAGTTGATCAGAACAAGTCACGCAGAGTGATCCGAGAAGCAGCACAAAAGATACGCTAAGTTCTGCCTGGCCATCTCCTTTAGAAGTCACGCAGAGACAGCTCAGCCATACGTCAGAATCATAATGACTGACAACACAATAGTCGAGAAACGTCTCCTCGTATGCCACGTATGCACAGAACTCGAGAGATCACAGCCGTCTTTTGCGTGATTTTCGAAATCTTCCTTAGCAAGACTCACTCTTCACCAAGTTGGCGTGACTTTGGGTCTTGTCTTCATTTAATGCGGCTGACAATATAATCAATGTCAGAGATTTTGTGTCAGACGAAGCGTGCCAAATCAAGACAGCTGGCGGTTTGCGTGGATTCTGAACCTTCTCCTTCCTCAAAACATTGTGTGACTTTTGAGTTATTCTTCTCAAAGCCTGCATGAATTCTGAAGTATTCTTCTTCAAAGCTTGCGTGGATTTCGCCTTCAACGAGTCTGCATTAACGAATCTGCGTGGATTTTTGCCTTCAGCAAGTCAGCGTGGATTTCATTTCAACTGGAGTACGTGGCAGCCATGCCACCGATCTCTCTCTCTCGCGTGCCCAGTAACTTGCACACGACCCATGCACTGATGCCATGTGTCCAACAGTTACGGCCCACGTCCAGTAACTACTCACTAACCCTGCGTGTATTTAGAGTCTGCGTAACTTTTCAAGTGCACCAGTGGTGAGGTAGTTATCTTTTCAGTTACTGTTTTGACTCTATAAATAGAGTTCTTTTTCTCATTCATTGTACAGATACATTGATATCTACTGTCAAAATTTTGAGAGCTTTTCTTCTTCGCATAGTCCAAGGGATAAAGCGATCGTCTTCTAGATCGGATTCCTAAAGTTGTAATTTTCCCAGAAACACAACAAATAAAGAGAATTTCTTTATGGAAAACATTAACAATATATTCTAGAGATGTACCAAAATTAGAAATTTGGTTCGATTGTTGTTCATGGAGATATGGTTGCTTGTACTGCTGGTAACTTGGAAAATTTTGAGTTACATTGGGCTCGTCTTCAAGTATTGGACACATATCAGTTGGATGCCCTACTATTGAACAAATCTCACAAGCCATTGTTGTTTGCATGTTACCACCTACAACCATTTAATGAACAAGAGAAGTTAAACTAGAAATTTATTGTTGAAGAGAAGAAACATTTACCTGATTAGCGTGCCTAGATGGAAGATCCAGCCAAGTGCCAAATTGTTGAGAATTGGTCATCATGTCCTGTTATTTTTTTGGCTAATAGAAAAAATTATTTTATTACAAGAATGAAATAAAGATCACAAAAGCACAATAATTAACTAAAATTACTCCCCGGCAACGGCGCCAAAATTTGGTGTGCTGTCGTAGGCACCCAAAAATAAAACCTTTACTCTTAAGATTATATGTAGAAGTGAGAGTAAGGATCGATCCCACAGAGAGTAATTAGTATAATTTTATGCTATATGAATAAGGATGGGGGGGTGAATAAAATGAAAGTCAATAAAAAAAGAGCAAGTAGAACATGAAAATTAATCAAAATAACAAACATTGGTCTAAGTCTACGTCTACCATCGGAATCTTGAAACTGATCATAGATGCAAACATATATTGATATGTATTATGAATATTCATCGTTAGAATTATTTTCCTATCTCCTTTAGCCACAGTTAATTATGAACAAGCGACCTAATTAACCTTGACTACTAAACAACCCTAGACAAGCGCTAAAGGTTTAATCTAGTAGCAAATTAAACTCAATGAGATCGTTGAAACAAAATAACACAAGCACAAGCGGTTACATTTAATTTAGTCAAATATTTTCTTCCTAAGATTTAATAATACAAACCAGTAATTTATTAAACCTTGGTTGCTTCACGAATTAGAGGGATCGAACAATTTTGGATTCGATATCTAATTTAGCAGTAGATTATCAAGAATAATGAACTAGTATGCATCCTAGTAATTAAACAAGATAATCATGAAATGTGCATAAGAAAATATTTGATACTCAAAGTACAATTTAACATATAAACACAAATTAGATCTCACAAGTTTTTATTGATTACAAGGCTTCCGTACACTTCAACCAACAAGACTTTAGCCGAACATGTTCAACAAAACTTCAAAAGAAAAGTTGGAGAAGAAGAGAAGAGATGTGTTGTGTGTTTCTTCTCATGATTTCTACCCCCTTTTATACACCATAATTAGTTGTGTCAAGCCCACAATATCTCCCCACATATTCTCTAAAAGTTACAACTTCTCAAACCAAATAGAATAAGTCATAGAACAAGTAGGGAAATGGTTATTTTGGTTCCTATTTTTGTTCACAGCATCTTTGACCCAACTTCAAGTCTGATTTCGTCCATGATGCAGCTTGATTTGCGAAAAACACAAAATATAAAAGTTGTAGCCCTGTGACTTAGCTTTCCAAATCTTTTTGAGTCACCTCCATTGCTTTTCGGATGAGAAAATTGTACCCATTTTGGTGAAAGGTGTCAAAACTGTCCAGAATTGCATTTTAGCTCCATTTTGCACATAGTGTCTCCAATTGCATCCTAAAGCACAATATAAATATAATCAGTACCTTTAGTCATAAAATAAGCATAAAATGGTGAATACTAAGGGATAAAAATATAACATTTTATGTTCTCATCACTTGGGGAGCAGTAGACTGATTCGATGTGTTAGCAGGCGGAACTACATGATAAGCACCACCACCAGCACCAGACTGGCTTGGAGTAGCATGAGCGGGCATGGTATCATTGTAGGGAGATTGTACCCCCAGACCAATATTGACAGAAGAAAATGCTGCTACATGTTCTTGGATTGGAATTGGATTCGCAATCGGTGGAACAGTGTGTTGTGCTACAATCACAGCATACATACTTGCAACTATTTCAGCCATGGTTTTTAAGTTAGACTCTAATGTAGCAATCCTCTGTTCTTGACTTCCAGAACTGGACTCGTCTTATTCTTCATTAGTGACATAAGCAGTCACTTCTCTGGCTATCGATGATGAGCTGGTGGAAAAGATAGTCCGCTCAGAGCTCTCACTATCGGTGTCGAAGTCAGGCAGGGAACTACCCCCAGGATGAAGAGTGGAAAGATTCCTTTGATCGAAGAAATCTTGGTCAGAATCAGGAAGATTCCTTTGACCGATTGTTTCTTGGTCTGAAGGAAGATTCATTTGGCCGATTGTTTCTTGGTCGGAAGGAAGATTCCTTTGACCGATTGTTTCTTGGTCAGAATCGAGAGGATTTCTCTGACCGAGGACATCCCCAAGATTAGGAGAGGGAAGATTCCTTTGATCGAGTAGGTCTCGGTGTCTCGATCTGGTATTTTGGTAGACCCCTTCACCGGAGTCACGTATACGATCCAGGTATTGCTGACTGGGATTGCGGGATACATTACATCTTGGACATTTTCTACCCCAGTACTTTGGGATGTTATGTTAATCGAAGCATATAGCAACTCATCTTCATCCACCATAATGAGTTCAAGAGTCTGAGTATAGTTCAAATGGCCGAAGACATACCGTTTCGCTGATTGACAGCAACATTTAATGACTACTTCATGGTGATGATTACAGTAATGTTCCTGATGTGGAGTTATAGGTGGATGAGATGGTCCTGTAATCTTTCGCTTTTGTACAAGAAGCTCACGGAGATCAGTTACAGTGTTAGGATAAGTCGGAGATACATATTCCTTGATGATGTTAGGAACATGATTCCGGTTCTTGAGATGCTTTGTTCCCTGTGTGTACAAAGAAGTACTGAGCTCGTTGGCATAGGTGAGAGGATTCTATATTTGAGAAACTCTTCCTGTGCGCAACTTAGTAGCTAGCTCAGATTGTTCTTGACGCAGGGTTGATGTTGTTCTGCGATGGTTAAGGTAAGTCCGTATGCCAGAGTCGTGTGCTACCTGGATGTCTGTCTAAGACACCCTCAGTTTATCCTGTTTATTTTTTGAAATGCACAGGGTAGGAAGATCCTGGCTCTGGCTTGATTGGCGCTGGCCATGAGGAGTGGGCATGATGCCCTGTTGTTCTGCGCATACTATTCCAGCGCATTTGGAGTGGCACAGATAGGTAGCAGGAGATGGACTTCGAAGATAGTCTAGTTTTTTGGTATTGATTTGATATTCTCTGCCAAGAGAAATTGACTTTCTACTCAGAAGCGTTCTCACATTGATTGGCACAGAGGCACAATCAAATGCATTTTCCACTAAGTCCAGGACTGGGGAAGGATAAGTAGAGGCCATAGGGCGCTTTCCTTTATTCTGCACAGGAGTAGTGATATGTAACTTCTCCACCAAGTTTAGAACTGGGGAGGAGTGAGGATTGGCCACAGGGCAGTGGTTGGTGCACTCTCCACCAAGGGCAGTGGTTGGTGCCAGGGTAGTGGTTGGCCGCAGGAGTGGTGATATGTAACTTTTCCTTTATTCTGTGCCAGGGAAATGGTTGGTGCACTCTCCACCAAGTTTAGAACTGGGGAGGAAGAGGGAGTAGCCATGCGGTACTGTCCCTTGATTGGCGCCAGGGTCATGACTGGCGCACTCTCTACCAATTTTAGAATTGGCGAGGAAGAGGAAGTGGCCATGTGGCGCTGTCCCCTGGTTGGTGCCAGGGTAGTAGTTGGAGCACTCTCTACCAATTTCAGAATTGGCAAGGAAGAGAAAGTGGCTATAGAGCTTTTCTCCAAGCTTGGCACAAAAGTTGTGATTGGTGCACTGGAGGGCTTTGGAGTCCAGATGGCACATGCCCTGTTCTTAGCAGCAACAGTGGTGGCACGCTTGGCACCCTCTGTGCCAGTCATGGCTTTATAGGCAGTTTGGTCGACTTTTACGACCATAGTCTCCTGCGTCATGCCGACCGACACAACATCGCATTGAGTTATCACTTTCTTGTCGGAGAAGAAAGTCGTCCCCAGCAGAGTCACCATTTTGTTGCAAAAACAAAAGTGTTTGATTACAAACTAAGAAGAGTGTGTACAAGAGTACAAGTTGATTTCTAGGGAAGTACAATTGTAAGAATCTGATCAGAAGACGATCACTTTATCCCTTGGACGATGCGATGTAGAAGAAGAAAGCCTTTGGAGAGTGTTGCAGCAAGTCCTCAGGAGATTATGATCATTAGTGTTGCTTGTGAAGTGATTTGAATCTCTATTTATTGAGTTTAGAGATAACTGTTAAGTAGTTATCCTGATTAACGCACACTGCAATTGGAGTGCCATTCACCCAGTCGCGCGAACGGTTGGTTTAACTGCTTGGACGCATGCCATTCTGTGATGGAGATGTTCTTGGTCGTGGGCATTATTACGTATACATTCTTCGAGATTAGTGGCATGTGCATCACGTCATCTAACTTCTTCTGTATGATTTGATTGAATAACGCCAACTGTTAGGTGGCGCCAGGCACTAATTGCTATTCTAGTGCCTTTCTGAATGATTATCTGGCGCTAACTACAAAGGGCACGAGACAACTGTTTGATTATTATGACAAATCTGACATAATCTTTTCGAGCGTCGTGTGCTCGTGATTCGAACAATTTTTTTCGACTGACGTGCTGTCAGTTATGATGAAATCTATTTCAGCTTCTCGAGGAAGCTTGCCACGTATCGGCCAGCGCCATCTGATGCCAACGCTAATTGATGTCACATGCCATCTGTTGTCTGGCGCCATTTGATTATTTGAGTGCTGGTGCCAATTATGCGTAGCGCATGATGATGTTCATACTTTTTTAGGCATCTACATATACCTGTGAGTGTGTGACTGTGTGCTATTCCTATGACAAATGACCAGTATGTGAGTATGTTATGAGTGTGTGGGTAATTTAGGTAATGTGTTTCATTATGTACAGGATATAAGATGTATATATTTTAGGACAAAAAGGAATAGGTTCAAGTAATGTTGGCAAGAGTTTAGGCTCATTTACATTTGGTATATATATATATATATATATATATATATATATATATATATATATATATATACATATATATAAAAAAAAAAAAAATATATATATATATATATATATATATATATATTTATAAATATATATTTTTTTTTTACCCAAAACCCCTCTTTTTATAGATCAAAGCTAAAAACTGAAGCCTGACACGTATACAAGGAAAAAGTATACCACAAAAGGAAAGACAGGGGGAAAAAGGCGGACACAGCCGTCGTCACTAGGGGGAGAGCGGTTGCCCAAAAGCCGGAGAAGTGTGGGAGCAGAGAGAACTCCTTTTACGGCATTGCCGGGGAATTTCTCGGATAAGCTGATCGGCAGAGTATTGGTGTCCTCGTACCTCGCTTTGTTGCGATTTTTCCAGATTGCCCAGGTGGCGGCCGCTACAACGATCTGGTGGCCGTGGGAGGCGGCTCCCCAGTGGGCCAGAAGATCGATAAAGCGCCCGTCTCCTGGAAAGGTGTTGTAGTTGCGGTTGAGGGTGCTCCAGATTTGGTCAGGGAGGCACCCCTCCTGGAAGATGTGGTCAATAGTTTCCGTCTGACGCTCAGTGCAGCAGTTGCAAGCGGACGCCAAGCTGAAGCCGATAGAGTTAAGGTTGTCGTCGGTGGGCAGTTTCTTTTTCATGACTCTCCACAGGAGGAAGGACCATTTCTTAGGGATACAAGAGTGCCAATAACGCGCGATGAATAGATCTGGCCCATTCTCTAGGATCAAAGATCTAGCCGATCGCACGGAGAAGGCTCCTGAGGCAGCCGGTGACCACCTCAGATTGTCTGTGTCGGTCCCAATGACAAGTTCTAGCGGACGAATGCTGTCCACAGCTTCGTTGCCTGACCACTCTCTAATCCTGTCCCAATTCCAAGCGTTGTTGGTGGGGTTCCAAAGGTCTTTGATCTTGCTGTTTCTGAAGGAATCTGTAATATTCGAGATAAGGCTGTCACTAATCCACCTTTCCAGGAAGGGGTTGGCCTCGCCAGAGCCCAGCTGGAGTCTGATCGCGGGCTCGGCCAAATCGCGGCCATGAAGAATGCGTCACCAAGCCGCTGAAGATATGCTGTTCGCAGAGGCCGTCACTGGATGGATATGTTTGAAGCACCTGGCCTTCATGAACTTGGTCCACAGGATTTGGCAGGTGCGTAATTTCTACCATAGTTTCATCGAGAAAACTTTGACGATGTGATCGAGTTTGGTGAAACCAAGCCCGCCGATCTCGGTGGGGATGGCCATAGTATCCCAGCTGGCCCAGTGGTGTTTGTCTTGCCCCTTGTTGTGCCCCCAGAAGAAGTTGCAAAAGATCTTCTCAATCGACGCAATAACCTTCCTGGGCGAAGAGCAGGCCGCCAGGGTGTAGATGGGAATGGAATTGAGAATATGCTTGATGAGGATAATTTTCCCTCCTGGGGATAGGGTGGCGTTGTGCCATCCTTCGATTTTGGTTCTAATTTTGGTGATCAGGTTCTCGTAGATGCTGGCGTTAGATTTCCCGTACGCCAGAGGACAGTCGAGGTAGTTGAAAGGAGGGTGAGCCACCGCTATGGAAGTAAGGTTGGTGAGTCTGGTCGTATTCTCAATTTTGATGCTGTGGTGGGCATAAATAATGCTCTTGGAAAGGTTGATCTTCTAACCAGAACATCTGGAGTACCGCTTCAGGGTGTTGTGAACAACCTCCAACGATCCGATGTCCCCAGAAGAGAAGATGAGTAAGTCGTCGGCAAAGGCCAGGTGGATGATGGTGGGGCATCCGCTGGCTGTGTGATAGTGCTGGAAGTTGGGGGTGTTGACCATGTTGTTGAGGTTTCTGCTCAGTACGTCGGCTACGATGATAAAAACAGTGGACGATAGAGGGTCTCCCTGTCTGACTCCTCGGCTAGATTTGAAGAACCCTTCGGCATGGCCGTTGATAACGGTGGAGAACCAAGAGTTGCTGATGGATCTCCATACGATGTTAGTCCAGTTTTCGGAGAATCCGAAAGCTCTGAAGACCCATATCATGAATTGCCAATCGAGTCTGTCGTAAGCTTTTTCTATGTCGACTTTGATGGCGATGTTGCCCCCTCTGGCTGAAAATTTCATGCAGGTGATGAGTTCTTGTGCCAGTATGATGTTGTCTTGGATGTTCCTTCCGCGAACGAATCCGCTTTATTCCTCTGATATGATTTTGGGGAGAGTTTCGGTCATTCTAGAAGCGATGATCTTGGAGATAATTTTGTTGGTGAATGTGCAAAGACTGATTGGTCGAAAATTGCGAAAGAAATTGGGGTTATCTTTTTTTGGAATGAGGATGAGATTGGCGCTGAAGATGGCTTTGGGGTAATGAGCTCCTTCCAGAAAGGCGATGGCCGCTTCGGTGATGTCCTGCTTGATGATATCCCAGCAAGTGCGAAAGAAGGTGCCAGAAAAGCCATCTGGACCGGGGGCGCTGTACGCGTTCAAGGCCCACACCACGGCTTTTACTTCTTGTTCGGACAGAGGGCGCTCCAGCAGCGCATTGTCGGAGTCGTTGATGATGGTGGGAATTTGGTCAAGGAATGAAATGTCTTTGTGGACCGTCTCCTTGGAGAATAGTTTGGTGTAGAATTCCGTAGCCGCCTCTTGGATCCCTTTATGGTCGGATCTCGTGATACCATGCTCATCCGCGATATGGTGAATCGAAAGTTTATTTCTTTTGCCGTTGACGCATACGTGGAAATATTTGGAGTTTTTGTCCCCGTCGCTATCCCATTTCAGTCTTGCTTTCTGCTTCCAAAATTCGGTCTCAACTTTGAGCCTGAATTTGAGAATGGATTTGGTGAGATTCAAGGCTCTCCTGGCCGCAGGAGAACGGTCGGATAGGAATAAAGCTTCGGCTCGGGTAACGTCGTCCTCTGCGACGCGAATAGCTTGGAAAATGTCCCCAAAAGCTTGTTTGCTCCAATTGGAAAGAGCTTTCCTGGTGGCTTTGAGCTTGTTGCTGACCCGAGTGAGATGATTAGGGGAGTCCTGGCTGTTCCACGCTTCGGCCACAATGGTCAGGAATTGCGGGCGGTCGATCCAAAAGTCGAGGAATTGGAAGTTCTTTTTGGATGGATTGGATTTGTTTTTAATTTCCATCAGGATGGGGGCGTGGTCGGATTCTGTGGAGTTGAGGTGGGACAGGGTGGAACTGATCCTCATACCGTGCCAGCTGGCGTTGGTGAGGGCTCTGTCCAATCTGGAGTATTGACGACGGTCTCATTCCTGCATGTTGTACCAAATGAATTTACTGCCTTTGAACTGGAGGGGGGTTAGGTGAGCATTGAAGATGAAGTTGTTGAAGTCTTGCATAGCTGCTAGTGGTGGGGGACGGCCTCCGATCTTCTCTTCTCTGCAGTTGATGGTGTTAAAGTCCCCTATGCAAAGCCAGGGGGTGTTGGTGTTGTGGAGATAGGTGTCGAGAAGGTCATTCCAGAGGTTTTTTCGTTCTGCGATGATACATCTACCGTGGACCGCAGAAATGATAGCCCGCTTCGGCAGGAAGGGGTGGTCGATCCAGCAGGAGAGAACTTGATGGGTGTCCTGGATGATGTCGAGTTTAATGTCCTTCGACCTAAGAATCCAGATGTCGTGCCTGCCAGCAATAGCCGTTGGGAGGCCCAGAGCCAACTGGGTGGATTTAAGATGTTTGGAGGGGATCTTAGGTTCAATGATGATGAAGATGTCAATCTTGTGAATTTTTCGAAGACATGATATTCTCCGTAATGTCGGTTTATTAGCCAGGCCTCGAACGTTCCAAGATATGATCTTAAGCATTTGGTGGATTGTGGGGGTATTTTTTGTTCTGTCTTGCGGCGGATCTGGTTTGTATGGTGACGGTTTTGTCGGTGCCTATTTTCCTCTGTTGGTGGTTGTCCGAATCCGAAGGGCTTTCTGCGACAAGGACTTGTGGGTCTCTCCAAGGTTGGGGGGCCTATCAAATTGCCAGCTGAGTTGACTGCCGTATCCTCCGAGGGAATGATTATAGGGTCGTACGCATTCTCGATCAACAGATGCTGGAGGGGAGCTCCTGTGGCTAAGACTTATAGACCTCTCCTCACTTGGTCAAGACCGAGTATAGCGAGGGCGTCTTCGACTGGGAAGGCGCTGGAGGACTGATGGGTTTCGTGAGAGAGGGGATGGGCTGGGGGTTCGGTCCCCTTACTGGTGGTGAGAATTCGGTGATCTGCTTTGCCTGAGTCGGATCCGTCCTCCGCGCGCGAGGAGGGGTAGGGGGACGTGGGCTCGGGGGAGCTGGATTCTTCTTGAAGGTTACCGGCCTCCGGGTCTTCTGAGTCGAGAATGGCAAATTGATTGGAGATCTCGATGTGTTGGGTGATAAAGGGGATCAGGGCCCTGCTCGGTGGTTCGCTGGAGGCTGGCTCACCGTTGCTGGAGTCAAATCTGATGTGAGAATTTGGAAGAGGAAGAATGGGCGACTTAGGGTGCTTCTCCTCCGTGAGGTCGCTGTCTTTTCTGGAGGGCTTCTTTTTAAGCTCCGGATGCAGGCGGTGACAGTGCTTGGAAAGGTGTCCTCTAAGGTGGCAGTGGTTGCAGTATAATATGTGATTGTCGTAGAGGATCTGTTGGGTGTGGGTGCGGTTGCCTAGCTTGATTGTGATGAAATTGGGTAGTTCTGCAGAGAGATCCAGTTCGACACAGATTTTGGCGTAGTGGGCTTTAGTGAGGTTACTGGTCTCGGGCGCCGAAGCCACGTACGTCCCGAAAGAGTTGGCTATGCGTTGAAGCGCCGCCGGAACAAAGCAGATGAGAGGAAGATTGGGTAGGGTAACCCAGGCTGCCACCGTCGCCGAGTCTTCTTTGGTGTTGAAATCAGGTGACCACTTGATAATCTTCATCTGGTGGGTGTCGATCTTGCAGGTACCCTTGGACCACACGGTCCTATGATCACGGTCGGAGGATAGGTGTAGGAGGATGTGTTTTGGGTCGAGGGGGGCTACTCGATAATCCGACGAGAGATTCCATTTGGCGATCGCTTCCTGTATCCTCGAAAGTTTGGGACACCCGGTGGAAAATTTGAGAATGAAAGTGTGAGGAAAGGCCGCTGACAGCGATGATAGTTCCAATTCAGAGAATGGGATGACGGGGGTGGAGTTCTCATGAGAGTACTCAATGTCTGACAGCTGAACGTCCGGGAAGATAGCGCCCTTCGAGGGGGAGAGGTCCGGGCGAAGCATGGCGGCATAGGAAGGATGGGGTGGGTCGGAGGGAGCGGTGCCCGACGTGCCGAAACGGAAGGATGGAAGGCCGCTCAGGGGAGGCGAAAGCCCGTAGGCTGGGAGGGGGGTGGAGATGGAAGGGGCATGCTGCCCTGGCGAGGAGGAGGGGGGAGGGGGAACGACCGGCCCAGTGGAGGAGCCCTGGGAGACCACAGGAGGAGGTTGGATGCCGGAGAAGACGGGCTCGGGGGGGTTGGAGGGTCGCTCAAGGGACACATGGGCGGAGAGCGCCGCCTGAGCAGGGGGAGAGGGGGCTAAGGCGGACGAGGAGGCGGGGGAAGTGGAGGGCGACGGTGACGAGCCAGGGCGGACGGAGAAGCCAGGGGAATGGGCGGGAGCCGGGGTGGCTAGGGCGATAGCTAAGGGTGGAGGGATGTCAGCACAGCGGGAGCCAGGGGGTGCGCAAGGGGAGGTGGGAAGGAGGTTGAGCGAGGAGTGGGGGGAAAAGGGGGGTGAGAGGGCACAGAAGCGCGAATTAGGGGGGGGGTAGAGCACTGAGTGACGTTGAATGGACAGCGCAAGAGGACTGCGCAAAGGAGGGAGGGGAATGGATAGCGCGAGCGATCTGCCCAAAGGAGAGGTGGTCCTGAATGGCACGTGCAAACCCGGCCTGCTGCTCCACGAGGTGGTCCTGCGCAAAGGAGAGGGAGGCCACAAGCGCCTGCAGTTGCGCAACTGAGACGAAAAGGTCAGCTTGCGCCACAAAAGGAGAAGGCTCCGTGCAAGTGATAGGGGGCTCCTCGGGGAGTGCGCCCAGGGGGGGAGCTCGAGGAGCCCTGGGGCGGGGGGCCCGAGGCCTGAACAGCTGTGGGTCGTGGAACCCGAGGGGGGAAAGGGAGGATTCGAAACCCTGGAGGAAGCGGGAACGGGAGGGGGCTGCGATGGGAGGCCGGCGACGCCGGCGCCGGCGGTTCTGAGCGCCCAGGCGGCAGGGTACTGGAGAACTGCCATCGAAACCGGAGGTGGAGAGGAGGGGCCACTCCGAGGATCCAGCACGAGAAGAGGGTCAGGCGGCGGGGAGGAAGGAAAAGCTGGCGGAGCGGGGGAGCTAGGAAGGGAAAGGGATGGGTAGAGAAGGTGGAGCTGGCGGCGCCATGCCAGCACCTCTGGAGGCTAGGACGGCGACATCGGGGAGGTGGTAGGAGGAAGACTGCGGAGAGCCGCGCACGGGGCCGGAGGAGGGAGGGGATGGAAGGGGCGGCCGGCCTAAGCCGGCCACAGAAGGAGCGCTGGTCGCTCGGGAGGGATGGGGACGAAGACCATGGGGAATTTTATATATATATATATATATATATATATATATATATATAATTTTATATATATATATATATATATATATATATATATATATATATATATATATATATATATAAAACTTTACTTTATATATATATATATATATATTGGGTATTATACCTAGAAGTAGTAAATGGTATATCCTAGATCATGGAGTATAGCCCAATACCCTAGACATTGAGTAGTTGACCAAGTTGGACTTAGTTTGACTGGTATTGACCTAGAGAAGGCCTAGAATCTGTAAAGCCCCAGTCCAAAAATACTAGGACCAAGTACATGAACATGCCAGCTGCACATGTATGAAGAATACTCCAATATATGGAATCCTCATATATGCACATAAGCTGTAAATAAAATAATCACAGGCCAGAATAATATAATCTAATCTCATCACAGCTCAACACAGAAGATAATAGAGTCCAAATAATAGATAAGGGTATCAAAAGATAGCCGGGTGAACATGCTAACTCCAAACAGCTATGAAAATAGTCTCACAAGATCGGAGTCCAACCTTCGCAAAATAGAAAGAAACGAGATGTAAAAATAATGTCCACTAATTTCTCAAATAAGGAATAGACTAAAAATCAGTAGGAACTGCCTCGCCATCGATGTAAGCTGAATCCAATGCCACTCCGTACTCCTGCGAGAAGTCGTCTAATCCTGGAGATATTATTAGGTCCTCAGAGGGACGTAACAAGATACAAAAAAATACTATGCCATGTAACTGTGATAATATAATAAGAAAGAAAGGTATGCATGCAATAGGATTCCTGACCATTCTACTGTGAATATGCAGTAGAGGTACAATCCTTCGACGCATGAGCCCTGGCTGAATATATGATCCGGTATAGTCCCCTCTTGGCCACCAGTGACCAAGCGCATAACGTTCCAAGAATGACAGTGGCCAACCTGAGAGGCTAATCATACCCGTATCTCCAGCGGAGCTTTCAGATTACAAGGAAAGTGCAATCGAAGCTCATACGTCAGGTATTGTTCTCCGCACCCAATGCCTAGTATCATCATGTCCATGATCGAATAAACCTCTAGTAACCGCCAAGTCTTCTAATATGCAATTCTATTGGCGATTACTCCTATCCGTCGTACGTTCCATACGCATCGGTGGCCAGGCGACTACGCGGATACTATCCTACATGTGACTCATGACTCGTGATAATCAAGTGTCAAGGCCGTATGAGATATACCAATATCCCATGAACAATGGGTGGTCTCTAGACTAGGTCCATGCAAGAGGAATAAAGAAAACAAGAAAAGACGACCGATAGAGTCGCTCGCACCCAAGTTTGACTTGGACGCACATTAATATACTAACCAAGACAGATAAGAAATACTGAATATAAATAACTGAAAATAAGAAATAAGTGATCACAGAAGAGGTGGCAAGGTATCTTGCCTGATGGTACAAAGTGGCAAGTCCAGGAAATCACAATGTCAGCCAAGAAACGTCACAATCTCCAAACAACTCCGGATGCTGAAGCAAACATCAAAAACATACTCGGTGTATAAGATATACCTAGAAATTGTCTGTCCAAAAGTCTAATTATGGAACAGGGGCAAAATCATAATTTCGGGTCAAAACGATATCCGTCGTTGGACCCGCTTTGTACCGAAATGCGTGCCAAAGTCTATGGTCTCTAAAGTCATCAAACTACATGTCTATAGATTTAGTTTGAGGAGAGAAACTCAACGGTATGTCTAGTTTTGGATTCCGATGAGCCGCGTACAAAATCACCCGTTTGAGTGGGTCGCGGGCCCGCCAAAAAGGGGTTCCGGTCGACCTTCTCAGAATCGAACCAAACTTGGCACACAGAACCAGAATTTCGATTCAGAACTAGCGTACGCCAAGGATAATAGGTCCATAAAAAGTCTCCCATTAGGGGCAACTACTACAAGCAAAGAACAGAGCGAATGTATTCTGTTCAAAATCAGTTACATTCACATGACTACATATCATGAGCAAGCCGGAAAAGTTCTCTATTATTTCATTCAGATAAAAAGGAAAAAAATTACATTGATGTCCTAAGGAAGCAAAACACAGCTAAAAATAGACAGAAATATCAAGACAAAATACGGACATCTGTCAGAGCCCACGAATCCTAGTTGCGGGGATGCATATACCAATCCCTCAACCATTTTTCATATGAAGGATGTACTTGAGCAAGATCCTCGTCCAAAATAGGAAGACCAGAACTCCTAGTACTACCGCCGTCAGACTGGGGCTCCTCCTTTACAGCAATGGGCGCCAGCTCTCCTTTCTGCTCCTCCGCTTCTAGTGTTACCTCTTCCTTAACAAGCGATGATTCTTGTTTGAAAGGGGGCAACAACTCTTCCTTCACAATAATCTCAGCCTTCGGCAGGGTTGCTGCAAGAATTAAAGATAAAAAGAAACAAAGTCAAAAGATGGTCATACAATTCGAACAGTCTGCATTAAAGGCTTGTGCATAAAGCATGCAACAGAGCCGTTGTTAGGACTTTTCCAAGTCCTTACCCTTAACATCAGGATGAACGTCGGAGTGAGCTTCGGATGCCGCAGCCGACGCCGAGGCCGTACCCTTACCCTTCGCCGCAACCTGGAAGGACTTGAGAGCCATTGCTGATGATTAGAAAAGGAAGATGAAGACAAGAAATCTAGGGCAAGAACAGAAAGTAAAGAAGTCTTATTGCCAAAAATACGCTGCTATTTATAGCCGAAGCCCATAGACCGACGCATCGATCATCGTGCAATGAACCGACTCTTCGATTATCAAGGCAATCCGACTATTCAAAGCTAGACTCTTGGGACTCCCCCCAAAAGATGGCTCAAATCAAAGGTAATCAATGCAAAGATTTGCGTACGTGGCATGAAGACGTGGCAAGGAGCCTATGCGGCCGAGCAGCCCATGCGGCTGGAAAGCCCATACGGCTCAGATGGCCATGCGGCTGAGGAGGCCATGTGGCTGAGACATCCATGCGACCAGAAAATTCTATGCGACCAGAGGAGTTTATATATAGCCATGATTCTTATTCAAAGTATTTCAATTTTACAAATTAAAAACTTTGAAGGCGGTCTTGTAGAAGCATGAAAAAGAATAAAGAGAGGTCTATGCGGCCAAGGATCTCCATGCGGCTCAGAGAGCCCATGCGGCTCAGGGGTCCATGCGGCTCAAGCGTCTATGCGGCTCGGATAGTTCCATGAGACCCAGAGCCACGTGGCCTTCAACAGCTTTTTCCTTCATCTTTGGCTGCATTTAATGCCCTGACGGCTGACAGCTCTGACAAATGACAGCTCTGACATAAAGGCGCAATAATGACTGACATAAAGGCGTGTTCCTAGGGAAGATGAGAAAATCTCTTCACAGCTGGCAGAATCCACCGAGTCCCGAGGCATGCGGCTGCTGTATTTATGCGGCCGCCCTCTTTATGCGGCCGCCCACTTCATGTGGCCACCCATCTTTGTGCGGCTGCATCCTTTATGCGGTCGTCCGTCAGTATGCAGCTGCCTATCCTCATGCGGCTGCCCATCTTCATGTGGCTGTTCATCCCCATGCGGCTGCCCATCTTCATGCAGCCGTTTATCCTCATACGGCCTACTCATATGCGGCTCTTCCAAGATGACCCAGTGAAGACACGTAGCACTTTTTACTACGATTGAGACACGTGGCAGTCTTATCTTCTTGGAATTATGGGTGCTAACAAATCCTAACAAAATCAGATTTGTTGTAATCACCATAATTGCCCAGATCAAGTCAAATCAAGCAAATTAGACACGTGACAAGACATCACAAGTCACAAATATTCATGGCAATCAATATTTATTGCCCATAGAGATTTGATGCAATTACATTAATTGCTTAAATCTATTGTGTTCGAGATGGACGGCCCCGATTAATTAATTCTCAGGCTGCCGACTTTTGAGGATGGGCAATCATTGCAAACCCTAATGATGCCCCCTCGCTCTTATAAATAGTAAGGTTCCATTCCCTTGCAGAGGATTCGAAAAATCTAGAAAGGAGAAAAGAATCCAAAATCCAGAGATCAATCCAGAGAGAAGAAAGGACAGAGAAGCATATATAGAGAGAGCAAGGAGAGCATTTCTTCATTAACGCCAAGCAGATCTTCTCCAGAGCCAAGGTTGCACCCAATCGTCCAAGGAGTAAGGCAGAGCTGCCGTTGCTTTCCCGAGCCTATATCGTTACCCCCCAGAATCTAAAATAAACAATTGTACTTAGATTGTTGTACCTAGGTTTTTGTCCCTAGGCTTTCTTTGTACAAGCGAGTTTGTATTGTGAAGTAAAAGTCCAGTCCTTCGATATAATTGTTCTGTTCTTTTATAATTCATGGCAAACATGCTCTTCGAATTGACAGTCAATCCAAACCCGAAAGCTTGGATCTCAAAGATCTCCAAGATGTTGTTCAGGTTCGAACTCCTCATGCCAAACACTCAAGTGCATCTCAATATCCAATAACAGTTCTTCTATAAGGACGTAGCTTCTTTGAACGAAGAGATCCACAACCAATAGTCGACTTGTGTAAGGCCAAGGGCCGTTTGAAGCCAAGTCAGGATCGATCATGTTGGTGAGAATGCGAAAAGACAGGGGACGTAACTCTTTAGAAAATATGCCCTTTATATAGGCTGAGTATGGTCCAACCCTAAATGCCACGTGTCATCCAGTCAAAGACCTCCAAATTAATAGGATGAATCTAGGATTCAGTATAATGAATCTCATTTAAATAGGTTCATTTGAATAAATCCTAGGCCACAAACTTCTTGAATTCACCAAATGACGGCAATAATTAAAGAAGAGGATGACTGACTCATCCGTTAAAAGAGCAGTCATTAAATTGCTCTGATGGCTTCGACAAACACTAGCTCATTCGACTCAGAAGCACAACCACTTCAGTTCGACTCAAAAGTGCAGCCACTTCAGCTAGACTCAGAAGCGCAGTCACTTCGGTTCGACTCAGAAGCGCAGCTCCCTCACTTCAATCCAGAAGCGCAGCTCCTTTCATCCCATCCAGAAGCGCAACCCATTCAATGGCTCCTTCAACTGATACTTTGTTGCCTCAAACACAAGTCTCATTGTCACCCAAAAGTGCAGTGACTTCGTCGTATTCGAAACATAGTCTACTCGTCGCTCCAAAGCACAGTGACTTCGTCGTCTTTGAAAGACAGTCAACTCATTGCTCCAAAGTATAGTGACTCCGTTGTCTTCAAAATATAGTCTACTCGTCGCTCCAAAGGACAGTGACTCCGTCGTCTTCGAAACACAGTCTCTTCGTCGCCCAAAAGTGCAGTGAATTCTCGTCTTTGAAACACAATATACTCGTCGCTCCAAGGCATATTGACTCCGTCGTCATTGAAACACAGTCTACTCGTCGCTCCAAATGACAGTGACTCCATCACCTGAAGCACAGTCTCCTCGTAGCCCAGAAGCGCAGTGACCCTATCGTCTTCGAAAATATGGTCTACTCGTCGCCCAAAAGCGCAGTGACATCGAAGCCACACCAGAAGCACAACTTGCATAGATGTGCGATCCTGTGAGGTAACATTGTCCCACGTGGCCAAAAATGGGTACTTATATCTTGTCATATATCACCCAATCGATTTGCTTAAACCACCGCTCTTAAGATAGAACATAGTTTGATTTTATTGATAAGAGCAATATCCTATCAGCTTATTTGACGAAGTTTATTCCTATGGACGTGGGCCATATCCAGTCGGTTTGTTTAAACTAATGGTCCCTTAAGATAAGGACAAAATCCAACTTCGAGGATAGGAGCAGAATCTACTTGGGTTCATCAAATCAACATTAAACACACGCCATGTGTTTTTTATTCAGTTATGTTGATAACTCTCCAAGATCTTGCTAAAAGAGAATCCCAACGTCCGCCACATGTCAGCTCTGTAGCAACCCTTACCGTGCAGCCTCAAGATTCTCTCATATCTCCGTGTGCATCATTTATGCACAATCCTTATGCACATCGTATATGTGCTCGCCTATAAATAGAAGGAGTTTTCCTTCGATAAAGAGGCTTCAAAATCTTCATAACTTCGACGTCCTCTTGATTGGCAACCCAAAGTTCCAGTCGCAAGTACCAAAAATCTAGAGCAAGTTTAACTCGTCGTCAGATGGTCAACGGAGTAAAGGAGCCGCTGCAGTGCTCAATCTCTACCGTCATATTTCCCTAGAAATATTATACTTAGAACTCCTATTTAGGAGTCAATTGTACTCTTTACACGTTTAATATACAAAAAGTTTGTATAAACGTTTGTCATGGCAAACAAGATGGCCACTCTGCTGGGGATTTCCTTCTCCTCCAACGAGAAAGCGACGACGCAATCTGACGACAACTAATTGGGATCTTCTCAAAAGACGTTGGTCGTATGTTTCGACCAACATGCTTTTGAAGATCTCATTTCTGAAAAAATGTCGAGTCCTTCGAAGCGGTTCATAAAACTGAAAAAGACTCGACGTACAGGGGTGCCTAAGGCTGCTGCGACGAGCAGCACGATGGTGGGGACTGCACTCTAGAACCCTCTGGACGAAGAAGCCCCAAAGAAGATTTTAGCTGCTGTTGCCATGCCTCCTCGCTCAGTTCCCACTTCGGGAAAGCGCAGCGAGGAGTGCGGCTTCCCTATGGCGGGCTTGACATAGGCACAACGCCGAAAGAAGCACACAATGACCCACTCGCTGACGGAGGAACCTGCACAGACGAGAACTTCTCTCTCTGACAGAATCGCCTACCCATCGGGTAAGGCTATGTTGGATTCTGAACGTTACGCACCTTCTAAGGGTAACGTGAAGAGATCCAAGGCAGCACGTACCTTATATGACCAAAGTGCTATGCCGACCACTCTGTTGGATTATTTATATTATGTACCTTATAGGAGTAGTTGGAAGAAGTCCAAGGCGGCACGCGCCTTACGCGATCAATGTGGTATGCCAACAGCTGACCAAAGACCCGCAT
Organism: Iris pallida; assembly: GCA_029216955.1. Classification (NCBI taxonomy): domain Eukaryota; kingdom Viridiplantae; phylum Streptophyta; class Magnoliopsida; order Asparagales; family Iridaceae; genus Iris; species Iris pallida. The sequence goes on from JANAVB010025600.1 coordinate 438,749, forward strand.
TAATAGTCATACGTGCAGCCAACAGAAGGCTACACGAAACTGGTCCGAGTGCTTCGAAGCCTCGACCGATAAAAACCTACTGTCACTTAAGCGCTCATGTGCGTGATTCAAGTCAGAGGGTACCCACTATGGAGATAGACTCGTACGAACAGTGTTCTTGTAAGCATGGAAGGAGTCTACCTCACCAGCAACTCTCTGATCGGGACCTAAGCGTATCTCACGCGCAAGAACTAAGAAGAAGAAAGCTATCTCCATATCTTCACTCCTGCGCAGCTTTCCTGCACGCACAAAAGGAATATAGCAATGGAGACCTCAACAACTCCCCACAAACGTAAATCAAGGGAGGGGTCTGCGGTGCAGAACATGTCTAAACCAAGGCACAACTGCACCCAGATCACCGTCAACTATTGTTGTTGCCAAACAGCTGCATCGCCGCCAAAAAGACGGTCCGTCTTCCAAAGACTGCGACCGATGGCATCTAATGAAGAAGAAGATTGACTCCGTGTTGCTTCATGTAATACGGCACGGGGTTCTCCATCTCTAAAGAAGCTTTCCAAGAATCCTTTCATTTTGGCCAACAAGCCCAAACACCGGCCTAGGGGTAGCAAGACGGTACTGCCCAGTACGGGTATATTCCAAGGCACACGCTCCAAATCAGGATCCTTACCACAAGGAGATGACGTATCAGTCACAATATTAGCTGGGTGTAGCCAACCCTCCACCATTCATGACTATCCCTCATTTCAACCTAATGAAGGATTATATGACACAGACGCTTCTACAGGTGCAAGCAGCCAAAAAGCTGGGGGTAGCAATTACAATGAGTCTGAGGATGATTGTTGTAGGAACGAAATCGTAAAGCAGAATACTCTAGAGGGTGGGTGAATAGAGTAGGCAGCGAAATATTGCTAATTAAAAACTTGTTAGCAGTTAGATCACAAATAAAATAATAATCACAAAAGTAAATGATAGAATTTAAAAGTGATCATAAGGCAAATACAAACACCGAGATTTATACTGGTTTTCCTCTTGTGAGGACTAGTCCAGTCGGAAGAACTCTAGCTTCCAATTGAATCCACTATTGGAAAATCCTGCAAGTTTTTATACGAAGTCCTTGAAACTTCTACAGATACGAGCTTTGATACGAAGAACTCGTCCAACTTCAATTATGAAGAGTTGAATCTTCTATAAAGCCTCTGATTACAATCGCTCATGAAACTTCTAGACCGTACCGCACTGGCAAATCGACTAGAGGATTGTAACTGGCTTAGGATTTAAAAATGAAAGCTTTTAAAAACTCTTTGGAAGAATATAAGCTTAAGAAGAGAAGAACTCTGGCCGAACTCTGGCTGAAAATGAAAGCTTTTAAAAACTCTTTGGCAAACGTTCCAAATGGCCGAACTCTGGCCGAACTCGGCCCGAGTTCTCCTAGGGTTCTGCCATTTCATTTTTGGAGAAAATAAATTTTGGCTTTGTGAACAATCCTTCGGGAGCATTTTGTAAAAAGAATGTTTTTCAAAAACGTAGGTCATTTATTAAGAATATGATGGTTTTAAAAAACGTTTTCGGATAGCCTATTTTCCAGTACGACTCGGTGTACAATGTATTCCTAGACTCAATAAAATAAAAAATTACATTGCTTAACAGAAAGTACATTCTGAATGGCAAATGACTTCAGTCTTGAACATTGTTGATAACCATTGTTGAGCAGTGTCCAAAACGTCGTAGGTAAACATCTGAGTTGACTTGTATTTATATCGAGACAGAGTTTGATCAATTATTAAAATCAGGTTTGACCATGACCAATGGGCCAACAATCTCCCCCATTTTGATAATTGACAAACCTTGCCGATATAACATCTAAGCTTGGAATCAATTCAAAATAGTAACCAAAAAGAAATTGTTCATAACCTGTATTCACAAAAATGTTAGATCCTTATTTCTCCCCCGTTGTCACTTAGCAAAATAATTACAAAAGAGAAAGCTCCCCCGCAATCAATGCATAAGTAACAAATAGTGAAGAAACACAATAAAAAATATAGGAATAATCTTTACAGGCATGGTATAAACAGTAAAAGAAAATAGATAGTCTAGAGAACACAACATATGCATGTATTTGTGAAAGTATGAAGCAGCAAAAGATAGATAGTGCTACCATAATACTGAAACATATAAAGTGCTGAATAATAGACTAAAATGCCAAAACTGAGGCATAATCAAAAACCATGTCCATGAATAGTCACATAATAGAAAAAGTGTTAAAAAAGAGTACTGATATAATCTTGGAATGTCGGAGCATTTCCAAGTAAACATGAGACAAAAGTAACAGTCTCAATAATCTAACATCTCAAAACTCATCATCATCATCATCAACATAAGCTGCAGCTCCAGCATGTCCAGAAGGACCAGCTCTAGAAGTACCAGTACCAGAAGTGCGAGGAGTGGCGCCAGCGGTACGATACCAATCATAGGCATTCCTGGCTGGAACAGAGAGTGAACCGCCTCGTCGTCAATGCGGTAGCCAGAAATAGAAAGGTCTCGAGGCAGAGAGCTAGCAGAATGACCCATCTGCACAAACCTCAGATCGGCGAAGGAGTTGGCAATCGCCTGGAACCGAGTCACATCACGGAACTCGTGTTCCCTAGAGGTCTCAACATAAAAAGTCTGCAGATCTGATAAGTGCTGATGGATACCCTCAAATGTTATAGGGTAAGAATGAGGAGGAACAGGTGCTGTGGGAGCAGTGGGAGTAGGTGCAGGAGGAGTAGGTGCAGTAGGTGGAGGAACAGATGTAATGCTGCGACGAGAGAGTTTGAGAAACTTGGGCTCGGGGTCGACAGCACAAGTAGATAAATTAATATCAAATATCTGAAAAATACGTGGAATAAGCATCGCATAAGATAGGTTGCGGTCTCTCCCGCGACATCTACCCATCATCTGAATGATAGTCTTAGGGGCAGAAAAAGGAATTCCCTTAAGAATACGATAAAGAGCAGAAATCTCAAGTGCAGTGACATCATCTTTGGAAGTAGATTTTGGAAGTAAGGTGGAATAGATGATGCGATGTAATTCGTAGTTAAACAAGTTCAAGTTATTAGCCTTGAACTTTCCAGAAAGAACGTGTGCGGGCGCACAAAGCTCATTCTTGAAACTAACGAGTGTCGTGCCATCGGGGAAATCAAAATCAGTGATGTCATCGAGCGGGGTACCTTCGTTTGGGATACCAATGATTTTTGCTAATGTTTCATCAGTAAATTTGATATCAATTCCTCCGACACGTGTCCTCGCTGTAAAAGTGTCTAACACGAAATTATAATAGAATAATCTAATAGCATTAGTGGTAATAGGAAATTGTAAGGTGACAAAATGTTGTAGCCCTAATGCCTTAAAATAAGGGCGGTGATCCGGAAAGACAGTCCACTTAATCGGTGATCCGGTACAAATAGTACGCATGATAAAATTGGCGTACCACAATAATGCTTGATCGGAAGTTTTAAAGTAAAGAGGCAATCCCTATGCGGATCAGAAGACGATGCCTCTTCACTGGCATTGGCCTTCTTCCTCTTGAAGGGATTGAACTTAGGCATTCTTTTCCAAAAATTTTCTACAAACCCTAAGTATTGAAAAGTGGAGGAAAGAAGGGATTATACCTTCTAAGAGTTGGATATGTTGTAGAGGATGACGATCTCCGCACGAATCCAAAGTTTTGACGAGAAACTTCACAAGGATTGGAAGAACAATAATGGAGAAGAACTAGGGTTTCGGAGGGGCGGAGCTGCTGTTATGAGGATGTGGGGAACAATGAAGAAGAAGGAAGCCTCGGGTTGGTGCTGGTATATATAAATATCCAGCCGAACTCTGGCCGAATTCGCCAAGGGTTGCCTGGCTATAAATATATATATATATATAAATTCAAATGAGGCCACATTCTTTTTCATTAATTCGTTTCAAATGCTTAATTCAATGTTTAGTAATTTTAAATCTCAAAATAATATAATTAATATTATTTTACAAATTAATATTCTTTACTCAGTATCTTTCTCAGACTAGCTGTAGAGTACTGTCCCAGCTAACGGAGGTTCACTAGGGAACTCTTAAATACCGCTTCGCTTCGACCGTAGTCGTGGTGACAGACAGACTCTTTTTAGGCTTGTCTCGAAAACAGTTTATGAGTATCGAATTAATAATTAATAAAACAAAATTAATTAATATTATTGATATCTAAAATTCCTAATTTTTGACGTAAATAGTTGAAACGATCTTCCGCTAAAGGTTTTGTGAGTATGTCAGCTAATTGATTCTGTGTGTCTATGTATACAAGGTCTATATCTCCATTTTATTGATGATCTCTAAGAAAATGATGTCGAATCTCGATATGTTTAGTACGAGAATGACATACTGGATTCTTAGTCAAATTAATAGAACTAGTGTTATCACAGAAAATGAGTATCTATGTAAAATGCAATCCATAGTCTTCTAAGGTTTGTTTCATCCACAAAATTCGTGCACAACAACGTCCTGCGACGATATACTCGGCCTCTGTTGTTGATAATGCAACAGAATTTTGCTTTTTACTAAACCAAGAGACTAAAGCTTTTCGTTGAAAATGACATGTGCCGCTAGTACTTTTTCTATCTACTTTGCATCCGGCAAAAATCAGCATCAGAATAACCGATTAGGTCAAATGACATGGTTTTGGGATACCATAAGCCGACAGAAGAAGTGCCTTTAAGGTATTGAAAGATATGCTTAACTGCGCACAGATGTGATTCCTTAGGATTGGCTTGAAAACGTGCACATAAGCAAACACTAAACATAATGTCTGGTCGACTGGCAGTTAAATAAAGTAAGCTACCGATCATACCTCGATACTTACGTATGTCGACAGGTTTGCCTTGTTCATCAATATCAAGCTTGGTTGAAGTCGCCATTGGAGTGCTAAGTGGCTTTGCTGCTTCCATGTCGAACTTCTTTAGTAGATCCTTTGTGTACTTAGCTTGATTTATGAACTTTCCATTGTTGGTTTGTTTGATTTGCAGTCCGAGAAAGAACTTCAGCTCTTCCATCATGCTCATCTCAAACTCATTCTGCATACACTTTGAAAATTCTTGACAAAAAGATTCATCAGTAGATCCAAAGATAATATCATCAACATAGACTTGAATCAAAAGAATATTATTATTCAAAGACTTTATAAACAAAGTAGTGTCAACCTTTTCCTTTGAAAAATCGTTATCAAGTAGAAAAGAGCTTAGACGATCGTACCAAGCACGAGGGGCTTGTTTCAAACCGTATAAAGCTTTCTTCAACTTGAAAACATATTCAGGAAATTTAAAATCAGTAAAACCGGGTGGTTGAGCTACATAAACCTCTTCTTTTATAAATCTATTTAAAAATGCGCTTTTGACATCCATTTGAAATAACTTAAAATTATGAAAATATGCAAATGCACATAACATGCAAATGGATTCTAATCTCGCAACTGGGGCATAAGTCTCATCGTAGTCGATACCTTCTTCCTGATTGTATCCTTGAGCTACGAGTCGAGACTTATTACGAGTCACTAAACCATTCTCATTCAGTTTATTTCGGAATACCCATCGGGTGCCAATGACCGGATGATCAATAGGCTTGGGAACAAGTTCCCAAACTTGATTCCATTCGAATTGGTTTAATTCCTCTTGCATAGCATCTATCCAAAAATTATTACTACATGCTTTATCAATATTTTTGGGTTCAAACTGCGAGACAAAAGCAACACAAGAAGCTATATTTTTATTAGAGGAGTGACTACTTACACCCTTGGTAATCTCACCAATTACCAAGTCCTTTGGATGATCAGCCGTGAACTTCAATTTTTTTGGCAGACTCCGAAGGTAGCTGGTTCCTGGATCTTCTCTAGGAGGATCAGCTGGTACTTTGCTGGGTACATTGAGATCTTCGTCATTCTCATCGATTGTCGTTTGATTTAGTTCATCAAAGGTGACATTGATTGACTCTTCGATGATCATGGTTCTTTTGTTGAAGACTCTGTATCCTTTACTTTTGCCCGCATAACCTAAAAATATACCTTTATCGGCCTTTCGTCAAACTTTCCTAAATTATCTTTTGTATTAAGAATAAAGCATTTACAACCAAATATTCTAAAATATGAAACTGATGGAATTCTATCAAACCATAACTCAAATAGAGTCTTCTTCGATTTGGGTCGAATTAGAACTCGATTGAGAACAAAACAAGCTGTATTGACAGCTTCAGCCCAAAAATACTTGGGTAGACTAAACTGGTTTAACATTACTCTGTCCATTTCGGATAGAGTTATGTTCTTACGTTCTACCACTCCATTTTATTGTGGAGTCGTAGGGCAGGAGAATTCGTGCACAAAACCGTGTGTGTCACAAAATTGCTCAATCTCCGCATTCTTGAATTTGCCTCCATGATCGCTTCTAATACGAGTGATCATATAACCTTTTTCATTCTGTACTTTCTTGCAAAAGGCGACAAATTCCGATAATGCATCGTTTTTGTGTGTCAAAAAATATACCCACGTGTATCTAGAATAATCATCTATAATTACAAAAGCATATAGCTTACCTCCGAGGCAAGCAACTCTGCTAGGACCAAATAAGTCCATATATAGCAATTGTAGAGGTCTAGTAGTACATACAGCGTTTACTGACTTAAAAGTGGATCGAGTAGCTTTGTTCTTTTCACATTGACTGTATACCGAATCCTTCTTGAATGTAATGTCCGGTAAACCGCGTACTAGCTTCTTCGTAGATAATCTGGAAATAGTATCCATATTTGTATGACCGAGTCTCATATGCCACAGATGACTCTCATCGCTTTTAGCCATTAAACATCTACCTGAAATGTTAGTATCTTCCAACAACTAGAAAACATATATATTATCTTCTCTAATACCTTCAAATATAGTACTACCAGTTGAACTATCAATAATAGTACATTTGTCTTTTACGAAGTTAATACCATAACCGTGATAAGCTAAATGGCTTATATCGAGCAGATTATGTTTTAACTCAGTAACAAGACAAACATCTTTAATCACAGGATAGGGAGCTTTAGCAATATCACCAATACCGATTATATACCCTTTTAAATTATTGTCGAAGGAGACATATCCTTCTTTATTCCTCTTCGACAGTGTTGCGAATAATGAAGCATCATCGGTCATGTGCCGTGAGCAACCGCTGTCGAGGATCCATTTGCTCCTAGCATGTGAAGGGCGTCCCACCTACAAAATAATTTACAGATGAAACTCTTGGTACCCATTTCTTGTAGGGTCCTGACTGGTTAGTTTTCGGTATCCATGCATAAATATTTAAATCTACTAACTTTCTGATTCTACATGCAGAAGATATATGACCAATGAGGCCACAATAATGACATTTAGCATGTTGAGTGTTGAAAGCTGAGTGGTGTGCATGGTTGGTAGGTTTAGGTTTTCTAGTATAAAAGAAAGCATACCTATTATCCTGTTTGGGCATAACCTTTTTAGGCGAAGGTTTGATAGGGTTAGGTCTGACAGTGTTAGGTTTGGGAATGTTTCGATTTTTTGGTAAGTGACACGTGTTAGGGTAGGAAGCAGCAGTCTCAGGCTATTTTCCTGACCTAATTTCCAATCTTTTGGAAGTGTCATATAACTTAGTATAGTCAGAAGTGAGTGCTTCCATTCTGACTTGTGCACTTTGAAGACTTTTTTTCTCTTTAGAAAGTTCTTTCAGTTGGTCAATAACCTTGTCTTTTTTTCGGATGACTTGGTAGTCTCGTGTAATAAGAGCTTAATAGAAGAAAGCTCACCAGACTCACTAACATTATCTTTAATCTCAGCTAGTAGGTCGGTAAGTCTTCCTATTTTACCTTTGTACTTTTTGAGTACCTTCTTAGAGTTCTGTTATTTGCTACGCAGTTTTTTGTAATCACTTAACAGTTCACTGAAGGCTTCTCCTAATTGCTCAAAGGTGAAGTCATCATATGTATCAACTATAGGTTCAGAGAGTACCTGATCGGATGCCATAAAGCATACATTTGCAGCGTCTTCTGATTGTTCATCTTTTGAGTCGCTGGCTTCACTTTCATGCCATATGCTGGTGTTGGCATACTTCCGAGATGTTGATCTCTTCAGGTTCCCTTTCTCGTATCTGTTGCTCTTCTTACTTGTTGATGAGTTTGTAGGATAGTCCTTCTTTATGTGTCCTTTCTTTTTGCAGCCGTAGCAGACAACGTCATCTTGATACCAGTTGTTGCCGCCATTGTTCTCTTTTGTCTTCTTCTCATATCTCAAGAATCTTTTGAATTTTCTTGCAAGGAGTGCTTGATCTTCAGCATCAGATTCACTGTTGTCTGAATCATCTTCAGCAGATCTTCTGTGCTGAGCCTTGAAAGCGATCGTCTTCTCCTTTGGTGTAGGCTCTTCAAAGTCTTGTAGCTCTAGTTCATGAGTGAGTAGCTTACCCATGAGTACTTCAAGTGTCATGGTAGTGAGGTCGTTTCCTTCAATAATTGCAGTAGCCTTCGAAATCCAATTTTTTGTAAGTGCTCGCAGGAGTTTGCGAATCTTTTCATGGTTACTGTAATCTTTGCCTAGGGAGGACAAAGGATTTATAATATCCAAGAATCTCTCGAACATCTGAGTAACTGTTTCGTTGGGCTTTATTTTGAATGTCTCATACTCTTGAGTAAGTCTGCTAACCTTTGATTCTTTGACTTGAGTTGTGCCCTCATGTGTGACTTCATGAAGTTTCCATACTTCATTTGCAGTTGTGCAGATAGATACCCTGTTAAATTCAGTTCTGTCTAAAGCACAAAATAAAGCATTAATAGCACGTGCGTCAAGACTGGCCTTTTTCTTTTCTTCCTCTGTATATTTGTCATGGGGTTTTTCAGCTAAAATTCCATCGACATTTATACGAGGTGGCTTTTTATTGCCATCAATAACTACGGACCATAAGTCAAAATCAAGAGATTTTAGAAAGAAACTCATACGTATTTTCCAATAAGTGTAGTTTGTGCCGTCAAACAGTGGAGGTCTGTTTGTGGCTTGGCCTTCACTTGTGAATTTCACAGTTGCCATGTGTAAAGCTGTGATCTATATAAAATTGAATATAACTGTTGTTTTACCTTGCTTTACCTGTATAATCCGCTCTGATACCAATTGTAGGAACGAAATCGTAAAGCAGAATACTCTAGAGGGGGGTGAATAGAGTAGGCAGCGGAATATTGCTAATTAAAAACTTGTTAGCAGTTAGATCACAGATAAAATAATAATCACAAAAGTAAATAACAGAATTTAAAAGTGATCAGAAGGCAAACACAAACACCGAGATTTATACTGGTTTCCCTCTTGTGAGGACTAGTCCAGTCGGAAGAACTCTAGCTTCCAGTTGAATCCACTATTGGAAAATCCCGCAAGTTTTCATACGAAGTCCTTGCAACTTCTACAGACGCGAGCTTTGATACGAAGAACTCGTCCAACTTCAATTGTGAAGTGTTGAATCTTCTATCAAGCCTCTGATTACAATTACTCTTGAAACTTTTAGACCGCATCGTACTGGCAAATCGACTAGAGGATTGTAATAGGCTTGGGATTTGAAAATGAAAGCTTTTAAAAACTCTTTGGAAGAATATAAGCTTAAGAAGAGAAGAGATTGAAAGTGAATTGGTGTTTTGAAATGATCGAAATGCTTCTTTAGTTATAGCTTTTCCAAAGACAGAACTCTGAACAAATTCGGGCAGAATTCGAACAGAACTCTTTGTAACAAACCGTAACTGAAGGATGACCAAGTTCAAAAACCCAACGTTCACTAACGTTCCAAATGGCCGAACTCTGGCCGAACTCGGCCCGAGTTCTCCTGGGGTTCTGCCAGTTCTTTTTTAGAGAAAATAAATTTTGGCTTTGTGAATAATCCTTCAGAAGCGTTTTGTAAAAAAAATATTTTTAAAAAATATAGGTCATTTGTAAAGAATATGATGGTTTTGAAAAACGTTTTCGGATAGCCTATTTGCCATTACGACTCGTTGTACAATGTATTCCTAGACTCAATAAAATGAAAAATTATATTGCTTAACAGGAAGTACATTCTGAATAAACGGCTTCAGTCTTGAACATTGTTGATAACCATTGTTGAGCAGTGTCCAAAACGTCGTAGGTAAACATCTGAGTTGACTTGTATTTATATCGAGACAGAGTTTGATCAATTATTAAAATCAGGTTTGACCATGACCAATGGGCCAACAGTAACCTACCAATTTATCCTCAAGACGACGGGACTCAGGCGTCTGAACCAAAGAGCGAAGGATCCACCATTCCATCTACCTATCTGCACATGGCGTTCGAGTTCATGGCCGAAGGAGACACGTGGACAGCAGCAAAGGGTCCAATCAGCAGAAACGTATAGAGGCCCTTGAGACGGGCCTAAATATGTTGAACAATACTATGAAGACCTTGGCTTCCGTCGTCTTGGAGATCAAAGAAAAATTTACACCCGCTGTCTCCGCTCCTGTAAACCAAGACCCGGGGACTAACGACGGGTCCAATATGCCTCACATCATGAGCCAAGCAGCGCCCCCGTTATCTACTCCATCAACAATGGGACATGCAATGTCGAGTGAAGTACAACAGGCCCTCAAAGAGTTGTACACTCGCTATGATGCTAAAAAAAACGAGAATCACTCCAAAAGATGGGAATTCGACAACCATATCCTGCCAAATGGAATAACGTGATCTATTCTCCCAAATACAATCCGCAAATGCTCACGCCATTCGATGCAAAGGAGTCTCGTCGTCGATACTTGACGTACTTTGCCTCAGTAACTGGACATCTACTAAAGGACGATGCTCTGCTTACCAACATATTCGTAGAAGCTCTGCAGGGGGTGGCCTACGAATGGTTTTGTAGCCTCCCAGACAACTGCATCTCATTGTTCGAAGACTTGAAGCACCTATTCCTCAATCGATTCTACGAAAGGTGAATGGACATGGCAATGTCGACTCTTATGGACATCGTCCAGAAGGAAAAGGAACCTGTACGCACATACATTGAGTGCTTCTGCTAGACAGCCCTGAGATTACCTTCTGGTATACCCGAGCCTATGCATATGGACTCATGCCGCAAAAATGTGCTTCCTGCAATTAAATTGTGGCACAGTGCTCCATGCATAGAGTAGACATCTTTCATTACAAAGGCGAATGTGGCAGAAAGAAAAGCCCAAGATGTGCAGCTATTGGAATTGAGTTTTCCATTACTCGAAGGTAAATGGAGGCGCTCGTCTAGCAATAACCCCGTTCCCAAGGACGGTAAAGGGAAGCAGGCCATGACTGTCAACATCTCCAAGGGTTCAGTAACAATAAACCCGAAGCGGGCCGAAGCATAGAGGCCGAAAGTGACCTACTCCTTCAACGATGAAGACACACTAGAACTCTTCGATATGTTGACTAGGGGTGGCAAGCTTCAACTCCTGCCTCTAAAACGGCCGATGAAGTAGAAAAGGTGGACAACACGAAGTATTGCCACTATCACCAGTATGTCCACCATTTAACACACAATTGCTACATGTTGAAAAGACAAATCCAGCACCTCATCGATGCCAAAGTCATTTCACTTGACTATAAGGAAAAGACTATTACTGCCAACATGGTCGCTCTCCAGTTTGGATGTTTTTCAAAGATAGAGGCTCAAGACGGCGCCGCCCCTATCCCGAGAGCAACGATGGAAGTAGATAATCTTCCACCAGCCCGTGACAATACTCAGGGCCTCATTCCATTTAAAACGTCGAAAGGTAAAGTTATATGGGTCCATCCTGATCTTGCCCCTGACATGATGGTGCCTGTAGCACACTCTGCCAAGGGAAAGCGAGTCAAATTATGTCGCATGGTCTCTACATCGACTGATGACACTGGTTACCACTCGCTGGGCTCACCAGCGAGAAGATAACCAAGCTCCAGAGAAAGAAACATCTCCACAGGTTACGGCCTTTGCTCTCGAGTCGTCAGAAGCAGGCCCGTCTCAAGCCCCTGCTGCAGATAAACAGAGGCAGAAGGAGGTTCGCTTTGACAAACCTATGAGAAAAAACTCAACTGTAGGGCGGATCAAGCTCTACAACTTTGACATATTAGCGTAGCTTTCTAATACTCTGGCTCGACTGTCACTCTTCGAGCTCCTCCATCTCTCCAAAGAGACTCGAGACGCCCTCAACAAAGTGTTACATAATGCTGACTCCTTTCTCGCTTAAGTGCAACTGCCCAAGGAGGATCCTATTGCTTGCCCATATTGTCACAGTATGGTCGAGGTGATTCCTAACATCACCTTCACTCAGCAGGACATGTTGCTGAAGAACAACCGGCACAATAGGCCCCTGTACTACATAGGCCATGTTGGTGCCATTAAGGTCGATTGCATCCACATCGAACATGGCTCTTCTCTTAGCATCATCCTTCGAAGTTTACTCCAAGTTTTGGGGATCCCGATGCATCGACTGACTGCGTTAAACACTATAATTAGCGGCTTCAATGCTGGAAAGAGTAAGCTCCTGGGCAAGATTTGCTTGAAATGCCAAATAGGCGATCTCCAGATAGACATAACTAGTTATGTCATTGATGTTGATATAAACTATAATATGTATTTGGGTCGACCATGGATTCATGAATATATGATCGTGCCCTCCACTCTCCACCAATGCATGAGGTATGTGGCCAGCGATGGGACTATCAAGATCGAGTTCGCTGACATCGATCCATTTTGAGGACTCGAAGCATACTATATAGATGCTGAGCTATACAAGTCAGTCCCATGGGACGATTATGCCAATGATGCCGACAATAAGGTAGATATTACACCAAAAAGTGTGGCTATGGCAGAAAAACCTTTTAGGGTTCGATTGAAGGGAAAACCATCCAAGATGTCAGCTCCTCTCGTCATCAAGCTTCGATAAGAGGCTCCAGTTCGGTCGCCCTCGACGATATCAGCTGCTAACTAGGAGCCTATGCAAATAAAGCTTCCCCGAAAGGCTCCAAAGCCAACTCTGAGGTCACAGAAACCTCCGACTATAACCCCCTTGGTAGTCAAGTTGAAGAGAAAACCTCCACCACCTTCTTCCATGGCAGCCCTAATGCTTACAGATGAAGAGTTGGGAGACTAAATATCCACCGATACCAAGGTGCACTCCTTAGATGCTGTAATCCCCCGGAAAAGATTTCATATTTCATTAATAGAAAGTTGTCTTTGAATTACTCATGTGCATACTGGAACACTAAGTATTTCTTAGACAAGACTTTGTATATGTTACAAACACAAGTGACAACCACTAATCTTGAAAGCTGAGTTGTCTCTCCCCAAGGTGCCTAATTCTTGGTTCTAGCGAGGAAGAAAGAGGAGGAATCCATCATCTTCGGTCGATTGGAGCACCCTCAGCGACTGGCTCTGGAAGAACCAGAACCCGATAACGATAAGATGCAACTCTACCGTTACACTACTCAAGCCAAACACCTTATCCAAAAAATAGGTTATGACTTGAACAACGACAGAGGACTGAACTATGGCAAAGGCCGACGCCTTCCTTCACAACTTTGTGCTCCGAAAAGAAAGTCACAAAATTACTATCAATGTACTCGACAGGGGTTGGGATACATTACACCCACAACAACTTTTGAGAGCTCAGAGCTGGAGGTCATAATGCATTCACATTCCTCCGACTCCTCAACCTAGAACTCTGATACCAGTATCGGCTAAGCCTTCAAAATGATACTGTTCGTCAATATGTTCTCTGCAGATCCCCCAGTCGAGGATGAAGGCCAGTTACTCGAATTCTTCGAGGATGAACCCTGGGCTCAATGCCTGGGATCCCAATAGGAATGACACTTCGAACAGCGCGAACCTTCCATTGAAGATGAGGTCATCCAAGTTGAGCTGGGAGATTAGACTTCCCCTAAACCCATCTTCATCAGCAAAAGCTTGACTGGAGAAGACAAAGAACCTCTGATATAGCTTATCCGAGAGTACATCCATATCTTTGCTTGGAGCTATGAAGACATGCCGAGTTTAGACCCACAAATCGTCATGCACCATCTCAACATCTTGTCCGATGCTAAGCCTGTCAAACAACAACACCGACATTTTTCTCCAATATCGTGGATGCTATTAAAAAAGAGGTCGACAAACTAATGGGGAGTGGCTTCATTCACGAGGAGCAACATCCAAATTGGATGGCCAATATTGTCCTAGTCACCAAGAAAAATGGGAAGATTCGGGTCTACATAGACTTCAGGGATCTGAACTCGGCCTGTCCAAAAGATGAGTTCCCTCTCCTAATCACTGACGTGATGATTGACAACAATTGTGGCTTTGAGCGTATGTCCTTTATGGACGGTTTCTCAGGCTACAACCAGATCAATATGTTCCCCAAAGACGAAAAACATACTTTATTCTGAACTCCAAAAGGGATATACTGTTACATAGTAATGCCCTTCGGGTCGAAGAATGCGGGAGCAACATACCAGCATGCTATAAGCACCATATTCCACAAATACCTCCAAAAAATGGTAGAATGTTATGTTTATGACATTGTCGTTAAAAACAAGAAGAAATCCAGCCATTTAGATGACTTGACGATGGTGTTTGACTTGATGTGGACACATCGACTAAAGATGAACCCAACCAAGTATTTCTTGGGAGTCTCCAGTGGTAAGATCTTGGGCTTCATCGTCACAGCCAAGGGTATTCATATTGACCATGGGAAGACTAAGGCGATCTTGGACATAGCTCTTCCGAAGAATCTCCGTAAGCTTCGAGGCCTTCAAGGACGCATGGCATATATCAGAAGATTCATAGCAAATCTCTCTGGTCGATGCCAACCCTTTACTAAACACATGAAGAAAGGATTTTCGTATGTCTGGACCAAAGAATGCCAGAGCGTATTCGACGACATCAAAAAGTACCTCGCTAGTCCTCCAGTACTGGTGGCACCGGTCGTGGGGAGGCCCTTCCTGCTATATGTCCGAGCTATGGACAATTCTTTTGGTGCTTTGCTAGCCCAGAGAAGCAACAAAGGCCATGAACAGGCAATCTACTATCTCAGCAGGACCATGATGGGGGTCGAGCATCGATATAATCCTGTGGAGAAGGAGTGTCTTGCTTTGCTCTTCGCCATCCAGAAGATGCACCATTAAGTGGCCGGACAGACAATCCACATCGTCTCTCGAGTCAACCCCCTCAAAGTCCTCATGACTAAGCCAGGGGCTTTAAACTCGCGATAAGCCACATGGGCTATACTCTTGACTTCTTACGACATGGTGTTTGTTCCACAAAAGATAGTCAAGGGCCAAGCATTGGCCGACTTCTTGGCAGCACACCCTGTGCCAGAGACATCAAAGCGATATTCCCGATGAAGTCCTAGAGTCTAATGCTATCTCAGATAACTCTGTTTGGCGCATGTTCTTCGACTCCGCTTCAAGAATAGGACCGAAGGGCGAGATCATCGCAGGGGTCGGAGTCGTTCTCGTCACTTCCGATGGCCTAGTCATCCACCGTGCATATTTTCTTATGGATTCATGCACCAATAATGCTGCTAAGTATAACGCTCTCAACATCGGGCTCAAGCTCGCTAAACTATTGGGGGTTGACTACATCGAGGCCTATGGTGACTCGAAACTAATTATTAACCAAGTTCGAGGACAGTACGAGGTCCACCATGCAACAATCAATATTATTTCTAACTTCACTGGGTTCTTTATAGAACATGTACCTCTGTTACAAAACTTGGAGGCCGATGTACTCGCTGGCCTCGCCTCTTCTCTGGTAGCTCCTACTGAAACCCAATATATCGTCCCGGTGAGGGGCCGAGAACTGGTTTGCCCGAAGGACAATCTACGTACGTGTCTAAGTTACTCAGTACAAATAGACACTAATATTGACGTTCGGGACTGGCAATTCTCACTCATAGACTACGTAGTATACAAAATCCTACCCGAAGACCCGAAGACCCAAAGAAAGCTACTTCTGTCAAGAGACGCTCTCTCCGGTTCTTATACAATATGGCTACCAAAAGGATGTATCGTCGTTCATACGACGGGCTTCCTCTGCGATGTCTATCTAAAACAGAAGCACAAGAAGCACTCCTGGAAGCATGCGATGGCACCTGTAGGGCTCACCAGCCTGGTCATAAGTTACAGTATCGATTGTGTCGCATAGGAGGCTACTGGCCTACCCTGATGGCAGATGTCGTTGATTATACAAAGAAGTGTCGGGTATGTCAGTTGCATGCATACTTCATCCACTAACCTTCTGAGTTTCACACCCCATGGCGGATACCTGGCTGTTTGAAGCATGGGGAATGGACATCTTTGGGCCGATTAGCCCACCGTCTTCTAAAGGACACCGATTCATCTTTGCCATCACTGACTACTTTTCCATGTAGGCAGAAGTAGTACCTCTGGCTGAGGTAAAAATTTCAAACATGATTAACTTTGTTAAGCATCACGTTATATACTCCTTCAAAGTTCCCATAAGGATTATCTACGACAATGGCCCTCAGTTTGTGAGCTACACATTCCATCGGTTCTGTAATAAGAATCAGATACATAATGTAGCATCGACGGCTTACAATCATGCAACAAATAGACTAGCTGAAGCATTCAACAAGACTTTTGCTAAGCTGCTCAAGAAAGTAGTATCTTATAATAAGCACGACTGAAATAAGAAGCTGGGCGAATGTCTCTGGGCTTACCGCACGACAGTCCAGACACCTACGGGTAACACACCATTTTTCCTTATCTATGGGAGCGAGACGGTGCTCCCTCTGGAGATCCAGATCCCATTTTTATGGGTAGCCATCACCAACCAGCTGATTGACGACGACAATCAACGCCGAGGGCTACAAGAGTTATAGGCGTAGGACAAAAAGCATCTGCTAGATCAGCAACGGATCGAGCTTTATCAAGCTCAGGATTTCGGGGCCTTCAACAAAAAGGTCCGGAAAAGAATATTTCAAGTGGATGATGAGCTATCTTATCAGTTCGAAGATCGATGGTGATGACTCACAAGACGGATGGGAAGTTCGAGCCCAAGTGAGAAGGACCATTCGTCATAGAGATGGTCTACTCCAATGGGGCCTACCGACTGGCCAAACCCAATGACGACTTGCTAATGATGCCAATCAATGGCAAGTTCCTGAAGAAATACTATGTCTAAGGTCCATACCGGCATATATTTCTGCATCTCCCACGGATGTTCATGAATTCTATTAACGAATTCACCTCTTTCATAATCCCCAAGTAGAGAAAACATTTTACGTCCATATAACCTATAAATTGTTATTCTACACCCTAACGAAGTTCATGCCTACCACGTCCATATTACCTATGAGTAGTCATTCCTTCCATGATAACCTCATGCCGTCATAGCTATCTAGAAAATATTTTACGTCCATACTACCTCTGAATTATTATTCTATACCCTAATGAAGTTCGCGTCTACCACGTCCATATTACATTTGAGTAGTCGTTTCTTCCATGATAACCTTGTGTTGTCATAACTATCTAGAAAATACTTTACATCCATGCTACCTTTGAATTGTTATTCTGTACCTTAACGAAGTTCACGTCTACCACATCCATATTACCTCTTGAGTAGTCATTTCTTCCATGATAACCTTGTGTTGTTATAACTGTTCGACATGACAAAAGGTTAAATGATTTTTTTATTATAACGTAAAAAAGAGTACAATCGATTCTTATGCGAAGAAATCTAAGTACAAAAGTTTCTTGGAAAGTATGATGGTGGAGATCGAGCAGTGCAGCGGCTCCTTTACTCCGTTGACGATCCGATGATGATATGAGACTTGCTCTGACTTTCTGGTGCCTTTGATGGAACTCTAGGGTTGCCAATCAGGAGGATGCCGAAGTTGAAGATTTTGATAATTCTGTAGATTTTTTTCCTTATCGATGCTGTTGTTGGAGGAAAACCTCTCCTATTTATAGAGGAGAGGGGAACATATGCGATGTGCATTAGGGTTTCGAGATATGAAGAAATCTGCCGTCCTTGCACAGTGCGAGCTTCTGTGGTGCTGACACGTAGCGGGTACTGAGATTTCCCTCAAACGATTTCTCTGATGGCTATATAAATAACCGAAAGGAGGTGACATATAGCGCGTACCAATTTGCTTATTTAGATGTAGCCGAGAAAATATTGGGAATTCATCTCAGATTTAGATTCTCTGTAATCTTCGTCCGAGATTTAAATCAATATGCATTTATCAACTAGATCAATCCCAATCCTATCTTTGAGAGAGGCGGTTTAAGCAAATCGATTGGGTGAGACCATGCCGTCTGTGCTTCAGGCAAGGCTGGCTGCGCTTCTGGGGCAACAAGTAGACTGTGCTTCTGGAGACGACAAAACCTCTGTGCTTTAGGGTAACGAGTGGACTATGTTTCGAAGACAAAGGGGCCTCTGTGCTTTTAGGGGCAACGAGTAGGCTGTGTTTCGGGCAAAGTTACTGTGCTTTAGGACGACAAATAGGCTGCACCTTCAGATAGACCATTTTACTATGCTTTAGAGTAGCAGTCGGACTTTGTAACGCCCCAGTCCCAAAATACTTAGGACTAAGTACGTAGACATGCTAGCTGTACATATACGAAGAATACTCCAATGTATGGAATCGTCGTATACGTACATAAGCTGTATATATAAAATAACCACAGGCCAGAATATAATAATCTAATCTCATCACAGCTCAACACAGAAGATATAAGAGTCTAAATAAATATAGTATCAAAGAGATAGCCGGGTGGACATACCCACTCCAAACAGCTATAAAAATAGTCTCAAAAGATCGGAGTCCAACCTCCGCAAAATAGAAAGAAAATGGAAGAAACATAAGATGTCCACTACATAGTCTCAATAATTTCGAAGATAAAAATAGAGCTAAATATCAAAGGGAAACGCCTCATCGCCCATAAAAGATGGATCCAATGCCGCTCCGTACTCCTATAGGAAATCGTCTAATCCTAGAGAGATAACCAGGTCCTCAGAGGGACGTAACAAGATACAAGAAAACACCCTGCAATATAAACTGTGATATATAATAGAAAATAAAGGGATGCATGCAATAGGGTGCCTAACCGTACTATAGTGAATATACAATAAAGAGCAATCCTTCACATATGGGCGATCGGGCTGTATAATAGTGGCATCGTCCCTTCCTTCGGGAACCAGTCATCTCCATCCATAATGCTCGATGAACGTCAGAGGAAATCAGTAAGAAAATGTCCATAACGCTCCATGAACGTCAGAGGGAATCAGTAATAGTAAGGTGAACCTGCGTCTTCAGCGGAGCTTCAAGTACAATATGAATGCATATGTGGCCCATATATCAAGGAACTGTTCTTCCCATCCCATGCCTAGTAGAGTCATATCCATGACTCATATGAACCTCTAGTAACTACCAAGTCCACTAGCATGCAATTCTATTGGCAGTTACTCCTAATCGTCACACGCCTCATACGTATTGGTGGCCGGCCGACTACGCGAGTCTATATCCTATATGTGACTCACAATACGTGGTAAAGTAGGTGTCAAGAACGTATGATATACCAATACCTAATCATCAAATGGGTGGTCACTAGATTAAGACAATGCAAGAAAATAAAACAAAAGCAGAAAAATGACCGATAGAGTCGCTTGCACCCAAGTGTGACTTGGACGCACAGTGATATAATACTAACAAAAATAAGTAATACTGAATATAATTAACTAAAATAAGAATAATTAAATCACAGAGTAAGGTGGCAAGGTATCTTGCCTGGTGGTGCGAAGGTGGCAAGTCCAAGAATCACAATATCAGCAAAAGAAATGTCACAATCTCCAAACAACTCCGAATGCTACAACAGACATCAAGAACGTACTCAGAATAAATGATACACCTAGGAATTGCCTGTCCAAAAGTATAATTCTGGAACAGGGGCAAAATCATAATCTCGGGTCAAAACGATGTCCGTCGTTGAACCCGTTTTGTACTGAAATGTATGCCAATGTCTACGGTCTCTAAAGTCATCAAACTACATGCCTAGGAATCCGGTTTGAGAAGGCGAACCCAATGGTATGTCCAATTTTGGATTCTGACGAGCCGTACACAAAATCGCCCGTTGGGTCGGGTTACGGCCCCCCCAAAAAGGCGTTCCAATCAACCTTCTCAGAATCGGTCCAAACTTGGCATACAGGACCAAAAAAATGATACGGTCCTACTGGCGCAAGTTTCGTGTCGATCCAACGAACGTGCCTGAAGTTATGGCCAAGTTTGCAAAAGGTCGATACGGAAGTATCTCGACGGATACACAATGATTTCATCGTGCACGCACAACGAAATCGAGTTCCGTCAGTTCCCACACGTCAGCAACATCCATACACGCCTTTCGATGCATATAGTGTGCGACCACGTCACCCAGTTTATCGGGGCGCACGTCGTATCAGACAGATTTCGAAAGGTTTTAAAGTAGTTTTTAACACAAGTTCATCATGACATAACTTCCTGTACAATAAACAAAATATTATTCTACGAAGTTTATTGTAATCACGGTTATGTTGTCCTGGACTAATTTTTAATTAGTTTAACAAAAACTCTAATATAAAGATTATGAATCGACATTAAATTTGAGATTTTACGCAGCCTCATACTCTATTTTTTGAGCAGTGAGTGCTCGACTTTACGTCGATCTCGAGGCAAATCTTGGGTCCGATATCGAAATCCTTCTGATGGGATTCGAAAAGGGTTATATGGGGTATCTATACCAATTCGAAGATCTAAAAGTTATGGAGTACACAGAGAAAGAAATCTCGAAGAACTCATGTACCTGGAGGGGTTTAGAAATAGGGGACCCTGTTTCTTGTTGTCAGTCACGGGCTTCAGGGCTGTGCGGCGGTGGTGGCGCAGTTATGCAGATGGTCGCAGGTTCGCCTGGCGGTAGGGGTGCTCAAGAATCATACGCTTAGGGTCGAGGGTGAGGGTTGAGGGAGAACTGTTAGGATTTTCTTGATACGGTTGACAAGTCCGAGCTTTCATATTTGAAGTTTAAATCTGATTAAATCTCAGATTTGAATGGGTGTTCGAATAGTTCTCGAGTTCTAATTCAAGGAGATTTTGGATATGGATAGTATGGGAGAAGGTTTAGAAGAGATTTGGTTAAGTTTTAAAAGATTTGAAACTCGAATCTTTGGCTTCGGCCAAATATGCGCTGAAGGGGGGTCGGGTTTGAATGGTTACTGTAGCAAAGCTACTATAATATTCAATCATTATTTTAACACTTATATATATATATATATATATATATATATATATATATATATATATATATATATACTACTCATATATATACTACTCATATATTTTAGTAACAATATTATGTATACCATATATACAAGTAAAATATACCAATTATTACTATAAAAATTTCCTAAAAATTCTAAAATTCCATAATAAATTAAATAATACCCATATTAAATGTAGGGGGATTACAGACTTGTGCTGGAGGCAAACGGTGTCTTCCAAGTCTCTAACGAAAGGTAGTTAAGATTTTGAGTCGGAGCAGAGTTCTGCGTCGTTGGATTTGAGGTGGTGTGAAAACATCACTAGTCTACGCCTAAGGTTGGCGCAGGAATGTAGCAGCGCCACTGGATTAAAGGCCCTGGCTTTGATGTCTTCTTTTAAAGAGCAATGAATGACCGCTCGTTAATGAACGACTCCCTCTTAATTGCCACCGTTACTTGGGGAATTTCAGGGGTCCTAGGATCATCTAGGACTTAGTCGAATGAATATTATTTAATGATGTTCATCGTGCTGAGTCCTTGATTCATCCCATTAATGTGGGAATTTTGACCGTCAGCCATGTCGCATGTGTTTTCGACCACTTCCGCCCTATATAAAGGTGGAGTTTCTTCTGAAGAGTCATGTCTTCTTCCTGGCATCCTTCACCACCATGATAGATCCAAACATAGCTTCGAGCGGTGGTTGGCCTTGCTTAAGTCAAATTTTGGTTGAGGATTCCTTCGTTCAAAGGGGCTATGCTGGAACGCTTCTCATTAGGAGCTCGACCGTGGGCGACACCTTGGAGGTCTTCAAGGTCCTGACGACCTAGCTTGTGGGTGGATGGTCAACCCGAAGAGCCACAGGTTGTGCTCTACCCCGCTCATTGAGGGCTTTTGAGACCTTTTGCGCCTTCTGGAAATTTGGGCCAATTGCTGCTTCAGGAAGTTGCTCGCTTCAGTCGAGTAGCTGCGCTTTTGGAGGGTTGCGCCTACAAGAAAGTCAGAATACGCTTCAATGAGGATCAAACTTCCAGTATGCATACCGAGAAGAGGGGGGACTGCGCTTTGACGAAGACTAAATCCCTTGTAGACTCCTCTAAGCTTTGCTAAATCTGTAATCGATCCTTTATGGAAGAAGTAGGATTTGTCTTTACGTATAGCCTTGACAAATCTGTACTAGATCTTTGTAGGCATAATAATAACAGAACTTCCTTCTGTATCTTCTGTTGTCTTTTAATACTCGGTCTGCGCCTTTATATCATCTGTGCTGCGGTAGAGGAATGTTATCCGCTGAGATTTTTCATGCTTCTATAAGACCCTCTTCAAAGTGTTCCGAACGTGGGTCAAGCTCGGGATAATTTGCACAAAAGCATGACATGTGGCATGAACGTACGTGCTTGATGATGTTTTAGATTCTTGTCTCTGTGTATGCAACTTTGAAGAGTCTGAAATAGGTCTTTACAGCCACATGTTTTTGTATAAAAACTTTTCTGTTCCCTCACTTTTTTCCTCTTCAACATAAGGAGGTGTCATTATTGTAAACCCTCTATTTTTGTAAAATTTCTTGTTTATTTTATTTTAAACATTTTAGGTCATTTTTTATTTATTAATAGTTTTGTAATTCAAGATGTAAAAATCTTCCTATATATAACAACTTGTAAGAACTGCTTTTTTGTTTTCTATAGGAGAATTAGGTAACATTTTATTTTTAATATCTAATAATATTCTACGAATAATGGTAATTTTTTTGAAGCATTTTGATATTCATACTAAATTTTTGGTATAAAGAAAATATAAATAATTAGTAAACAAAAAATTATTTATTCATAAAATGACAAACTAGTAATGTCACGACCCGCACCCACTGTTAGGGTACGAGAACGTAACAACGCCCAGCCTACGCCGCAGTGTCGGCGGTAGAACGCTGTCCTAGGTCAATCATCTAACAATACCAAAGTACCTGTACAGTTTATACTCTCCGAATGGAGGTGACATAACAATATACATCTCAATCACATCTAGGGTAGAAGAACGAAAGACAGAAGATAGATAGTAACTCAAAGAGAACCATAGCATAGATGAAATAAGACTAAGTGTCTAAGATACATAACATCCAGAATGTCAACTCATAATACAAGACTAAGAGTCTATACATAACTCAACATCTCAAAATACAACTCAGATGTGAGACAAAAGTAAATATAGAAAAGACTGCCTAGGCTAAACTGGTCTAGACTACTGGAACAACATCCTCAGCTGCAGGTGGATCCTGCTGAGGGTCCACAACATAAGTATCATCTAGTCCTGCTCCATAATAGGTAGACACCAGGGCCTCCTCCTCATCCTCTGTAATATTTTCAACAGGTCCAATCAGGACGGGAACGAGCACAATACATCTCACGCAGTGCATAGAATGATAGGAGATATAAAGCATGCAATAGAGTAAAATACAGGAACTGCTGAAGGAAGATACATGTAGCAAAAGAGATAGCTGTAAAGGAAATATCTACTGTATATAGAGAACTAGCAGTGTCTAGTGAGTCAGAGTAAAATATAGACATGTGAAATGGCATAGGAGATTCATGACTACAGCTAGAAGTGATTCATGACTACAGCTACTGGGGTAATATCCACATGACTATTTCCACTCCCCCATCCCCAATCAATACACAAGGATCCATTCAGGTTATGTTAAGATTCGTGATAAGCCCATAATTGGGTGATACGTGAGTGATTCATGAAGATTCATGGAGGCTCGATGATCATGAGAGTACATGAGTCACTAGCTGATACATGAAGATACATGAAAATAGAAGCATGAGATACATGATGTAAGTGAAACACACATGACAAAAGTACCTGATGCTCCCGAGGGGGATAACATCTCATGAAAAGATCCATATAGTACCAATCCGTGATAACAATCGTGTCAGCATCAAGTAAAGTAAGCTAGAGCAAGAATATAAATCCTGGCAAATATGAAACGGTCAGAGAATGTACTCGCCTGATAACTGAATGTCTGAAGAAGATATACTGTCTGAGGAGAGGTGTATGGCTCCTAATCAGAGCAATACAAGTCACAATGTATCCACAATGGTAAAAATAAAGTATACAATGCATACTACATGATTCTAGGTCAATCTGGTCAAAAGTCAACTCTTGGTCAACTCTAAAGTCAAACTAGTCAAGGTTAAGTCAATACTAGTCAAACTAGTTAGGGTTTTAGTCAAACTAGTTAAACTAGTTAATTTAGGTCATTCCTAGTCATTTCTAGGTGAACTAGGTCAACTTTGACCTACAGTTGACTTTGGTCAACCCTTAGTCAACAAGGGTCAACACAAAGGGTTTTGGGTCATTCAGGGCTAGCCCCAAGCCATAGGCTAGTAATCCTAGGCCATAGGCCATAGGCTAGTATAGGGTTTCTATATAACCTATAGTAGGAAACATATACATATATATATATGATATATATAGATATATGAATCTATCTAATACCCAATACCCAATATAGGAATATCATATATAATACAACCACACACATATATATACATATATGTATCTAATACTAATACATATATATATATCAATATATATATATACATATATATATATATATATATAAAACCTATATATACTATATATATATATATGACATAGAGAGAGAGACTGAGTGAGAGAGAGAGAGTGAGACAGTGAGAGAGAGGGAGACTGAATGAATCAGGGGGGGGGTTCCAGGAATTCCTGAACCCAAACCCATCCAAAACACACACACACATAATACATATATACACACATATGTATATATATATATAACTTAACACACACACACCCAAATCACCCCAAAATCGACCCACACTCTCACATACACATATACTACATATATACACATTAAAATACATTAATATAATACATAAATCATTAGCAAAATCGAATCAAAATTCGATTTTGCAAAAACTGTAATTTTCAGAAAATAAGAAATTGCACTGTGAAAACCTAACTTGGGTTAGCTCAAACATCAATCAAAACGACCTAAGATGACCCAAACTTGGTTGGTAACTAAAGCCCCTAGGTTAGGCTAGGTCCCTAGCAGCCTGACACTGTGTCACGACACGACACGACGTGTCCACAAGGATTTAAAGTCACACGGGTAAACCAGTGTACACTGTTACAGTGTAAATTCAAAATTAGTCTAGGACACGACACAAAGCGACACAGGCCTCGTGCTCGTGCCCGAAGGTGCGCCTAGGGTTGGGCTTCGTGTCCATGGGCCTGATACGTATCCACGTGTCGTGTAGAGGGGACACGACACACGTATCAGAAGCCCCAATTTACGTGTTTCAGACTGTGTCGTCGTGTTTTCGCGTGTCTCGTGCTCGCGACACGGGACACGTGACACCACGTGGTTGTGTCCAATGTGTTCGCCTACATACAGGCTTCGTGTCCATGTCAGTACCAAGTGTCCACGTGTCGTGTATAGTGGACACGACACGTTCAAAGTACAATGTCTGTGCGTGTGTACACAGTGTTTAGAACGACCCTTGCGGGGTCGATTCCGTGTCCGACACGACACGAGGTCATCCCAAACTTTGGGGATGACCTGTCAGTCATTGCCCCGTGCTCCGTGCCAATTTTGGCGTGTCCACGTGGCTTCTACAGTGCGTGGGGACACTGTGGCAGCAGGACACAATTCCTGTGTACTGCCCTGTGTCCCGAGAGCTTGTGTGTCCAAATTTGGACACGACACAAGTCGAATTGTGTCCAGTGACATAGGATTAGGGTTAGGGTTAGTTAGGCTAGGTTTTTGTTCAAAGAGTTTGGAAAAACAGTGATCAAAATACACAATGACAGTGCTCAAACAGTGAGTAAAATTAGGGTTCTAGACTAGTAGGATACGTGTCCAACACGACACCAAAACACATCAAAATCCTACCAAACTTTACCCACAATATTGTTACCCCTATATGAATGCATCTATGAAAGAAAAATAGGAATTTGACTAGGTTTGTGGAAATTTACCTATTGGTGAATTTCAAGGAAATTCAATGAAAAGGGGGGTGTTGTGATTTTGAACTCGACGATGCCCAAGCTCCCAAATTCTAGATTTCTTGCTTCCCTTAGCTCCCTAGATGTTGTAGGGTTCCAATGCAAAAGACTAGAGTCAATTTGGATCACAAATGACCAAGTTATGAAGGTTTGAGTAAAAAGGGAATTTTTTGGAATAAAATTCATGCAATTTATTCATGATTTAATCCAAGGGGTATTTATCAAAGTGTAGGCTGCCATGGGGGTCTTCTTTGGCCGGCCAAGCATGGGGGGGGGGTGTCTTTGTCTTCCTTAATAGCTAAGTCAAGGACTTTTTGGAAAAGGGTTTGATATTTTGCATAATTTGTGCAAAATATCCATAAAGCAAATATCTAGATATTTTAACCCTTTAACCCCATGACCAAATCATCACTCTAATGGTTCTAGGTTAGTGACTAACTACTAGTTTAGGGTAGGATAGGTTAGGAACTAATCATGAGACCTACCAAGTATTAAATAATATTAAAATCACATAATCACAAATTAAATCTAGAAAATTACCAAAATACCCTTTTGGTCAAAAACCCCAAATTTGATATTCTAAGCCTATGGCTAAGCTACCATGGTCATGGCAACTTCTAGGTTAGAGAAAACTAGGGTTTACACTAAGTTATACTAACCAAAATCACAAAGTCATAAGTCATGACTTAGCATGACTTAGAAAATGGTTTAACTTAACTAAAATCACCAGAAAATTATACCATGACTAAAATACCACTAATAAATAATAAAAATAATAAATTTTCAAAAATTCCCAATTTCAGAAAATAGGGTGTTACAAGTCTACCCACCTTAAAATAATTTCGTCCTCGAAATTTAGATGGTCGTACTCCTCCTAGGTCAAACCTCCAATAATCAGGGACGAAGCCACTACCTAAGCAACATACAAGGTCAACAAGCAAAAATATGGATAGTAGACCTATACTGGGTCATGTCCAAAAATTGGCTAACAGTTTTAGGTCATAAGGTGTTTTAATTCAAATCGAAGCCAAAAAAAAAAAATAACTCCATGGGGTAAATCAGGATGGAGCCTCGGGTCAAGAAAATCGTACTAAGCAAATGAAGCACACGATGGTATGCCTGAGTGGGACACTAAGGTCATGGCTGTAGTATGTCATGTCTAGGTCAGGTATGTGAAGTCAGTTTTGAGAAAACAACTAGTCTGGTGCTCCAAATTTAAAAGTAACGGTAATGTGCCTACGATGATCACAATTTAGAGTGGGAAAGGTCTATGGTCTAAATTGAACCAAAATCATGATGAATAGTGGTACCAGGGGGACAGGTTAAATGGAAAATATGTGGTCTCATCTAGGTGCACTAGTCATTCTAGATCAATACTGTCCTATGGTATCAGAACGTTCAAGCAATCTAAGGTGTCCTAATTGGGAAGGTAAGGGAACAACAATCATCAAGACTATAGGGTCGTCTACCATCCTATATGAAAATGGGTTATTAACAAATGAGAAATTATTAAAGTTACCATTCCATAAAAAGAAAATTGAAAATTTAGGTACAAACAATCACAAATAGATTTTAGTCTTGACACGATCTAAGTTGATCAATTTTAGGATAAATCGAGATTGGGCAAGATGGGAATTTAATGAAATCAAGTATGAGCACGAGCATCCAATGATGAAGATCCAGGTCATGATTAAATTTAATTCAACTGGATACGAATACGAGGTTCATAGGCGATAAATAATTCCAAGGAGAATTGTCAAGGCTGTTGTGGATAAGATTCTAGGGTAAGTTTAACTGTGTCCATCCACGTAGATTGATACATGAAAAAGCGAACCAAAGTGCAATAGGTTGATCAGACCATCATGCGCCGGTTCTGATTAGATAATATGTTAGTGGGTGTACACCCAATAAATATATCATGATCAAGCTTGAAAAGGATAAGCTTGTAAAACTTAAGGATAAATTTATAGCATAAGATATAAGTAAGGGTGGAATGATGAAGGAAGAGACATAGTCCAAGATTCTTAACCAATCGGGTCAAGCATTCAAGGTAAGGTACAAGGTTAAGTATTTGAGGGTTCAAGTAGAACACCATCACATGCCAGGTCGGAAGAGTTGTGCCAAGATGGATCTCTAATTGAAATAAGAATCAATTTAGTATCATGGTAGAGGTTATAGTTTAGCCATTTGACCAGAAAATCATGTCAAGGAAATAGAGTACAAGGAGACGGGTTTTAGTGGGACATGGAATACCTACATGAAGGTAGGCTAGTCTAGGTCTTACACGTAAAGTTTGTTGGGAGGTAACAGCTAGTATTATACTCTGAATATCTAAGTCACGGTAAAGGACGTCCAATGATCTAGAATAGAAAGTGGGAGTTCGAGACGTGACAAATTGATGCAAAAATTGAAGAAGATCAATTTAACTCATGAAATAAAATTAATCAGGAATCTAGTAAATAATTTAGGAACACAGTCCTAGGGATAGATAGGCTACTAGATGAATATAGTTAGGGTTCGATCAATCAAGGGTCAAGGTTAGAAGGTCTTAATGAGTCTTTATTTGAGGAAAAGTCGAGTAAGTCAGGTTTGGGATACAGTCACATAGATTGGTAGAAAGAGTTTAAGCAAGATGCAAAATAGAGAGGGCAGTTCATTTTAATGAAAGGCAATTAGCAAGAGGATTAGATGGCAAGAACAGATAAGAGTTTTCTCATAATTGTGATTGAGTACCCTAAGAATAAAAGATATTAATCTAACACTAAGAAATTAAAATCAACAACTACAAAAATTTCAAAATCATCAACTAACACCAGGATTCAAAGTTCTACAGTGAATCCTCCAAAATTAAATTCAATTAAGGAAAAAAGGAGTTTAAATCGAAATTTCAATGAGATTCTCAAGGGTCATCCCAGGAATCTCTCAAAGTATCCTAGCAGTGATTGAGTATCCATTCTCTCTAAGCCTATTCCTCTAATCCTATCACAGGCTGTAGTGATACTCTAGTTCGAATACCACTACATAAACTCGACCTTCATGGGCCACCACTAAAAACGTGTCACGACCCGCACCCACTGTTAGGGTACGAGAACGTAACAACGCCCAGCCTACGCCGCAGTGTCGGCGGTAGAACGCTGTCCTAGGTCAATCATCTAACAATACCAAAGTACCTGTACAGTTTATACTCTCCGAATGGAGGTGACATAACAATATACATCTCAATCACATCTAGGGTAGAAGAACGAAAGACAGAAGATAGATAGTAACTCAAAGAGAACCATAGCATAGATGAAATAAGACTAAGTGTCTAAGATACATAACATCCAGAATGTCAACTCATAATACAAGACTAAGAGTCTATACATAACTCAACATCTCAAAATACAACTCAGATGTGAGACAAAAGTAAATATAGAAAAGACTGCCTAGGCTAAACTGGTCTAGACTACTGGAACAACATCCTCAGCTGCAGGTGGATCCTGCTGAGGGTCCACAACATAAGTATCATCTAGTCCTGCTCCATAATAGGTAGACACCAGGGCCTCCTCCTCATCCTCTGTAATATTTTCAACAGGTCCAATCAGGACGGGAACGAGCACAATACATCTCACGCAGTGCATAGAATGATAGGAGATATAAAGCATGCAATAGAGTAAAATACAGGAACTGCTGAAGGAAGATACATGTAGCAAAAGAGATAGCTGTAAAGGAAATATCTACTGTATATAGAGAACTAGCAGTGTCTAGTGAGTCAGAGTAAAATATAGACATGTGAAATGGCATAGGAGATTCATGACTACAGCTAGAAGTGATTCATGACTACAGCTACTGGGGTAATATCCACATGACTATTTCCACTCCCCCATCCCCAATCAATACACAAGGATCCATTCAGGTTATGTTAAGATTCGTGATAAGCCCATAATTGGGTGATACGTGAGTGATTCATGAAGATTCATGGAGGCTCGGTGATCATGAGAGTACATGAGTCACTAGCTGATACATGAAGATACATGAAAATAGAAGCATGAGATACATGATGTAAGTGAAACACACATGACAAAAGTACCTGATGCTCCCGAGGGGGATAACATCTCATGAAAAGATCCATACAGTACCAATCCGTGATAACAATCGTGTCAGCATCAAGTAAAGTAAGCTAGAGCAAGAATATAAATCCTGGCAAATATGAAACGGTCAGAGAATGTACTCGCCTGATAACTGAATGTCTGAAGAAGATATACTGTCTGAGGAGAGGTGTATGGCTCCTAATCAGAGCAATACAAGTCACAATGTATCCACAATGGTAAAAATAAAGTATACAATGCATACTACATGATTCTAGGTCAATCTGGTCAAAAGTCAACTCTTGGTCAACTCTAAAGTCAAACTAGTTAAGGTTAAGTCAATACTAGTCAAACTAGTTAGGGTTTTAGTCAAACTAGTTAAACTAGTTAATTTAGGTCATTCCTAGTCATTTCTAGGTGAACTAGGTCAACTTTGACCTACAGTTGACTTTGGTCAACCCTTAGTCAACAAGGGTCAACACAAAGGGTTTTGGGTCATTCAGGGCTAGCCCCAAGCCATAGGCTAGTAATCCTAGGCCATAGGCCATAGGCTAGTATAGGGTTTCTATATAACCTATAGTAGGAAACATATACATATATATATATATGATATATATAGATATATGAATCTATCTAATACCCAATACCCAATATAGGAATATCATATATAATACAACCACACACATATATATACATATATGTATCTAATACTAATACATATATATATATCAATATATATATATACATATATATATATATATATATATATATAAAACCTATATATACTATATATATATATATGACATAGAGAGAGAGACTGAGTGAGAGAGAGAGAGTGAGACAGTGAGAGAGAGGGAGACTGAATGAATCAGGGGGGGGTTCCAGGAATTCCTGAACCCAAACCCATCCAAAACACACACACACATAATACATATATACACACATATGTATATATATATATAACTTAACACACACACACCCAAATCACCCCAAAATCGACCCACACTCTCACATACACATATACTACATATATACACATTAAAATACATTAATATAATACATAAATCATTAGCAAAATCGAATCAAAATTCGATTTTGCAAAAACTGTAATTTTCAGAAAATAAGAAATTGCACTGTGAAAACCTAACTTGGGTTAGCTCAAACATCAATCAAAACGACCTAAGATGACCCAAACTTGGTTGGTAACTAAAGCCCCTAGGTTAGGCTAGGTCCCTAGCAGCCTGACACTGTGTCACGACACGACACGACGTGTCCACAAGGATTTAAAGTCACACGGGTAAACCAGTGTACACTGTTACAGTGTAAATTCAAAATTAGTCTAGGACACGACACAAAGCGACACAGGCCTCGTGCTCGTGCCCGAAGGTGCGCCTAGGGTTGGGCTTCGTGTCCATGGGCCTGATACGTGTCCACGTGTCGTGTAGAGGGGACACGACACACGTATCAGAAGCCCCAATTTACGTGTTTCAGACTGTGTCGTCGTGTTTTCGCGTGTCTCGTGCTCGCGACACGGGACACGTGACACCACGTGGTTGTGTCCAATGTGTTCGCCTACATACAGGCTTCGTGTCCATGTCAGTACCAAGTGTCCACGTGTCGTGTACAGTGGACACGACACGTTCAAAGTACAGTGTCTGTGCGTGTGTACACAGTGTTTAGAACGACCCTTGCGGGGTCGATTCCGTGTCCGACACGACACGAGGTCATCCCAAACTTTGGGGATGACCTGTCAGTCATTGCCCCGTGCTCCGTGCCAATTTTGGCGTGTCCACGTGGCTTCTACAGTGCGTGGGGACACTGTGGCAGCAGGACACAATTCCTGTGTACTGCCCTGTGTCCCGAGAGCTTGTGTGTCCAAATTTGGACACGACACAAGTCGAATTGTGTCCAGTGACATAGGATTAGGGTTAGGGTTAGTTAGGCTAGGTTTTTGTTCAAAGAGTTTGGAAAAACAGTGATCAAAATACACAATGACAGTGCTCAAACAGTGAGTAAAATTAGGGTTCTAGACTAGTAGGATACGTGTCCAACACGACACCAAAACACATCAAAATCCTACCAAACTTTACCCACAATATTGTTACCCCTATATGAATGCATCTATGAAAGAAAAATAGGAATTTGACTAGGTTTGTGGAAATTTACCTATTGGTGAATTTCAAGGAAATTCAATGAAAAGGGGGGTGTTGTGATTTTGAACTCGACGATGCCCAAGCTCCCAAATTCTAGATTTCTTGCTTCCCTTAGCTCCCTAGATGTTGTAGGGTTCCAATGCAAAAGACTAGAGTCAATTTGGATCACAAATGACCAAGTTATGAAGGTTTGAGTAAAAAGGGAATTTTTTGGAATAAAATTCATGCAATTTATTCATGATTTAATCCAAGGGGTATTTATCAAAGTGTAGGCTGCCATGGGGGTCTTCTTTGGCCGGCCAAGCATGGGGGGGGGTGTCTTTGTCTTCCTTAATAGCTAAGTCAAGGACTTTTTGGAAAAGGGTTTGATATTTTGCATAATTTGTGCAAAATATCCATAAAGCAAATATCTAGATATTTTAACCCTTTAACCCCATGACCAAATCATCACTCTAATGGTTCTAGGTTAGTGACTAACTACTAGTTTAGGGTAGGATAGGTTAGGAACTAATCATGAGACCTACCAAGTATTAAATAATATTAAAATCACATAATCACAAATTAAATCTAGAAAATTACCAAAATACCCTTTTGGTCAAAAACCCCAAATTTGATATTCTAAGCCTATGGCTAAGCTACCATGGTCATGGCAACTTCTAGGTTAGAGAAAACTAGGGTTTACACTAAGTTATACTAACCAAAATCACAAAGTCATAAGTCATGACTTAGCATGACTTAGAAAATGGTTTAACTTAACTAAAATCACCAGAAAATCATACCATGACTAAAATACCACTAATAAATAATAAAAATAATAAATTTTCAAAAATTCCCAATTTCAGAAAACAGGGTGTTACAAGTAAGTCCTTATTATTTTAGATATGTGATAAATATTTGGTACAAAATAAAACTTCTACAAAAAGATTTGCTATATAATATTTTTCTTGAGTTTTAAAATTTTTCTCAAAATTTTCTTTGACTATATATATATATATATATATATATATATATATATATATATATATATATATATATATATATATATTTTTTTTTTTTTTATATATATATATATATATATATATATATATATATATATATATATATATATATACCAATCACTTAATCTTCTATATATATATATATATATATATATATATATATATATATATATATATATATATATATGATATGTTTATATACTACATAAAGAAAAAAAGGGATTTTTTTTTAAAAACAAATGGCTACTATTTATCCCTACCAAGAACACAGACCCGACTGTGTCCGAGTTCTTTTTTTCTAAAATTTTCGAATCTTCCAACCCATCCAAATCTGAATCAAATCACCCCAAATCTTTTTCTATTCAATCTCTAATAGATTCGCTTCCATCTAAAGAAGAATAAAATAAAAAACCTAGCAAATTCTATCTAAACTTTGGTTCGAAATTGCTATGCATATAAGATCCTATTTTGAGAAGCTCTAGGAGAAATTCTACCAGAATACTCTCGTAAACTGGAACCACCAACTCCCCGACGTACCCTAGCCCCCGCATGTGACCCTGGACACCTGCACACCGCCTGCACGCCGTTCCAAGCTGCCAGCGACCACTGAACGGCCGGGACCCATGGCGGTGCTCTGTTGTAGCCCGACAGTGAGGTACGTATACTTAAACCCAAATTTTTTCTTTCTTGTTTGACGAAATCATGATCCACTTGATCTTGGATGCAGCCTTGGTAACCAAGAAAAAACCTATTGGATTAGAATTTAATAGATTACCATAAAACTGATCGAGAACTGAGAATCTCGAGAAAAATTCAGTTTTGAAGAACTGACAGTGAACAGAGGACCAATCCCAGAACCTGTTTTAGAAGGGAAGTTGTGGGCAGAATAGGTAGGATGTTTAAAATCACTTTCAACGTATTTGTAGTCCACCTAAACAGCATCATAATGAATCTTTTTGTTAAAAAAATCTCCATGTATTCAGCCCTAAAAATTATTTCAAAGTTAAAAAAAATCAGTTTTCAAATAGTAAAATTTGGAAAATTCCCCGATACGGCGTGCGCTCCGACAAACTGGGTGATGTGATCGCAACCCATAAGCATCGAATGATGTGTATGGATGTTGTCGACGTGTGGGAAGTGTCGGAACTCGATTTCGTTGCATGTGCGCGACGAAATCAGTGTGTATCCGTCAAGGTACCCCAGTATCAACCTTTTGCAAACTAGGCCATAACTTTGTGTACAGTCATCGATTCGAGACAAAACTTGTGCGAACAGGACCGTATCAAAATTTTGGTCATGTGTGCCAAGTTTGGTCCGATTCTGAGAAGGTCGACTGGAACGTCTATTTGGCGGGCCCACGACCAGATCCAATGGAGACGAAATTGTGCACGGCCCACCGGAATACAACTTTGGACATACGGATGGGTTCGTCTCCTTAAATCGGACTTGTAGACTTGTAGTTTTATGACTTTAGAGACCGTAGATACCAGCACACCTTTCGGTGCAAAATGGGTCCAATGGCGGACATCATTTTGACCAAAAATTACAATTTTGTCTATGTGTCCAGAATTGGACTTTTTGACAGGCGTTTCTTAGACATATCTTTTAACCGAGAACGTTCTTGATGTTTGTTTCAGCATTTGGAGTGGTTCGTAGATTTTGAGTTTTATTGCTGACGTACTTGACTATTGGATTTGCCATTTCCGCACCACCAGGCAAGATACCTTGCCACCTTACTCTATGATTTACTTATTATTATTTTTAGTTATTTATATTTAGCATTACTTATCTATTGTTAGTATTATATCACTGTGCGTCCAAGTCACACTTGGGTACAAGCGACTCCATCGGTCATTTTACTGCTTTTGGTTTTATTCTCTTGTATTAACTTAGCCTAGTGACAATCCAGTTATGATGAGGTATTGGTATACCCCATACGGCCTTGACACATGATCATCACGAGTTATGAGTTACATGTTGGATACGTACTCGCGTAGTTGGCTGGCTACCGATACGTATGAGGCGTGCGACGGTTAGGAGTAACTGCCAATAGAATTGCATGCTAATGGACTTGGCAGTTACTAGAGGTTCCTATGGGACATGGATGTGACCCTACTAGGCATTGGGTAGGGAGGACAGTTCCTTAACGTATGGGCCATGTATGCACTTTCCTATTCCTGATTCCGTTGGCCTCTGACATTCGATGAATGTTACGCTTTGAGGTCCCTAGTATCCTGGTGGGACCATACCGAGTTTCCTGTAGCCAGAGTGCCCATTCATTGAAGGTTTGTTCTTAACTGCATTATCCCTATAGAACTGGTAGCCACGCTATTGCATGCATCCCTTTATTTTCTATTATATATCACAGTTTATATGGCATGTTCTTCCTGTATCTTGTTATGTCCCTCTGAGGACCTGGTGATCTCTCCAAGTGTGTGCTTTATGACTTTTTGTAGGTGTTCCAGCCAAGGCCGTGATCCTCTCTATTCCTTCGAAGATGATTGCTCCTGGTTCATCTTGCCATTTTTATCGATCAATTCCTTGTATATTTTTCTTATTTAAATTAGTTGGTAGTAGATTTATCTCCGCCCAACTACATGTACAAATGATAAATTCATAATGATTATATTATTATTCTTTATTTCTATGGATGAGATTTAGTTATCATGGTTTACTATATTTTACAGCTTATGTATACATACGAGGATTCTATACATTAGAGTATACTTCGTATGTATACAGCTGGCATGTCTACGTACTTAGTCCTAAGTATTTTGGGACTGGGGTATTACATGTTCTTGTGGTGGCCCATGCAGGTCAAGTTTATCACTTCGGTTACGTTACTATATCGATATGAGCCTCCATATAGGATTCGAATCTAGGTATCTCATCCACATGGTTTATCTCCTCCTTTGATTCCAATTTCGAACTCTCGTCCGACTACCTTGATTCCTTTAGGCTGTAAATAATATCTTTTCCCTTCGTCTTGATATAGAGGTTAGGAAGATGACTCATACTAGATATATGTGTCATGTTTCTCAGTTAATCTATTAGTTGACTTTTATAAGTTGGGTAGTATGCCTCACGGTCTATCACCCCGTGTTCTTATAATCCATTAATGAAGTATAACTGGGTGGCACTAAATATATGCTATTGTAAGAAGATATGTTTATCTAGAATATAGAGTTTTAGTAGCCCATACTCCATTGGTCAACCACGGCCTGATACAAGAGGCAGTAGGACGACTGCATAAGCAAGAACACTGGACAAGACTTAGGTCCTTATGAAACTTGAACTATTTATACATGCTTTATTCATTATCTCCTGTAATTATACTTTGCACTACCATGAATGATGTCGCTATTTATAGCCTAGTTTTGTAAGCTTATTCTTTATCGAGCTTGTCTAGGGCATATGTATACTGGGGACGTCCACTAATATATTTGTAGAAGCATGGAAAATATCAGAATAATGATCTATGCGGCTCGGAACAGGAGAACCCCATGTGGCTCATACAGGAAAGGTCCCATGCGATTCAGAGAGACTCTTAGTCTCATGCGGCTCGTTGCAGGAGAGTCCATGCGGCTTACATAGGGACAGTCCTATGCGGTTCAAAGAGCCCCCTAGCCGCATGCAGTTCAGAAGTACATGCGGCTCACATACGACCAACAGAGATATGTGGCTCGATCAACGCCACGTGTCCCCATGGGACCCCTTCACACAGCTGGCCATCGAGCAATGGCCCTATTTATTGCTCTGCCATGATTTAACAGATGACGGCTCTGACATGAAGTGTCATAAGAGCCCTGTCATAATGACAGACTCTTTGGGAACAGGAGAAAATCTTCGACACGATCCGAGATTGCCACATAGCTACCCCCATGCGGCTCACTTAAAGAATAGCCCCATGCGGCTGGCAAGAATCATCTTCCTGCGGCTCACCAAGAAGCCATGCCATACGGCTCGCGAGTACTACACCTATGCGGCTCACCAAGAAGTCATCCCATGCGGCTGGCAAGAATCATCTTCCTGCGGTTCACCAAGAAGTCATCCCATGCGGCTGGCAAGAATCATCTTCCTGCGGTTCACCAAGAAGCCATCCTATGCGGCTCGTGAGTACTATATCTATGCGGCCCACCAAGAAGCCATCCCATGCGGCTCGTGAGTACTATACTTATGCGGTTCACTGAGATGCTGTCTCATGCGGTTCCTGGATATCATGCGGTTCTGACAGGATCCACCATTAAGACACGTGGCATAGATTCAATGGCCCCCATGACTTAACAGCTGGTAGCAAGGATGATTATGGGATGCAGATCAATCAGAGATTTACCATATTCCAATGACCATATTTAACGTTATCCTCATAATTAATGAGATCAGGTCATATCATTCCTGATCAAGCTAATGGGACACGTGGTGAGAGATCCAAGCTTGACACAGCCAATCATGAAGATTTAAAGCAATCATCATTAATCATTCATAGGATTCAATACTATCCCCCATTTATGTCCAAGATCCTTCATACCCTAAACGAATGGTCCAGATTGATTATACATCAGGCCGCCGCCACTTTGAGAATGGGTAATCATCCAAACCCTAATGATACCCCCACTATTATAAATAGCAAGGTGCCATTCCCTTATAAAATATACACGATCAGAAGGAGAGAGACAAAAAAGAGCTTCCTCCCTTATAATCAGAGAGTAAAATACACAGAGGAAGAGAGAAGTCAGAAGAGCAACCCGAGGAGAGCAAGAAGAGCATTTCTTCATCAACGCCATCCATCTCTTCACAGGAGCCAAGGCTGCATACCGATCGTCCAAGGAGTAAGGCAGGGCTGCCGTCGCCTTTCCGAGCCTCTATCGTCACCCCCCAGAATCTAAAATAAATAATTGTACTTATATTGCTGTACCTAGGTTTTCGTTCCTAGGCTTTCTTTGTACAAGCGAGTTTGTAACGTGAAGTAAAAGTTCGGTCCTCCGATAATTGTTCTGTTCTTTTATATTTTATGGCAAATATGATGGCGACTCTGCTGGGGACAAACTTCTCCACGGCTGAGGAGTTGGTGACGCAGTCGGATGCAGCCAAACTTGGCTCCATGCAACAAAAGATGATCGTCCGCTTCGTCCAACGGGCGTTTGAAGAGATGCTCTCCGAAGGAAGCGCTGGCCCGGTCCAGAAGTGCACCCGCACGACGAAGGCTCGCAGAGAGTGGAGGCCAAAATCATTTGCTTCTCCTCAAGCCCTCGACGGGATACCCTCTGTTGCTCAAGACGGCGAGAAGGACTCTTCTGCGGCCCCACTTCAGACCGTAGACAACTCTGCTGCCCCCAAGTCCGGCAGAAGAAAATACTATGATGCTGGACTTGCAGGGACAAAGAGGAACTCTACGCGAACCGAGCCGCATAGGGGTGCTAGCCGCATAGAAAAAGCTCACGCAGCCACATCCGCTAGTCGCATGGAGAAAAATCATGCGGTCACATCTGTCAGCCGCATGGCTTATGCGGCTACAGTTGCCAATCATATGGATGAAACTCATACGGCTATGGAAGTCAATCGCTTGCAGAAAACCCATACGGCCACAATTGCCAACCGTATGCGGCCAGCCTGCACGATCGTGACTCCTAGCCGCTCAAAAATAACTCATCCAACAGCAGAAGACAACCGCATGCAGATAGCCTACACGGTACTCAATTCTAGCCGCATAGAGTCCATTCCACGCTCCTCTCGATCTGTCTTC
>JANAVB010025600.1:478103-508103 GCA_029216955.1 Iris pallida
GACCGTCTCTCGTACGGTCCTGACTCTGATGGTTATCTGGATGATAAGCCAGACTCTGTGGTATTCAACTTGGACTCCTCCTATTACGCACCCGCAAGTACTAAAGGAGGAAGTCTAGGGCAGCGCGGGCTCACCAAGCCTAGTCACTGCCCCTACCTATGACCATCGGGCGTCCCGCTGATTATCACGCGGGCCTCTGATGGAAGTTGTACAGAACTACTCGTCAGCCTCAGCCTCCGACGGCAAACAAAGTGGTTCCTTTGACCTGCGTGAGGATATCCTCCACAAGCGCAAGGAAAAGACGTGGCTTCGGTGTGCAAAAAGTCCTCGCTTGACGTCACTGCACCCAAATCATCGTCAACTGCTGTTGCAACAACGCGGCAGTGATGAAAGATCGGCCGTCAGTCTTCCAAAGACTACAGCGTCCGAGCTCAGAAGACGAGGCACCCTCCTTGTCTCCTGCAATTCCACTCAGAAAGTCCTCGCCGCGGGGAGAGGGAAGAAGGCAAGCATCTCCACCCCGAAGACCTCAACCACTACAGCTAAGAAACTGTCGTCTAAACGGTTGCCCTCCACCGGAGTATTCCAACACACCCGTTCAAAGACGAAATCTGCTGCAGTGGAAATTCATCATCCACATCGCTGGGGTTGAGGGTGGCAGTCCTCCGAACATCTACAACAATCTGGTGTTTCAAGGAGACGAACCCGGGGAAACAACTCTCCCATCGGACGCCGATGCCCCCGAGGACTCCATGACTCTCAAGACGAAGCAGACTCTGAGGCTGGGGTAATGTTTCCTCCGAGTCCGAACCAGAAGACAATATTCCCACATATCCCGATGACTTCTCGGTGCATGGGTACGACTCAGAGGGCACATCCTCCACCGTTCCTTCCATCACTCCTCATGTAAGGACGGTGTTCATGACAGACAACATCCAGGTGGTTCCAGTGATCGCCAGCGCATCGATAGTCTCGAAGCCATATTACTGCTTTGGTCAAGTCTGTAGACGAGATTAAAGCAGCCCTTCCAACTCTGCAAGGAGGGACGCCTGGCCAAACAAGTGCGGGTCCCGCAGTCAATGCGGACTCGAATTCGGCAGCACCGAACCCGGGCAACAATCCTCCCAAAATAACAGCCCCTACCCGCGATAGATGAGGCACGAGAAGTAAGAAGAGAGGTTCAGGAGCTCCGAGCCATGTTCCATGCCCGAGAAAACGCTCAAGACCTCAGAATTTGGCAGCCATACCCTGCTGAATGGAGGGATGTTCCATTCCCACCAAAATAAAGCCGTTCAATATCGACCCTATGATGGCAAGACCTCAACAAGTCGGTACATCACTTACTTCGAGGTCACCACCAACCATCTGCCCCATGATGATGCTATCCACGCGATTATTCATCGAGGAATTGGAAGGAGTCGCCTTCGACTGGTATCGCAATCTGCCGGACAACTGCATCCACTCCTTCGCCGGCTTCAAGCGCCTATTCTTGGAGAGATTCTACGAAGTAGGGCAGGACGTCACCATGTCTACCCTCATGGACGTCGTCCAAGGGAAAGGAGTTGACAAGGAACTACATTGAGCGGTTCTGCCAAACCTCCATGAAGCTGCCCTCCGGAAATCCAGATTCCTCTTTGATTGAAATTTGCCAAAAGAGACTGCTTCCAACAATCAGTCTCTAGATGGGCGAAAGTCAGTTCAAAGACTGGAAGACGTTCATCATCAGCGCCACAAGCGCCGAAGAACGACTGAAGAAGGCTCGCCAACTGGGATTGCACATCTCGAAGTAAAAACAAGGGCAAGCGTCCCAACAACGATAATGGGGGTAACCCCTCCAATAATCGGGACAGCAAGGGAAAGCAGGCTATGGTAGCCGATACAGCACAAAAACCTGAGCCGAAGCCAGCAGACAAATAATGGCCGCAAATCACTTACTCCTTTGAAGACGGTCACATTAAGCCCATCTTGGACATGCTCATACAAGGGGACAGGATTCAGCTTCCTCCACCAAGACGGGAACCGCGGCCAGCAGAGATGGAGAATCCAAAATACTGCCATTATCATCGCTATGTCCATCATGCTACACATGATTGCTACCAGCTAAACGGTACATACAAAACCTCATCGATTCGAACGTGCTGGCCATCGATTTCGAAGAGGTAATCGTGGCGGCCAATATGGTGTCCGTACAATTCGGCAGCTTCCCTCCGACGGAGACTCAAGACGGGGTAGTCCCCGTCCCTCTAGCGACAATGGAGATTACCAATCTTCCACCTCCCCGAGATCAGGCTGCCGGTCTAGTACCCCTCACCACATCTCGAGGGAGGTCATGTGGATCCATCCAGACTTGGTGTCAGAAGTTACTCGGCCCCACCATCTTTCACCGACAAGAAAAAAAGTGGAAAGGTCAGGACCTGCCACATAATCTCGGCAGACAACGAGGAAGCTACAGCCGTCGTCACACGGTCCGGAGCGCAATCCCAACCTATGGTTGACAATCCAGCTGAAAACCATCAACCCACTGCAACTGATGCTCCGGGACCGGCTCAGCCTTCGACGACCGACAAGCCTAGGCCGAGGGAGACTCGCTTCGACAAATCCCTCCGAAAAGAGGCAACCCAAGGGCTAGAGAGGCCCTACAACTTTGACATTTTAGCATAATTGGCTAACACACCGGCCAAGTTATCACTGTACGAACTCCTAAGGCTCTCCAAGGACGTTCGTATTGCATTAAGCAAGCACTCCAAAATGCCGATGTCTATC
This sequence comes from Iris pallida, assembly GCA_029216955.1. NCBI lineage: Eukaryota > Viridiplantae > Streptophyta > Magnoliopsida > Asparagales > Iridaceae > Iris > Iris pallida. Next base: position 480,867 of record JANAVB010025600.1, read on the forward strand.
TGGCTCAATCCAACCTCACCGGGAGGACTCACCTGTGGATCTCCAGCACAGTGCCTGTACGGGAGCAATGCCCAACATCGTCTTCACTCCGCAGGACATGCTCATCAAACCAACCTGCACGATCGCCCACTATACTATACCGGATACATCGGCGACGTAAAGGTGGATCGGATGCACATTGATCCAGGCTCTTCCATAAGCATCATCCCGAAGGGTCTGCTACATCACCTCGCATCCCAATGCATCGCTGACGCCTACAAGCACCGCCATCAGCGGGTTCAATTCGGGCAGGAGCTACCCTATTGGGAAGATTCGTCTGAAGTGTCAAATTGGCGACCTCTAATCCGAAGTCACCTGCTACGTCATCGATGCAGACACTTCTTACAACATCCTCTTAGGCGCCCGTGGATACACGATTATATGATCGTGCCTTCTACGCTGCACCAATGCTTCAAATATGTCGACAAACACGATTCGTGAAGACGGAATTTGCTGACATCGTTCCCTTCAAAGGGGCGAATCTTACTACTCGGACTCCTGCCTATACGAAAAGTCGAAGAGGCACCTTGATGAAGGAAATGAACAAGCTGGTACCGAAACGGCCACGGGATTAGAAGGACCTCTGACGATCCACCTCCAAGCTCGCAAACCGGGAAGGTCCGCACCCCTTACCGCCACTCTGCAGAAGGACGCGATCAGCCTCTCGGCGCAGGAAGAGCAGATGATAATCCGGCTACCAAGGTCTGGTCAAGTGCCAAGATCCACAACGGGGCCACCAACAATCAGACTGTCGAGAGTCGGTCAGCCCCAAATGGAGAACAATCCCTCCGACAAACCACTGACGATACGCCTTCCCAAGAAGGGTCGTCGCCCCGATGCGAGGTCCGATACTTCTAGCGAACCGGCCACCCCGCTCCACATCAAATGCTAAACTGGGGGTCGCTAGTCTGCCAACGACTCCGTACTCTACTTCATCAACTGAACTACAGACAATCAAGCTTCCCAGGTCGTCCTCTTAGTCTTCATTTACACAGGGGGTAGCCGAAAGGAACCGGAGCTAGCCAAGTATATGGCTGCCCACACGGATGTCCCCTCCGCTGATGATGTAATCCCCTAGAAAAGATACCTTACTTCATCAATAAAGGGTTATCTTTGAATACACCGAGCTCAATAAGCTATGTACAATGTATGCTATGGAACACGGTATAGGCACTCACCTACACAAATGTGTACACCGCGATCCAGCTTACTCCAGTAGAAGACGCTTACCGAATAATCGAGGGAGGGGATCATCCGATCATCTTCGGCCGGACGAACAACCCGCATCCTCTCACCATAGAGGAAGCCGACCTCGGGTCAGATGCCGGGAGACTGCCTCTGTATCTCTATAGCCCTCAATCCAAATATCTCATACAGAAACAGGGGTATGATCTGGAGACGACGCCAGGTTTGAACTACGGCACTGGACGACGATTACCTTTGAAGCCGCCAGTCCCGACGGGCAAACCACGAGACTACTATAGCAAAACTCGATGCGGGTTGGGGTATAACGCCTACTACAACCCCTGAGAGTTCAGATGAAGAATGCGACTGGCAGTCACATTCAACCGGGTCACCAACTTCGGACTCGGATACCAGCATCGGAGATGTGTTCAGACAAGTCATGACAGTCAACATGGCATTCGCCGACGCTTACGAAGAAGACGAAGACATCCCCGAAATCCTCGAGCTAGAGCCATGGCCCAGCAATTGGACGCACAATGGAAAAAATGGTTCGAACAGAGAGAACCTCTACTGAAGATGAGGTCATACAAGTGGATCTCGGCAGCGAATCTTCTCCAAAACCAATTTTTGTCAGTAAAAGCCTAACAGACGAAGAACGGAGTCGCTGCTAGAACTTGTCAGAGAATACATTGATGTATTCGCTGGAGCTATGAAGACATGCCAGGGTTAAATCCCGACATTGCTCTTCACAAACTCAACATTCGGCCAGATGCGAAGCCAGTCAAGCAACAACAGCGACGCTTCGCCCAGGCATCATGGACGCGATCGAAGCCGAAGTCAACAAACTGATAGCCAGCGGTTTCATTCATGAAGAGCAACATCCCGATTGGGTCGCCAATATAGTACCCGTCCTCAAGAATAGGAAATTCGAATCTGCATCGACTTCCGCAACCTGAACGAGGCATGCCCCAAAGATGAATTCCCCCTTCCTATCACAGACATCATGATCGACAATACCTGCGGCTTCGAACGTATGTCATTCATGGATGGCTTCTCGGGGTACAACCAAATCAAAATGTCTCCTGATAACGAAAAGCATACATCATTCCGAACACCAATTGGCATGTACTGCTACACAGTCATGCCTTTCGGTTTGAAGAATGTCGGCGCCACCTATCAAAGAGCTGAGCATCATCTTCAGAGACCACTTACGCAAGACAGTGGAGTGCTACATTGACGATATAGCCGTTAAAAGCCGCTGCAAAGGAGACCATCTGTAGGATCTAAGGACGGTATTTGACCTAATGCGAGCACACAATTTGAAAATGAACCCTACGAAGTCCTTTCTGGGCATATCCAGCGGGAAGTTCTTGGGCTTCATCATCACTGCAAAGGGTATCCATGTAGACCCTGAGAAGATAAAAGCAATCATGGAGATGGGTCCCCCGAGAAATCTCCACGAACTCAGAGGCCTCCAAGGGAGGCTAGCTTACATCAGGAGGTTCATTTCTAACCTCTCCGGGCGATGTCGACCGTTCACGCACCTCATGAAGAAAGGAGTCTCATTCGTATGGGACGAGGAATGTCAACGTGCTTTCGACAGCATCAAAGAATATTTGTCAAATCCTCCAGTTTTGGTGGCTCCGGTTTCGGGAAAACCATTCCTGCTCTATTACGAGCAATGGAACACTCCTAGGGGCTCTGCTGGCACAGAACAATGAGCAGGCCATGAACAGGCCATATATTACCTCAGTCGAATGATGATTGGGCCAGAGATCGATACACCGCTATGGAGAAAGAATGCCTCGCCCTGGTGTTCGCCATTCAGAAAATACGATACTATGTCACCGGACAAACGATACACGTGATCTCACGAATCAACCCTCTTAGGGTCCTCATGACTAAACCAGGGGCACTCAGCTCTCGTCTCGCTACATGGCAATATTGCTGTCCCCTTATCATATGATCTTTGTCCCTCAAAAGGCAGTCAAAGGTCAAGCCCTGGAGACTTCTTAGCAGCCCACCCAGGCTCGGAGTCCTCCAGGATAGATAAGAGATCCCAGATGAGGTCGCCAACTCGCATGCAACCTCTCACGAGAATATGGCGAATGTTCTTCGACGGTGCTTCGAGGACCGGACCTAAAGGCAACATAGCCGTCGGAGTCGGGGTAGTATTGATCTCCCCTTCCGGATTGGTGATTAACCGCACTTATTCCCTCACAGAGCCCTGCTCTAACAATGTGGCTGAGTACAACGCTCTGGTCATTGGTCTCCAACTCACAAGAGAGCTGGGGGTAGAATACCTTGAAGCATACGACAATTCCCAACTAATCGTCAATAATCCGGGGCTCATACGAGGTCCGTCACGAAGATGATCCCCTATCACCAAATAGCGATTGACATTATCTCGTCGTTCAGGGGTTCTTTATCGAACATGTTCCAGACTCCGAAATATCGAAGTCGATGCCCTAGCTGGTCTTGCCGCTTCCCTAGCAGTTCCGAATTATGATCGCCAATTAGTGGATGTGATAGGCCACGAACTGGTCTGTCCCAAGAACAATGTGCAATTCGTGGCGAGTTATTCCGTACAGACGATCGAGGATGCCCCAGATTGGAGACAACCATTCATCGACTTCGTCGTCTACGATATCCTGCCCGAGAACCCAAAGGAAGCCACTTCCATCAGACGGCGTTCTCTCAGATTCTTCTACGATACAGAGACGAAAATGCTGTATCGTCGCTCCTACGACGGATTACTGCTTCGGTGTCTGTCAAATTAGAAGCCAAAGAAGCCGTACGAGAAGCTTATGACGTGTCTGCGGGGTCCACCAGCTCGGCCCAAAATTGCAAGACCGCTTCGTCGAATGGGCTACTATTGGCCCACAATGGTGGCAGATGCGATAGACTATGCTAGAAAATGCAAAGCCTGCCAAGTCCACGCGGACTTCATTCACCAACCATCCGAGTTTCTACATCCGACAGTGGCGTCCTGGCCATTCGAAGCATGGGAATGGATATCATTGGTCCAATCACCCCACCTTCCTTCCGAGACATCGCTTCATACTTGCGATCACTGATTACTTCTCCAAATGGACGGAAGCTATCCCGCTCGCAGAAGTTAAGACTTCAAACGTGATCAGCATCCTTAAGCATCACGTCATCTACCGCTTTGGACTGTCCCGAAGGATCATCCATGATAATGGTCCGCAATTTGCAAGCCACATTTATCGGTTTTGCGATAAGCACCGTATTCAGAATGTCTTCGATACCGTACAATCCGGCAGCGAACGGGTTGGCAGAGGCATTCAACAAAACAATCATCAAACTCCTCAAGAGTTTGTCTCCTCCAACAAACGCGACTGGAACGAGAAGCTCGGTGAATGCTTATGGGCTTATCGCACCACAGTTCGGACGGCCACCGGGAATACACCATTCTCCCTGGTGTACGGGAGTGAAGCAGTCCTCCAATTGGAGACTCAGATCCCTCACTACGTGTCGCCCTCATGCATCAATTGACGACAGACGAAAACCACCATCGCCGGCTACAGGAATTGGAGGCACTAAACGAAAAGCGCCTCTTGGCTCAGCAACGAATTGAGCTATACCAGGCACGCATCTCCGGAGCCTTCAACAAGAAGGTCAAAATCAGAACATTCCAGGTGGGCGATCTCGTTCTGGCAGTACGGAGGCCGATGGTCATGACTCACAAGACCGCCGAAAATTCCAGCCAAAGTGGGAAGGCCCATTTATCATTGAGACAGTATTCTCCAATGGTGCTTACCGCCTCGTAAAACAAAACGGAGACTTGCTCATGTTGCCCGTCAACGGCAAGTTCCTGAAGAAATTATGTCTAAACGACATTCCTTCAGATCATCGAGTCATGTACCCGCTGGTACCGCTGAACTCACATCCACAATATTTTAGATTATCGAGTCATGTACCCGCTGGTGCCGCTGAACTCACACTTTCTAAATATTCCAAATTACCGAGTTATGTACCCGCTGGTGCCTCTGATCTCACATTCCGGTCACTCTCTCGGATAGTAAGTCACGTATGATTATACCTCTGAACTTTCTTCCTGGAAGAGATCCTCCCTCATATCCACTACCCGTACTCCCTGTGCACAAAAAGGGTAACCGATCCACAAATTTCCGAAACGACCATGTCCTCATTACCTCTGAGTCGTTTTCACTTCCACCAAAAACAAACCGCCCCCTCGTATAGAACTTCCACGTTCTCCTACCTCTGAGTCGTTCTATGTACCCCCTCTCATTGAGTCCACTCCTGCCATGTCCTCATTACCTCTGAATGGGAAGGCTCCGTCGAAGAAACCTTCATGCTTGCCATGTCCACATTACCTCTGAGCAAGTATGTCGGTTCCCTTTCAACCTATTATCTGTACCCACAACCGGAGTACGACAAGGATAATAGGTCCACAAATGTCCTATGTTGACCATAAATGTCCTCTGTTGACCACAAATGTCCTCTGTTGACCACAAATCCTTGTTGACCATAAACGTCCTCTGTTGACCACAATCCTCTGTTGACCACAAATGTCCTCTGTTGACGATGAATATCCTCTGTTGACCACAAATGTCCGCTGTTGACCACGAATATCTTCCGTGAAGTCTCCCCTGCCATATCCTCATTACCTCTGAGCAGGAAGATTCCACGGTAAAACCCTCATGCTTGCCATGTCCTCATAACCTCTGAGCAAATATGTTGGTTTTCCTTTCACCCTATTGTCCGTATCCTAAACCAGGGTACGCCAAGGATAATAGGTCCACAAATATCCCTTGCTAAGCTTCTTAGCATAAATCCACCATCTCACCATGCCCCGGGAGCCCAGCTGCTCTACGCATTCTTTTTTCCAATACCGAGAGCACCCATGACCACTTTGCATGGCTGTTCCGGACATCCTGACCAAACTTGTTATCTACCTAAAACCAAGGTACGCCTAGGGTAACAGGTCCACAAATAATCCCCAGCAAGTCCAATTCCATAAACGCCACAAGTACAAGAAAGAGAAGATGAGTTGAAACATGCTCATTTATTCAAAATTCAAAGTGCTACATCATTTGGGATCATCCCTCCCTTACAAAAGAAAAGAAAAAAAAGAAGCAAAAGAAAACAGAAAACCGATCACTGCTACGGGGCACATAACGCCCTGAGACGGTCTATCAAGGCAACCGACCGCTCAAACCTCTGGGTAGCTCGACGCTCCGCCTCTTGGGTCAGCACCGCCTCGTCCTCCAGTTGAGCATGGGCTTGCCAGTTATCCTCGAATCTCTTAAAGGCCCGCTCCAAGTTAACAGAAGACCGGGAAACCTTCTCGGCCTCCCAAACGATTGAATCTTGTTCCGTCTGAGCAGCCTTTAGCTCTGACTCTAAGAAGTCCAACTCGTTCTGGAGTGCGAGAATCCTCCTTCGTGTCAGCAATTCCACGAGAAGCAGACTCTTCCTGAGCACGACAAGCCTGACTCCGATGACCCAGCCTGTCATACGACGCGGAGAACTTGTCAAGGTCTCCCTGTACAACTGGCCCGGCAGTATCTCGAGCGAGCTTGATCCTATCCCGAGCAGCAATGAGGAAGCCCCGCTCCTGCTCAATCGCAGCAGGCAAGCCCGCCTGCCGTATCGCCAGCAATTGGTCCGAAGCTGATCAGCCTCTGCTTTAGGCTCCAGGAGTGCAGCCAACCCCACCCCGCCAGGAAGAGACTTCAAAGTTGCAACCTGACCCCGAGCGCACCGCAGAGACAGAGTAAAAGGGGTCCCCCGTTCTACAGCAGCATCATCTATGCCCCTCTTTAAATGGCGATAGAAGCTGTCGACCACATCCTGCGTCACCTCGTCCAGAGCCTCCGAGGAAGCCGGTGTAACGGGAGTATAGCCGGCAACGCTGAAGAAGACGCAACAGAATATGCCGCTCCTGCCACAAGGGAAACAAACTCCGCATGGAAGGACGCATGAACAGCGGCCAACTCCTCTTCAGCGGCCCGCAGAACTTGAATGCTCGGCAGGGCCGATAGGTCAATCTCCGGAGCCGTATGATCAGCAGAGGATGAGGTGGAGACCATCGCCAGCTCCATTCCCATCTGCACGGGGTTGGCGGGAGGCCCCTCGACATAAGACGCGAAGGAGAGGAAACGCTCCGTTCTCCCAGATCACGACAGGCCGAGCCTTCCCAAGACATTCGCGGTAGAAAGTAAAGGGTCAGGACCTGTAGGGCCAAGAAACCATGAATCGATTTGACTCGAGGATATGTTGATAGAGCAAATAAGCCCCTCACTAGTCAATATTTGGCTTATCTTACCAGTGGAGGAGTGTGGAGGCTGAAGGTCGCCTACAGCCACCGTAGCCTCTTTACCAACAGTCTCCGAGTCATTTATAATAGGCTCCTCCGCCCCGGCACCCTCGGGAAGGGATGCAACGAGATCGGCGTCGCCCTACTGAAGTTCAGCGATCTCGGAGACGGGACCGAGGAGACCCTCATCACCCCGGGCCGAGGCCTCAGCAACCTGGGAGCTTCCAGCCACCACTGTGAGAGCTCCCCAGAAAGGACCGCGGCACATATGTCGCTAATCAAAGCAGCAAGGGCCGGATCAACGCCAGGGTAGTAGACGGTTCAGGAGAGCCTGGTTCGTCAGACGCCTACAAAGAAAAAATGGTCAGGTCATATCTCCAAGAAAAAAAAGAAAACCACAAAAAGATGGCTCCGACTTGGTCTTACCTCCAGAACATCGCCTGCATCCTCACCCCTCTCAGTAATAAGTAGCCTACGGGGTCCGACCGCCGCTCTCTTCACAGAAAAGGCTCCTCCTCCGCCAGTAGACTCACGCCTGCCTCACTTACGTACGGGACCAGGCACGACAGGCGGTAGTTCTACCCGCACTACCTCCGGTACAGATGGCAATTGGTCTATCACCTCATCTTACAACCGACGGTTGATCCGTCATCATCTCATCTGCCATGACGGGAGACTGACCTGCCGTTGCCTCGTCACCAGAAGAGAGAGAGTCCTCATCGTCCCGCTCGTTGTCTTCCTCAGTTGTGTCAAAGGACTCGAAATCGGGCATAAACTTTATTCGCCCCTTTCTTCTTTGCCCTCGACACCATAGCCTTCTCCGCCAGGCGAGTGCCCACGATGAAGCTAGTCCTCGGGTCAAAATTAGGGGAGGAGGATTTGCCGTAACATGATATAAGGCCGCCATATGCAAGATTTCCCCTATCACGTTTACGGCAGGAACCGAGAAGCTAGTTCGAGTATGACAAGTGTCATAGTAGCTCCATGCCCTAATACCATCTAGAATGCTACCTTCAAATCCCAGGTGGGAACTGGGACGCCCGAGGAATAGCTGACTATACCCAAATTGACGGGCAAACCTACTGGGCAAGTAGGGCTCTAAGTACACAGTGTTGCGATTGCGGTAAACTAAATGCGCCGGGCGAATGTTATGCAGCCAGAAACGCATGTTTTCAGGTAAGAAATGAGGAGGTCCAACACCGTCAACATGAACACTCCTCACTTCTTGGTCGGTAAACGGGGAACGGACACGAAGAAATTATATCCGTCCACCCTCGCCAACATCCTCCGACACGCCGGCATGGTACTACATTCCCAAGGCTGATGGTGATACCTGAAAAGAAAAGCGTCGTCGTCCGTAATGCCGTCCCCCGTCCCAGGCCTCATCAAAGACTGATAATGCAACACAGCCATCCCAGCAAGTAATGATAAGGCAGTTATACACGTTCAAAGTCCATTGCCACGTCACAGCAATGACCTTGGACGAGAAGGCACGGAGACCATATTGAATACACACCATAGCAGGAAGAAGAGCCAGCCTGACCCCAAAGGCCAACTTCACGGCAGGGAGAATGAAGTGGCGACTGATCCTTTGATAGAACCTACCCCTCCTGAGACCACACAATTGCGCAGCCACACCATTAAAAACCCCGCCAAGAGTGCCTTCTCTGACAGCCGCCGGGTACTATAATAAAAATAGCTGAAGAGTCAATCTGGCTCCCAAATTTGTCACTTTTGGACTTCGACCTCCTAGCAGTCGACACCAGGTCCTCTACTTCCCTAGGAGTTTGACGATCTCGGGAAGTAACTCGGCCAGCAGCGCTGAATTTGAAAAGGTATAGACCCAAGATTTGGTATGGGGAGCGTCCCCTTCCGAGCTGTCATTTTTCTGGATAGCCGTTCGGTGACAGGTGCTATGATGACACAGTAGTTCTTGATACACAGCGACGAAACCTGGGAATCGTCGGTCTAAATCCTGGAACTCCTCATTTGTCGGAGTGTACGCTTCGAAGGGCTCGTCTCCCCATGGGAGCTTGGAGACAGCATACATCTCGTAAGAGCGAGCCCCAATTCCCCTACAGGGTGAGAAAGTCCCTGTCCGATGATTGTACATCTCCAGAAGGGCCATGAACAATGGCTTATTAATGGGCAACCCGTGGCTGGTACCCCGGATAGCATCATAAAGATTGACTTCTCAAAAAACTCCCCGTTTCTGAAGAATCTACGAGGTCAGGTTAGCCCATGGGAGAATGGGGTGTAACCAACTCGGCAGTACCAATCTGCCAACAGGATAGGACCCTTTGCGAGCAAGCTGGCTCAGGAAGGTGTCAGCCTGAGTGAATGAGAAGTTAGGATCGGGTGTGTTGATGAAGGTACCCGAAACTAACCCCATCACGGATCGACTGGCCGGATCCTTGATCGCGCGCACCGACCCAGTGGTTTTGTTGTAACGGATGTTACCAACAAACATCCCCGGTCTGGTTGGAGTGAGGGTGTCTGGCATCTGCCTATCCAAAACGATCATGTTGAACCACGCAAAAGGAAATGGCGCTTCATAATGGGGATGTGAATCGGCATCCCGTCCAAGTCAAAATCCCAACTCTCGGAAACATCCAGCACTCGGGAGTTTTCTATGATCAACGCATCCCCAAAGAGGAAGACCGGTCTCAGATACTTCCCATCAGATTTCCGGAGCTCATCATGTCACTAAGGAATTGGAAAGACTGAACCCTGATAGCATTTAGTCGCTCCAAAGGTTCGTTAACAAGGAGCTGCTCGGATACTTGATGAACCAAATCATCCACACACGTCCAAGGCGAACTGATGCGAGCCAACCAGAAGTTCCCCCGCAATTTACTGGCAATTCACTGAAGAAAAACAAAAGAAACAAAGTCAAAAAGATAGCTGAAACACAAAACTATGTGCTTATGCGGCTTAGCTCAGTATAGCCTCATGCGGCTTAGTTCGAAAGAGTTCGGTAGAAGGGAGCATATGCAGTTCAGTTCGGATAAGCCCATGGGTCAGTCCGAATGCGCTTATACAGCTCGGTTCGAAAGGAGCATATGTGGTTCAGTTCGGATGAGCCTATGCGGTTCAGTGCGGATGAGCTTATGCGGTTTAGTTCAAATGATCCCATGCGGTTCATCCCGAAATAGGCTTATGCGGCTCAGTTTGAAAAAGCTCATGCGGTCCATTCCAAATGAGCTTATGCGGCCCTGAGGATGAAGTAGTTATGCGGCTACAAACAACAACTTTCATGCGCTCAGACCTAGGTCATATCCCACGCGACTCGAACATGAGTCGGACACGCAGTATACTTGGCAATACAGGCTCGCGCATAAAATATGCGGCATAGCCGTGGCAGTTTATATTGATGATCCTACCAGCAATAGGGGTGAACGTCGGGGTGAAAAACAGGCACGTCAGCCGAGGAGCTGCCACGTTCGCCGCCGTCGATGAAGACGCGGCCTTCTTGCCCTTCGCAGCCGCAGCCGACGACGCGCCTTCTGCCCATAGCAGCGGTATTCTTCTTGGGAGCCATTGGCAATCGTTGATGAGAGAAGACGAAGAGGAAGTCGGCAACAAGGAGTTCGAGCAAAAGAGAGAAGGTAAAGAAACCCTCAAAGAATAAAATCACTCTTATTTATAGGCGAAGGAGTCCCGAAAAATTAAAACAAACGCCTCGATCCACGTGCCGCCTAAAAGAATAAAAGAATAAAGAAGAACGCTTCGGTCAAAATAAAACTGACCCTTGGGATCCTCCCCCAAGAGGCGGCAAATCAAGGGCATTTAATGCAGAAGATTTACACACGTGGTTGGGACACGTGGCAAAAAGTCTATACGGCCTAACAAGCTTATGCGGCTAGATAAATCCATGCGGCTGAATCATCTATGCGGTCAACAAAGGCCATGCTTCTTATTCAAAGTATTTCAATTTTGCAAATTGAAAACTTTGAAAGGGGTCTTGTAGAAGCATGGAAAATATCCGAATAATAATCTATGCGGCTCGGAACAAGAGAACCCTATGCGGCTCATACAGGAATGGTCCCATGCGATTCAGAGAGACTCTTAGTCTCATGCGGCTTGCGTTGGAGAGTCCGGCTTACATAGGGACAGTCCTATGCGGTTCAAAGAGCCCCATAGCCGCATGCGGTTCAGAAGTACATGCGGCTCACATACGACCAACAGAGATATGCGGCTCGATCAACGCCACGTGTCCCCATGGGACCCCTTCACACAGCTGGCCATCGAGCAATGGCCCTATTTAATGTGCTGCCATGATTTAACAGCTGACGGCTCTGACATGAAGTGTCATAATGGCCCTGTCATAATGACAGACTCTTTGGGAACAGGAGAAAATCTTCGACACGATCCGAGATTGCCACGTGGCTACCCCCATACGGCTCACTTGAAGAACAGCCCCATACGGCTGGCAAGAATCATCTTCCTGCGGCTCACCAAGAAGCCATCCCATGCGGCTCGCGAGTACTACACCTATGCGGCTCACCAAGAAGTCATCCCATGCGGCTGGCAAGAATCATCTTCTTGCGGTTCACAAAGAAGTCATCCCATACGGCTGGCAAGAATCATCTTCCTGCGGTTCACCAAGAAGCCATCCTATGCGGCTCGTGAGTACTATATCTATGCGGCCCACCAAGAAGCCATCCCATGCGGCTCGTGAGTACTATACTTATGCGGTTCACTGAGACGCTGTCTCATGCGGTTCCTAGATATCATGCGGTTCTGACAGGATCCACCAATAAGACACGTGGCATAGATTCAATGGCCTCCACGACTTAACAGCTGGTAGCAAGGATGATTATGGAATGCAGATCAATCAGAGATTTACCAGATTCCAATGACCATATTTAACATTATCCTCATAATTAATGATCAGGTCATATCATTCCTGATCAAGCTAATGGGACGTGGTGAGAGATCCAAGCTTGACACAGCCAATCATGAAGATTTAAAGCAATCAGCATTAATCATTCATAGGATTCAATACTATCCCCATTTATGTCCAGATCCTTCACACCCTAAACGAATGGTCCAGATTGATTATACATCAGGCCACCGCCACTTTGAGAATGGGTAATCATCCAAACCCTAATGATACCCCCACTATTATAAATAGCAAGGTGCCATTCCCTTTAAAATATACACGATCAGAAGGAGAGAGACAAAAAAGAGCTTCCTTATAATCAGAGAGTAAAATACACAGAGAAAGAGAGAAGTCAGAAGAGCAACCCGAGGAGAGCAAGAAGAGCATTTCTTCATCAACGCCAACCATCTCTTCACAGGAGCCAAGGCTGCATACCGATCGTCCAAGGAGTAAGGCAGGGCTGCCATCGCCTTTCGAGCCTCTATTGTCATCCCTAAAATCTAAAATAAACAATTGTACTTAGATTGCTGTACCTAGGTTTTTGTTTCTAGGCTTTCTTTGTACAAGCGAGTTTGTAACGTGAAGTAAAAGTCCGGTCCTCCGATAATTGTTTTGTCTTTTATATTTCATGGCAAACATATTATCTAATCAGAATCAGTGTATTATGGTCTGATCAACCTTGGTGCACTTGGTTCACTTTTATATGGTTTATACGTGGATTGAGATATAGATATCTCTAGGATCTCATCCACAACTGTCTTGACAACTCCCTTTGAATTACTCCATCGCCTTGAACACCGTAATTGTATTTGATGACATCTCCCTTGAACTCTCTATTGTTTCCTGTCACCTATCTCAGAAAAACAAACGCCAATAGACCTGGAGTATTCCCTATGGCTATGATAGATATTATATACACAAGTGCACTACCATCGACCAAGCCATGTAACTACAACCTTGCCTTGAGTTACTCGTCCTCTCTTCGGCCCTAAACCTACTATTGTGACCTTCTAGTCATTAGAATTTGAAAATGATTAGAACCGTACCCTTGAAAATACCAACCTACAAGACTATCTATTCTCAAAAGAACCAATTATTATGAGCCTCTAATTATTTTCTCTTGATTTTGCGATAACTAACAACCTTATGCCTTACCCTAACCCTTTCCCGACCAAGCCCTGCATCTTAGACATGAGATAGATAGACAAAGCAAGGACAAACATTTACCATGACTATGGTAGACACCCATCCCGAGATTAGGGATTCGGCAGGTATTATTTTAGTTATGCGATTTATTATTAATATATGACTTAGCTGTTAAAGATCTTTTATATGACGCACCATGGAGTTTGTGACCCCTCATCGATAACTCTCGTATACTAGTAAGAGTGGATCATTCTATTTTAACTACTCGTGTATCATTGTAAGCAGTCGTTTCCATTTATTAGAAATTGGAGTGCGTTCCTCGAATTTGATTCACATCTATCGTATCACATTTCCTATTACATCATAGTATTCTCACAAAAATCAAAAGTCAAGTACGATATTACGACTTTGATTTTCTAACTTCATTAATCATAGAATCATGCCTTGGTGTAATTACTAGAAAGTAACTTTTGGAGGGTATAGGTTGTGAATCCTTCTAAAATTTAGGATTTACTAGATTGCCGATTGATTAGGATAAGTTGGTTCCCACTAGGAGGATAAATTAGTCGCACTTGAACACCCACTTTCTATCTAGGTCATTTGGTGTCCTTGACCGTGACATTGCTATTCGAATCACGAGATCAGTTGTTACCTTCCAACAAATTTCACATAGAAGACCTAGATGAGCCCACCTTCATGTAGGCATATTATGTCCCACTAAAACACATCCCCTTGTACACTATTTTCATGATAAGACTTTCATGTCAAAAGATTACCGATAACCCTTATCATAACACCGAATTACTTTTCGACTGCAATTAGAGATCCAACTTTGAATAAAATATTTTGTCCAATATATGGTTATGAACTACTCGAAGCCCTCTATGCACATGTCACTAGTGTGCCACTCAATAGGGGCCCCTTGTGCTACTTAAACCCAAAAGTCACAAAAGGCATATTTTTGGGCTTAAGGAACCTAGTTAACCAACCTGACTGGCTAGTAGCCCAGCCTTGAGTTGGTACCTATTCTACATTATCCTAACCTAATAGGGATGGTTTAATTAATTCTATGAGATTTTGTCCAGCCACCATAGATTAAAATCTAAGGGTCATGCAATCAAAGAATGAGTCCAAGTAGGGAACCCATTAGGACTAAGTTAAACCCATTCTTGCCTATCGCCATATTGGACTATAAAACCAAATCTTATGAAATAGGTCCCTACACCTATTATATACAGTCCCATCCCTTGGTCCACTAATCCTCCTCCCGTAAATCCCTTAACAGTATCTTTGAAACCTATATTACGAGATGATTGGAACCCCGTTGCATTAATTGTTTTCGATTATGCTTGACCCAGACCTCTCTTACTGCCTTGAGAAGACATAGAGCAGTCACATAGAGCATTGTCATAGATACGCCATTTATTATTAAGACATTAGTTGATAGTAGAGCAACACCCTTAATAGTTTAGTTGTCCTGCTTAATATAGTTAACTCGTCATTTCCTAGAAAATACTTGGACTTATTAGTTAGCAGTATTATCGTAAAGTGCTAACTTTGATGCCATTAGTAGCCTTATAGAGCTTGTTATGAGCAGAAAGTTAGGGATTTAGCATTTAAAGTATTTCTTGGCAGACTATAGAAGTCGTTACCCTCGACTATAATCTTGCATAGGCCGTAAGAAGAGTTAACACGACACCCTCGGTTTGTGTGTCATTAAAACTTACAGATTTGATAATACAGGAATGACATATACAACCACTTCTCCCAATTGCTCAGAAATTACTATACGAGCTCCCAACATGACTTCTCTCCGTATTGCATATCATTTCTATTTATAGTGCGGTTATTCCAACAATTAAGGTAACAGAGATCGTAACCTTGAATTCTTTAAATCCATCCTACCCTAGAATCGTGTCCTTGTTTAAGTCGGAGATAAGATTTTTAGGTTATATAGATTCCAAGCCTCTGTAACGTAGGATTCTTAATTAACAAATCATTGGGATAGATTGACTCTATTTAAACTAATAAACAATGGTTCATAGAGTCCACTCCTTTCCGTATCACCTGATGACCTCTATCGTGACTTTGATATTTACAGCACAACACTAGCCTTTCCCTTCCAATAAATTTCGCACTCATGAACTAGACTAATGAAGTTACACACATGACGTACTGAAGAACAGAGGGCAACTCTAGAGGGGGGTGAATAGAGTTTATAGCGATAATAGTCAATTAAAAATTAAACTCTTTCACAAGCTAAAATTAATCAGAGTAAATGCGGAAATAAATAAGGAGCAAGAAAGCATACACAAACACAGCTGATTTTAACCTGGTTTCCCTCGTGGAGGACTAGTCCAGGCCTGAGAACTCTAGCTCAGGATTAAATCCACTATTTGTGAAATATAGTTATACCCCGTGCCTTTTCTTCATAAGAGCATGTCAACTTCTTACAAAGTATCGTAGCGGCGATGCTTCGAATTTTCCAAGCGACTTCTTGAACTCTTGCACAAGACTCCTAACTGAGAAATGCTGAGCACTCGAGGCTTAGGAAGCTTATGGCTAGTAGATGAAGAAGGGTATGTCTTGTATTGAGCTTTTGAAAAAGAGAAGAGAAGATTGGATGAATGAAAATGAGAGAATTTATGGCCTATTTATAGGATATTAGCAGGCAGAATTCGGCCAGAATTCTGATAGAATTTTTCAAATATTTGGCCGTTGGACAACTAGCAACCAGCCAACCCTAAAAATTAGGGTACTGATTTTTAGGGGACAGAGTTCGGCCCGAACTCTGTGTGGAGGCAGAGTTCGGCCCGAACTCTGTCTCCAGAGCACATAAGGTCTTAAGGTCCAATGGGATTATTTGGATGTGTGGAGCTTATGGATTTTGGGTAGGTTATAGGTTAAGTCTCAAGAGCTCAGCACAACTCAGCTTACATCAGTCTAGACTCAAATAAATATAAAATTACAGACTCAACAATGACTTGAAATTGTAAAACTGAGCTGTCGTCTGACTTGAGCTGGATGTAGTCGTCGTGTGTCGTATTGATTTATTACAAGTATTATTTAGTCAATGTTATCAATATTTGGTTGACAGTGACTTTGTGTCAACAATCTCCCCCATATTGATAATTGACAAAATAATAATTGTATATTCAATATTCATACCCGGACACATGTAAAGACAAAAGCATAGCTTCCCCATAATCAGTGCCGAGCTTAAAAATAGCTCCCCCGTAAACAATACATCTTGTTGGCCTGATAAGAACATTCTTCCAAAAGCACATATAGACAAAAAGAATATAGAATATACATATCTCCCCCTTTTGGCATTTAGCAATATAAGATAAACAAGTAATAACTGGCAAACACACCAAAAGATAAGAGTAGAAACTGCATATAAACTGATATAATGACCAAATGTCTCCAGAGTCATAATAGAAATGACATAAACTGATAGAACTACCAAAGTCTCAAAAGAACACAACCCATAATAAGTCTAATACAAACCAAGTAAAGAAAAGCAACTAAAAGCAAAATGCATAAACCATAATCTATGATCCTCAGTAGCAGTAGCAAGGAGCAGTCCATATCCATTATCGAGCTCGTGAGGGCCCAGCGTCGTCCGATGGATCAGTAAAGGAACGACGAGGGTCCACGAAGGCTGCATCTGGATCCAAGTAGCGAATGACCCAAGGGTCATCGATACGATAGCCCTCTCGACCGGGATCTCACTCCATAGGAATGGGCATGGAAGGATGGCGAGATATGGAATACCGAATATCATGCAGCGAGTTACTGATGACACTCATTTTCAAGGTAGTCCGGTAATCCAGCTGAGTCCAACGATCCTCCAAGGTTAAGCGATCTCGGAGCATAGTCTGAAGAGACTCGAGAGTGGCAGGAGGAGGAGGAGGATCCTGTCCAAGAGGAGGGCATCTGGCTCATCGTCAGAATGCTCAGACACGACTGGTGAGCCAACGGCCGCCTGAAGTTTCCTTGCCTTAGAGAGGAAGGCAGGGGCAGGTAAGAATGAACACTCATCAAGGGGTACATGAAACGTACGAAAGATCATAGGAAGGTATAATGCATAAACCAAAGATCTTGGTTTCTTCCTACAATTAATCATCCAATCCATCATTATGCGTGGAAGATTAAAGGGAATATGGAAGTGGAGATTGTATAAGGCCGAGATTTAAAAATAAATGACTTCATCGGTAGAACCCGCTTTGGGTAGAATGGTGTTAAAAATGATCCGATGAAGTTCATAGAAATAGGGATTGAGGAATTTATCCAAAAGCTTACGAGGACGTGTGTTAGGGCTACACAAGTCGTCCTTGAAGCTTTCAAGTGAAATTCCTTCGGGAAATTGAAATGATCAGGCTTCAACAAGCTTTTCCCAAGAATTTGGCTCTTGGAGTTCAAGATATTCGGCCCATTCGAAATTGTCAAAAGAGATATCAATTCCCGCAACCCGTGAAAATATGTGTATCATCATAGGTGAGGTTGCAGTAGAACATTTGAATAGCACTACGATAAATGACCGAATTTGTGGTAACAAGTTCATCAAGGCAAAGGTCATGAAAAAGTGCATATTGTGAGAATATAGTAAAGTTGATAGGGTGTCCCGCAAACACCGGACGTGTCCGAAAATCACTAAACCAATCATTTGATGCGTCTAGTGATACAAAAATTTAGTCGTCAAAAGTGTTTGGATCATGCGGACGTGGAGGATTGAACAACAGATGGATTGGTGGTTGTTGTTCAACGGCCGGTGCAACGGGTGATGCAACGGGTGGTTCAACGTGAGGAGGAGCATTCGACGAGGATGCTCCTCGGTCCGAAGTCTCTTCCCGCGGTTGAACAAACGTGGAGCCATAACACAATAAAGACAATAAAGGAAATTTGATATAGAAAAGTATGAAATTATACCTCAAACTAGTGATGAACAATGAAGGAGAATTGAAAAAGAGGCCTTCTCCTTGAGTTTGGGGAAGAAAAGAGCTCTAGAAGGAAGAAATTAGGGTTAGGGTTTGAGAGAAAGGTGTTTGAGAAGTGGAAAAGGTGGTAATGAAGAAGAAGAAGAGGGAGGGAACCCAAAAATATGGGAAGGGTTTCAAGTGGTCGGAGCAAATAATGGCCATTGGATCTAAATTTTGATCAACAGCTGAGACTGTTCCCGGTTCTGGAACAGTCAGGCCGAATTCGGCCCGAACTCTGGTAAGGGCAGAGTTCGGCCCGAATTCCGGATCCTGGTCACAGAATAGGAATCAGGCTGATATGAAAAAAATGGTTAAGTAAAAAGACCAAAAAGACAAGAGTATAAATACAAGAAAAGATCCAAGAAGTAAACAAATGAATAACAGAAAGTAACTCGAAGCAGCAATATGAAGTTGAAAGAATAGTATTTCAGCATGTGAAATAAATGTGAACCGTATAATAAACAAGGAATTATATCATAATTCAGTATTTTGAAGCTGCCATGGAATAGCTGCAGGGGCCGGATCCCAGCTAGCGGTAGTCCTGAGGACTGACCGTGTCGCTTAGGCTTTTACGCCTTATTGTCAGAAGGACCCTTTCGGCTTGTACCCATAGCAAGTCCATCATAAGAGAATCAAGATATACTCGATATTTACGCAGGTTTATTTTAATTTACAACAGCTTCATCTAAAATTCCAGGTTCATGACAAAAAAAATTAAAGCGCTCTTCGAATAATAGTTTTGTAAAGAAATCTGTTAACTGATGATCAGTGTCAATAAATTCTAAGTTAATTCTGCCATTTTGCTGATGCGTCTAGTGATGACGAATTTCAATGTGCTTCGTACGTGAGTGACAAATGGGGTTCTTAGTAAGATTTATAGCACTAGTGTTGTCACAAAAGATTGGAATATGCATGAAAAATAAGTTGTAGTCTTCAAGAGTTTGCTTCATCTACAGAATTTATGCACAACAACTCCCAGCTACGATGTATTCACTTCTGTTGTGGATAGTGTGACAAATTCTGCTTCTTGTTAAACCAAGAGACTAAAGCCTTTCCTAATAATGACACGTACCGCTCGTACTTTTACAGTCGACCTTGCATCCGGCGAAGTCAGCATCAGAGTAACCAATGAGGTCAAATGATATTGACTTGGGATACCATAGGCCCACTGTAACCGTATCCTTAAGGTATCGAAAGATACGCTTAACAGCAGTCATGTGTGATTCCTTAGGATTTGCTTGATATCTAGCACACAGGCAAACGCTAAACATAATATCAGGGCGACTAGCAGTAAGATAGAGTAGACTGCCTATCATACCTCGATACTTACGTTGGTCTACGGGTTTGCCGCTATCATCTAGTTCAAGTTTGGTTGAAGTAGCCATTGGAGTGCTGATTGGTTTGACATTGTTAAGGTCGAATTTCTTCAGCATGTCCTCTGTATACTTCGATTGACAGATGAAGGTTCCATTTGACATTTGTTTGACTTGCAGCCCAAGAAAGTAGTTGAGCTCCCCATCATGCTCATCTCAAACTCGGTCTACATACACTTGGCAAAATCATGACAAAGGATTTCATCAGTAGAACCAAATATGATATCATCTACGTATATTTGTACTAAAAGAATAGTGTCTTTAAATGATTTTATGAAAAGTGTGGTGTCAATTTTCCCTTTTGAAAACCTTTCTCAAGCAAGAAATTGCTTAGCCGTTCATACCAAGCTCTAGGGGCTTGTTTGAGGCCATACAGCGCTTTCTTTAGCTTGAACACGTGGTCGGGAAATTTATGATTTTTAAAACCAGGGGGTTGTTTAACATAAACTTCCTCCATAATAAATCCATTCAAGAAAGCACTTTTAACATTCATTTGAAATAATTTGAAATTTTGAAAATTTGTAAATGCACAAAGCATCCGAATGAATTCCAATCTAGCAACAGGAGCATACGTCTCATCGTAGTCGATACCTTCCTCTTGGTTGTATCCTTGGGCTACTAGACGAGGTTGTTGCGTGTGACTGAACCATCTTCATTCACTTTATTTTTAAAAACCCATTTAGTACCAATAATCGAGTGATTAGTCGGTCTAGGAATGAGTTTCCATACGTGGCTCCTCTCGAATTGGTTGAGTTCCTCTTGCATAGCAGAAATCCAAAATTCATCATTGAAAGCTTCTAAAATGTTTTTCGGCTCAATTTATGAAATAAAGGCAGTGCTAGCAATAGAGTCTCTTAATGATGATCTAGTAGTTACTCCACGTGAAACCTCACCGATCACCAAATTTTCTGGATGTGATGGCTTGAAAGAGAATTTATTTGGCAAGCCTCCAGAGAATTTGTTTCTGTTGTGGTATTCATTGGAGTAGAAGTTGATGGCTCAACATCATCATCAAGAGTAGCTGCTGCACTGTTATCTTCATCAAAAGTCACATTGGTAGACTCTTCCATGATTAATGAGCGTTTGTTAAAAACCCTACATCCCTTGCTCTTGGCAGCATAGCCAAGAAAATACCATCGTCAGCTTTGGCATCAAATTTGCCTAAGTTGTCTTTAGTGTTAAGGATAAAGTATCTACAACCAAAAACTCTAAAATAAGAAACATTTGGGGTTCTTCCAAACCAAAGCTCATAGGTATTTTCTTCGTAATGGGACGAATAAGTACCCTATTTAAAATGTGGCATGCTGTACTGACAGCTTTAGCCCAAAAGTATTTCGGAAGTGAAAACTTGTTCAACATGACTCTAGCCATATCGTTGAGAGTCCTATTCTTCTGCTCCACAATACCATTTTGTTGAGGAGTTCTTGGACAAGAAAACTCATGATCAAAACCATTAGAATCACAAAACTTTTCAAAATCAGAATTTTTGAACTCGCCTCCATGATCACTTCGGATTCGAGTAATCATGTAGCCTTTTTCGTTTTAAACTTTCTTAACAAAAATCTTGAAAACCGAAATAGCATCACTTTTATTTGTAAGAAAGAAAACCCAAGTAAATCTTGAAAAGTCATCAACAATAACAAAGGCATAGAGTTTTCCACCAAGACTGGCTACTCTACTAGGGCCAAATAAATCCATATGGAGAAGTTGTAAAGGTCTAGAAGTACTTACAGAGTTTATAGAATAAAATGAAGACTTAGTTGCCTTATTCAATTCACATTCGGCACATACCGTGTCCTTTTTGAATGTGATATCGGGCAAGCCTCTAACTAGCTTCTTGGTCGATAGCCTGGATATAGTATCCATGTTGGCATGACCATGATGCTGGTGCCATAATAATCTTCGTCCTTATGAGCATATAGGCATCTACTTGCATTGTTAGTATCTATAGACAAATAAAAAATATAAATATTATCCTCTCTTACCCCTTCAAAAGCAATGTCACCCGTTGACCTATCATAAATAAGGCATTTGTTTTGTCCAAAGTTAATGTCATATCCATGGTCAGCAAGATGACTGATGCTGAGCAGGTTATGCTTTAACTCGGTCACTAGGCAGACATCCTTTATTACGGGAGAGAGAGGATGACCAATAATACCATTACCTATAATATAACCTTTTAGGTTGTTGCCGAAGGATACATATCCTTCTCTCTTCATCGATAGTGATGCGAAAAGATTTGTGTCTCCCGTCATATGCCGCGAGCATCCACTATCGAGAATCCACTTACTCTCAGTTGAGGAGGGAAGGTCCACCTACATCAAGAGTAGATGTGACCTTTGGTACCCAAGTTCTTGAGGGTCCTGAAAAGTTAGTTTTTGGAAACCATGCATATATCTTTCTATCTACTAATCTTCTAATTCTACATTGTGGTGAAATGTGTCCATGTAACCACAATAAGTACATGTAGCATTCCTATTTATATTAGGAGCATGCTGATGATGTCTATAAGTAGAGTGATGAGGAGAAGTATGATGATATGTAAAATTAGCATGGTGATGATGACTATGTATAGAGTGATGTGGAGTGTCATGGTGATATTGTCTATATGGAGTAGCATGGTGATGATGTCTATATGTAGAGTGATGGTGATGCTATTTTTGTGCAACATGGTGATGATTGTATCTATGTGTAGCATGATGATTTTGTGACATATGATAGTTATTTCTACGTGCATGTGGTTTGTGTGCTTTGTGAAAGTGTGTGTATATGTAAGCATGATTACGTGTTGCAGGTGGATGACGTGGGTGACTAGTATGAGAAGTGTCATGCTTTGTGTGTGTCTCTTGGGTTTGAGGTTGGGCAACCTGTTTTCCCAATTTAGTCTCTAGTTTCTTAGAGATAGCTTGCAGTTCAGTATCCTTAGCATTCAAACCATGCATCTTAGTAATAGAAATCTTGTGTCTACTCTTTTCTTCTGCAAGCTCCGTGTTGAGTGCTGTGATTTCTTGTGTTTGTTGTTCAATACGTGCTTCAGCATCATGTAAGCTTATTTTAAGCTTAGATACCTCATCCGTTACATCCGTGGGTGAAGTGTCTCTAATGTTATCAAGCAGTAAAGAAAGTCTTTGAATTTCGACTTCATGACTTTTGAACTTGTCCTTGGCATGTTTGCATTTACCAATGACCTTTTTGTGATCATTAAGAAAATCGGCGAAAGCATCGCCAAGTTCATCAAAAGTGAAGTCATCAAGAGTTTTGTTTGATACCTTGTCGGATGTTGCCATTAGGCACACATTAGCAGTATCTTGAGGAGAGTCCTTTTCTTTCGGAGTCACTAGCTTCACTTTCATGCCAAATGCTCATGTTGGCATATTTCTTTGAAGAAGTCTTCTTGTAAGGTTTCTCATAGCGGTTGCTCTTCTTTAAGAATGGACAGTCTTTTCGGACGTGTCCTGTCTTCTTGCAACCGTAGCAGGTTGGATCTTCTTCGTCGTCTTCTTGTGGTTCCTTCTTTCTTCGGTTGAAGCGAAGAAATTTCTTGAAGTTGCGGACAAGGAGAGCTTGATCATTACCTTCTGAGTTCTCGTCATCCGTCTCTTTGGGGTAAACCCTCCATCGGTGAGCTTTGAGTGCGATCTCCTTAGCCTTTGGAGCAGGCTCTTCGAAGTCCTTGAGATCAAGCTCATGAGTCATCAGCTTTCCCATCAAGGACTCCATGGACATGGCTGTGAGATCATTTCCTTCTATGATGGCTGTCACCTTAGGGTTCCAAATCTTTGGAAGCCCCCTAAGTAGCTTGTGAATCTTCTCGTGATTTGAATATTATTTGCCGAGCGAAGACAGGGGGTTGATGATGTCGAGGAATCTTGTGAACATTTGCGTGATCGTCTCATTTGGCTTCATCTTGAAAGCCTCATATTCTTGAGTGAGACGGCTTATCTTTGATTCCTTGACTTGGGTGGTTCCTTCATGCGTCACTTCTAGAAGTCTCCATACTTCGTGAGATGTGGTGCATGTAAATATCCTGTTGAACTCATTCCTGTCTATAGCACAGAATAAAGCATTAATAGCTCTCGCGTCTAGACTTTCCTGTTTCTTCTCCTCGTCAGAATATTTGTCATGTGATTTTTCAACGAGATCACCATTGACAACTATTCTGGCAGGCTTTTTGTAACCGTCAGTGACGATACTCCACGGGTCAAAGTCTAGCGACTTGATATAAAAGCTCATCCTTGTTTTCCAATATGTGTAGTTAGTTTCATAAATACGGGAGGCCTATGAGTGGACTTCCCTTCACCGTGATTGGAATTCAAGGATTGTGTGGTTGCCATGGATCAGCTCTAGGATGTTAGTCCTTGTTGAGAGAACAGAGCTCTGATACCAATTGAAGAACAGATGGCAACTCTAGAGGGGGTGAATAGAGTTTATAGCGATAATAGTCAATTAAAAATTAAACTCTGTCACAAGCTAAAATTAATCAGAGTAAATGCGGAAATAAATAAGGAGCAAGAAAGCATACGCAAATACAGCCGATTTTAACCTAGTTTCCCTCGTGGAGGACTAGTCCCGGCCTGAGAACTCTAGCTCAGGATTAAATCCACTATTTATGAAATAGTAGTTACATCCCGTGCCTTTTCTTCAGAAGAGCATGTCAACTTCTTACAAAGGATCGCAGTGGCGATGCTTGGAATTTTCTAAGCGACTTCTTGAACTCTTGCACAAGATTCCTAACTGAGAAATACTGAGCACTCAAGGCTTAGGAAGCTTGTGGCTAGTAGATGAAGAAGGGTATGGCTTGTATTGAGCTTTTGAGAGAAGAGAAGAGAAGATTAGATGAATGAAAATGAGAGAATTCATGGCCTATTTATAGGATATTAGCAGGCAGAATTCGGCCAAAATTCTGATAGGATTTTTCAAATATTTGGCCGTTAGGACAACTAGCAACCAGCCAACCCTAAAATTTAGGGTACTGATTTTTAGGGGACAGAGTTCAGCCCGAACTCTGTGTGGAGGCAGAGTTCGGTCCGAACTCTGTCTCCAGAGCACAGAATGGGTCTTAAGGTCCAATGGGCTTATTTGGATGTGTGGAGCTTATGGATTTTGGGTAGGTTATAGGTTAAGTCTCAAGAGCTCAGCACAACTCAGCTTATATCCGTCTAGACTCAAATAAATATAAAATTACAGACTCAACAATGACTTGAAATTATAAAATTGAGCTGTCGTCTGACTTGAGCTGGATGTAGTCGTCGTGTGTCGTATTGAATTATTACAAGTATTATTTAGTCAATGTTATCAATATTTGGTTGACAGTGACTTTGTGTCAACACATACATGTGTCACAACCCGCACCCACTTTTTCGGATACGAGACGTGTCCAAGCCAGCCTACGCCAGCAGAGTCGAAGGTAGAACGCTGTCACGACTAATATGCTCAAAATCACAAAATAACTTTATTGCTCACTCACATTTCTAAATTGATTACGACAATTACAAGATTTATATTGGAAAGAAAATACAATGTTCTTACACATTTAATGAATATAATACCACTGCTATCTATTTTTAGGTTTATGTCTGCTAGTACACCCATATCTTCCAAAGCTAAGTGAAGCCATGCGTCACGAACCGCACTCGGATATACAGGTACGAATACGTGGGCGACAGTCCAGCCTACGCTACAGTATCGGCGGTAGAGCGCTGTCAAGTACCCGAATACTAAATACAACATCTAAGGATCCATAACTATAAGGTACTCTTATCACATCACAAAAACTAAGGAAGATAAGACAAGAAATAATAACAATATCACTAGAACAACTAGAATCTACAAGGATCATATGAGACAAGAATAAAATAGAGGAAACAATAACAAAACTAAATAACTACCAGACCTAGAACTCTTGAGAAACAACTCACGGTGAAAATATACCGAGAACCACCCCAGCTAGCAACATCCCGTAGTCCAATACTGAGGGCACAAAAACTCCTAAAATATTGTCAACATGTCCAGTCAGGATGGAACGAGCACAAATCTCAAATAACAGTTCTAGTTAGACGATATTGAAAATATAGCAGTAAATAGAGAGAATATACAAGGTAAAGTGGAAAGTATATGAAAGTAGCATGGCAAGGTTAAAGCAGTAAACTATTGCTAGAGCAATGGCAAGAAAACCGATCACATCATGTACAAGAGTCGAGAATCATACCATCTACGTGAGTGAATACTAGCTATGACATGTGGCCGACTTGGGAAACTTGCAGAATAGTAACATGCCTGGCTAATCATACGTAGAGTGTATGATCAATACTCACAATCAATAGATACACAATGGGTACACAATAGGAATTGACCACATATCTACTACTAATACTCTCCGTCCCCGACTAGTATAGTGGATCCAACCATGACACATCATGATACGCGATTCTCTGAGAGGGTAGCTATCCATCGCAGGAATCGTGTCTATACAATGCACAAGAAACAAGAAAGACTTGCACAATATATACCTAGGAATACAAGGAATAACATCTCATGACGGGATCCAGAGAAATACCAATCCGTGTGAACAATGTGTCAAGAGAACAATGATATCTACACTAAATACAAGAAACATAGACGATATCATAAAACAGAAATATTATCAGAGAATGTACTCACATGAGATCTGGTGGAATATGTCAACTGTGTAATCTGGCTCAGAGTAAAATCACAGACCTAAGATGAGATATATATAAGCTAATTAGGGTTCAACAGTGTTAGGCATGATTATATAGTATAGGCTATGTAATCTAGGTCAATCTCAGTCCAACTAAGTCAAACTAGGTCACACTGAGTCACACTAGGTCAAACTAGGTCACAGGAAGTCAAACCAAGTCAAACTAGGTCAAACTGGGTCAATGGTTGACTTATAGTTGACTTTGGTCAACTAGTCAACTCCAAGTCCAATCTAGGTCAAACTAAGTCAATGGTTGACCTATAGTTGACTTTGGTCAACTGGTCAACTCCAAGTCCAATCTAGGTCAAACTAAGCCAATGGTTGACCTACTAGTTGACTTTGGTCAACTGGTCAACTCCAAGTCCAATCTAGTCAAACCTAGGTCAAATGTTGACACTACTTCGACGTTTAGTCGGAGTAGTCAACCATGGTCAAACAGGGTCAAAGCTAGTCTCTATAAACATCTACGGGGTCAACATATCAATTTTAGTGATTGTGAAATCACTATAATCGATGGATCTCAAAATACAAACAAAAAAGAAAGATTATAATAATACGGTGATAGATAGGGAAAAACCTACAGATATTGTCGGATGGTGAAACAA